>WAAB01023230.1:0-36204 GCA_013389865.1 Piaya cayana | reverse complement strand
TTTTTTTTTTTCGCTGCTATTGGTCCATATCATCCGCGCGTCGGTCAGCTGAGATGAAAAGCCGCAGCGCATGCGCTAAAACCTTAATACTAATGCCACTAAATTAATCAATTCCTACTCTCTGACTTCTGAACCTGCCCTAAGGTGAAGGAAACACAATCCACTGAGGATCATCTTGCAATTAAAACAATTCTCTATGAATCAGCATGACAATACAGGTGCTAAGCAAGCATCTGTTCAATTAAGTTGGTTTAGCAGTTTTGGGGCAAGTCTATTTTGCTGCTTTTTTTTTTTTTTTTTTTTTTTTTTTTTTTTTTTTTTTTTTTTTTTTTTTTTTTTTTTTTTCAAGTCATTAAGCTTACGCTTAATGCTCCCAGCAAACAATAGCTCATTAGTGGATTAGAGGTAATTACCAACAGCAGTCATTATTCCTAAGGCTTAATGGGCCAATTTGCTGCTGTAATAGTACCCCAGTATTGTGGTGCTCCAGGAGAAAAGCTGGGGGTGCTGGAATGAGCCACTGCCCTGAAGGCCCTGGAAGTGGCTGAGCAATCCCACCCCTTCCCAGGACACCCCACCACGGGATGGATGGGGTCTTGCTGCCAGCTGGGGGGTCCCGTCAGCTCCCAGGCTTGTATTTTGGGAGCTGGGTTCAAGCTGAAGGGCATCCCCTTGGTTGGCAGCTGCCTGGATTGGTGTCCCTAGAAAGTCCTATAAGGAAAGGGGGGATCACCAGAAGTTGAGCCCACAGGTCCAGCTGGCACCACCACGCCTTGAGCCTCTCCTCCCCAGGATTGCTGTGCAGGGATGTTTTGAACATTTTTTTTTTCTATTCTCATTTGGAGCAGAGAATGAGGGAGACGCTGTCTGGATGCTACCAAGGTATGAAATCTTTTATGAAGCTCTGGAAGAGGCACCAGCTTAGCTAAACAGCTGATGAGCCGGAGGACTTTTTGAGGAGTATTTACATAAAACGCAAGGGAATTTTAAGGAGCAAGTGGCTGAGGTGGCCAGAATGGCAGATGCCTGCTGTGTTGTGGCCAGGGATGAGATTCATTGTTGTTTCACCAGCATCCAGTTGAGTTCAATGATCATAACGAAGAACAAGTGGTAGAAATTGTTCCTAATATAGAAATCCAGTACTGTAGAAATAAAATGAATGACTCAATGCTGTCTTCTTATTTCCCATGGAGCTGTGACTGCCTGCAGGTCTCAGCACCTCCATCCTCTGTACTCTCCATGGGCAGCAGCTGAGTACAGAAACCGGGAACTCGAATACAGAGAGGGCTGAAGAGACCATTAAAAACTCAAAGTACTCATAACCCTAGTCCTGTTTGCAAGCAGAGTAAAACGATATCGACAGCTATGGTTTTATTTTTAGCACTATATTTTCAGTCGCTCCTTTCAACCCGGAGTGCCATATCGTTTTTCTGCTTTTAGAAAGGGGATTAAGAAAGAAAAAAAAAGACATAATGTTATAGCGGAGTTAAGTGCCACTTCTTCAGGCTCCTGCCAAATCTTGTAATTTGGAATAATTACCAGTGTCAGGTTAGGGGCAGGAGTTTGAAGTAAATTGCCTTGATCTGTACTCATCCTGTGAGAAATGAAAAACAGCGTGTTAGAATGTAGAGGACTGAAAAGGCATCACCGGGAAAATCACTGTTTAAGCAGCCTCACTTTAATATAAACGACTGTGTTTTATCTCCATTTTTCTTCACGTCATTCAGATCTGGGCAAATCCTGCTCATGCTGAGACCAATGGTGACTTCTCATTTATTTTAACAGCCCAGCCGGTGGACTCCTGCTTGGCAGGAGGTCTTGCAGGTCTCTAAGCGTTGTATTCATTACTATATATGATCCTCTAAAAAGCAGAGAACAAGCTAAACAGACTTATTTGTAGCTCCACGCTGGGGGAAGACTAACCATCCCCTGTAAGCACCCTCAGAAGAGGTTTGGGGGAGCTTGTCTGGTTCAGGTTCAGCTCTGAAGTCTTTGTGTCCTCACAACCCTCAGCAGCGATATCTGTTTTCTGGGTGTACGAGTGAGGATGATGCCAGTTTTGTAATTGGTTCTCTCCCCTTCTATCTGAGGCTTCCAGATGATGAGAATCAAGAGGAGATGTCCAGGCTGGATTAGGGAAAAGAGCCATTCTGGCTTTCGCTCGCTGTCATCTCTCATCTAGTTACTTTCTTGCATCTGCAACTCATCTACATTTTTAATTTAGAATTAATTATTTTTTTTTCATGGGGAAAAAATGTCATTCTCAGATGCGTTTGTACACTCTTAGTGAACAGAATCCAAACCCCATAAAAACTTACAAATAATCAACCCACTCTTTTGGAACACGTCTCAGAAAGCAGAGCAATTTTTATTTCTTTCCATTTTGTGTGTGTAAAATTCATGCCTCGTTTTTTCCCTCTTTGCAATTTCTTTTGAGTTGCAGATGCGTTTTCTGTTCATGAATTGAACTAAATCACCACCATAAAAATCACAGCCTATTGCCTTCTCCACTTTGTGGAGAATGTCCTTTAGATCTCAGCACCATCATTCATGCCAAGTGGGTGCTTTTGAGCTAGGAGGGTTTTGCAAGCATGTCCAAATATTGCTGTCCCATCATCATCCCTAAATTCTGGGATGCATGAGTGATCCCTGTGGTTCCTGGCATCAGTGTGCTGGGTGGAAATGTCAGGGTGAGATGCCCGACCCTGATCTGTTCCCAGCTCTGGAGCTCAGCACCACTGCCTGTGCACTCAAGGATGCTGGTACCTGGCTGCTGATGTCCACACAGCAGCCCTGGGAAGCTCCCAGAATGGCCTGATGTGCTATGGAAATGTCATTTCTGGTTGTAATTGTCTTCAATCGCAGCAGTAACCGATAGGACAGGATGGCTGAGCCTCACAGCAACTGCCATCAAACTGCTGGACAACCACAACCATCAAGTGGTTGATAATGTTTGATAGGAATGGTTGGACTCGATGGTTGGGTCTCTTCCAATGTGGTTATTCTATGATTCTAAGTGGATTTTGAGAAGATTTTTGCTCTATGGCCAGTACTCAATTCCCTTCTCAACATTAACTACTAATGACTGCTGGAGAGTCTGAGTGAGTAATGAGTCCTTCAAGTGACTGGATACTCCATAAGAGTTACAGAGCTACAGTAATCGGATGTCAAAAGCTTTTTTTTTGCTTTGGGAGGCATAACTCTCTTGATTTTGGGTGATGGTAGCACTGGAGGGAGCCTGTGGTCATCACAGTGCTCATGTGCTCACCTCAATATTTCTCATGCTTGAGGTCTCTCTGGCCAAAATATCTTGCCAGGTCAGGAAAGTGGAAACATGCAGACGCAGAAAGGGAAGGAAAAACTTACAGCAACTTATTTGGAAGGAATTGGATTCCTGTGTTTGGTGTGAGGGCCAGGTTTGCAAGGGAGCTGAGAAGGACTTTTCACTGGTGCTCAAAGCTCTAATTGCTCAAAGTTCTCTTTGCTCTATGGCTGAGACCTGAATGTGCTGGACACCTCAGCGCGATGTTCATGTTATCACACTTGCTGATAAGCACAGTGACGTTTAAGGAGATCTAAGTGCATAGCACGGGGCTGCTCTAACATCTTGTAGAATTTAATAGTCAATAACATCAGGTTTGACAGAAAATATGTTTGCTGGTTATTTAATTGCATCACATTGCAATTATTTTGAGTTGCGGTGCAGCAGCAATGAGGGGTCCAAGTGAAGTCCTGCGGTGTGTGCACTGCCTGACTAGATGAGGAGAGGTTGTTTCTGTATTACAGTCAATAACCTAAACTGAAATAAATTGCAATGGGAATCCAAGGCTCTAAGGACCCAAAGAATTGACCTAAATTAATAGGAAATGAATAGGAAATCTTGGGAATCCAAGCCAGACCCAAAGAGTTCCAGTTTATGGATATGCTGCTCACTTAATCTTCATCTCTGAGCCTCTTCAAAGTTGTGAATAGATGACTCTGATCTTCTGTTTGGTGCTATAGAAATGTTCACTCAAAAAGCATGGAAGAAGAATAATTTAGCAATTACTGCATCGTTTTCTCTTAAAATCTAGGAAATCCTTTTGTCCGTATCAGTAGGAAATAGTGACAAGTAATATTTGCTTTGCTGGCTGCCAATAACCACAAGCCTGGATGAAGGTAGATAACATTAATACAGAAAAACTAATACTGAACTCAGTTTAGAGGATACGTACTGAAATGACTCAAATCAAACCCCAAGACCTAGCAGAGGGTTCTGTACTCCCATCTGTTTATCTGTATTTGCACTTCACTATAATCAAACTTTCCATGCTGCACTCTTGGTGTTGTTACAGGGGTTGCTTGTCTAAATATCCCCTTGTTACAACTCATCTTAGGCAGCAGGTAATCTGATCCTATCCTAATATGCTGTTAAAGCATAAAGGCAGTCAAACCAACATTCATCTCTATCAAACGTGACTGATGAGAACAGGAATCTTGCCAAGCAACAGCCCGGTAGTTCACGTTATGGGGCTGCAAGATTATGGTTAAGGGACTCTGCAGTGGCTAATCCTGTTGTCATCCAAATTAATTTTTAAATAGGAAAACAAACCCCCAGCAGTTTCATAGCAATGGGTTTAAGGTCTTGAGCTGGGGAGTAATGTGTGTATTTTGTGCATGCCCGCTTGGCAGTAGCAACATGAATGTCATCTCACTCTAAGGATTGTTTTCCTGGATAAAATAGGTGATGCTTTTCAGCTTGCTCCAGCTGCAAGGTGAGTGTGTTTGTGTGCTGAGAGCCTACGATGACAATCAAGGATTCCTTAAACACTCTTCACTACTAGGTACCTCAGGGAGTGATTTGAGTGAGGCGGTGGTTGGTGACGTTTCTTCTGGGAGCCGGTGTTTCCCAAAGGAGCCCTTGGCCAAGGTCTCACCTCCACGCTCGCATTACAAGCTGGAGCTGCCCAATAGCAGAGAAGAGACCCACTGGATCATTGAGTCCAACAATTCCCACCAATCTCTAACCCATGTCCCTCAGTACCTCATCCACCTGCATCTTAAACCCCTCCAGGGAAGGCGAGTCAACCCCCTCCCTGGGCAGCCTGTTCCATTTCCTAATGACCCTTTCAGTGAAGAATTTTTTCCTTATGTTGAGCCTGAGCCTCCCCTGGCGGAGCTTGAGGCCATTCCCTCTTGTCCTGTCCCCTGTCCCTTGGGAGAAGAGCCCAGCTCCCTCCTTTCCACAACCTCCTTACAGGTAGTTGTAGAGAGCAATGAGGTTTCCTCTCAACCTCCTCTTCTCCAGGCTAACCCCCCCCAGCTCTCTCAGCTGTTCCTCATAAGACTTGTTCTCCAGCCCCTTCACCAGCTTCGTTGCTCTTCTCTGGACATGGTATCATGTCCATGAATGTACGTTTGCATCAGGAATTGCTTGGTTGACACTGTCAATGGGAATCTTCTCCCTGACTCCTACGGGAGTTTTGCTTGGCCACACATGAACAGAGCTCTTAGCTTGTAGTGCAGGTGTCTGCAGGAGACAAAGGAGAGACACTGGCATCTGGATGAACCTGAGGTCTTATCCTCCTTTCCTAGAGGAAAGCTTTTCACCAGGACTTGAGTTTTAGATCTTTCCAAAGGACTGATGAGCAGTACTTGGCCAAGTTGAGGGTGTGGAACAGCATGTTTCTCAATGATCACCTCATTTTCCATGGTGATTCATGCTGCAGGTAGCTCCCAGTGCAATCAGAGTGTCCCCACTGGGATCCCATGCAGACCCCAAGGGAAAACCTCCGGCCAAGCTATGAGCTCGGCTCTTGCTCTGTTGCAGAAGGCAGGGAGAGATGGGGAAATCACAGCTTGGCTGCCCTGCAAAGAAGTCGGGAGCCTGCTGAATATACTCCCTAGCTTTTAACGTTTTCACTTATACAAACAGGAGAGAGAGCTGAGCCCTAAGGGGGTGACTACGGTCCAGTGCCTGATTGCAGAACGGAGCTGCAGCCGCTGCTCGGCTGACGGCTTTGTGGCTTTGCCAGCCATTTCAAAGGTTTGCCAATATTTAAAGCATGCATTGTTGTGGTTTCAACTTGGGAAGGATTTTTTTTTTGGAAATCTGCATCTGAGGATAAATGGCCAAACCCCCAGCCTGCCTCTGGTCATGCAGATGCTCTTGTGCAGCCTGTTTGCTTCTCTGCTGTGCACATCCCGGTGCGGGACCTGAAATCGCGTTTGCAAGACAGAGCGATTTTGAGCAAGTTGCTCATCTCTCAGCTGGACAGGGAGGTGTTTGTGCTGCTCTGATCTATTTTACAAGGCAGAAATGGAAAGATTTCTCTGATACCTGCTATCGGTCTAGCTCTTCCACCCCCTCTGCTGGCTGCCGAGTGGGTGAGGTCCAAGGCCGGAGCACCCAAGACCCATGGTGGGTTCTCAACCAGGAGAACAGGCTGGAGCATCTCAGCCCCACTGCTTATCTCAGGCTGCCTTTGTGCTTGTGCAGTGAGAAGTGGCTGTTGGTAGGGGATGGGACAATAAAAATGTTGCTGCTCACTTCCCTTGGGTCTCCCATCCTTCGTGTCTCTGCTGCAAGGTAGAGCAGCTGTGGACTTCAACACCAAAGAGTTCAGGTTTTGCCTCTCTTCATTGTATTGTGCTGTACCTATTGCTAAAAGTTCTTTCCTTCACCGCCTCCCAACTGGCTTATTCTTTAATCTCTCATGCAGATATTTTTGATGCCTTGATGCATAACAGGACTCCCATTTCAGTCTTTCCTCATGGTGCGTAGCCTCTTATGCTTTTTTTTCCCAGTATTTGTGGGAACTCAGCAACTGTGAGACCTCTACAGCTTTGTCATGTTTAACTGACTGGGTCCACAGATTTGATAAAGGCAAAATGAAGGAGAAAAGGGTGGTGGGAGGGTTGGTGGCTTCACACCGAGCTGAATGTTGAGGGAGGGAAGACAAAACCAAAATCAACCCTCCCAAAAAAACCCAGGCAAATGGGATATTCAGATCTCAATTTCTTGGGAAGGCTCCTGTTTCCCAGGGACTCAATTTAAACTGGATGCAGCTTTCTAATTTTTTTTTTTAAGAGAAGCCCTAACCTGACTGAAGACTCTTCTCGCTGCAGTGAGTCTCCAAGAAAGGCTTTGCTGCCCTTTTAGCGATGCGATGGGGACCGAGTCCCTGGGTTTGGGAAGGGGAGGTGGAGCAAGGCGCTTTCCGATGGTCATTTCATGATAAAGTGATAATGCTAATAATCCCTAGGTCCCTTTTTTTTTTTTTTTTTTTTTTTTTTTTTTTTTTTTTGCCTTTGAACTGAACACTTTGCCTGTCTCAACTGTGGTTGCCTTTTTGAACTGTCAGTTTGGGAGGATTAGATGCATGTTTAGGCTGGGTGAACTCATGAATGAAAATATTTTCCTTGGCAGTTTTTAAAATGCTTCCCCCCCTTTAGGAGCTGAACCCTTTGGCAACAATCTGCTTCTTGCCCAGATTACCAGTGTCATTTTGGGAGGTCTTTTCCCGCAGAACAAGCAGTGGAATTTTAATAACACAGTGAAATAGATTCAGGCCCGCTTTATTTATATTTTCTTTATTTATGCTTGAATACTTAGTATGCAGCTCCAGCAAAGACAAATTTAAGCTTTGTATTACTTCAAAATGATGAATTAAGCTCTGGGAGATTTACTTCCCCAGGAAAGGATATTTTGATTTGCTGCTTTGGACGCGTCTCGTAAGAACAATAAATATCGAAGAAATTAAAAAACTTTAAGAAAAGCCCTCAGTAAAAGCTGCAGATGCAGGGTAGAGCAGACACAGCATCGCTCCTTCTGCAGCCACTCCCTGCTCTTCTGAACGTTTGACTCAACAGTTCAGTGATCAAACGCAACAATCGCCGTTGCAATGAGGTGAATTAATCGCGACCATTTATTTTGTGTTAAATCCTATTTGGTTCTCTGCACCGAAGCCCTCAAACCAACAAGAGCTTTTGCCACCTGGGTAGACAGGTGCTGGTTAAGCTCCCGGTGCCATCGCCTCCAGGACTCGGCTCGCAGAGCATCCTTCAAAATTATCTAACTTCACATAGGGGTGAAGAAGCCACACAGGCATGCGAAGTGAATTGGCAATCATCTGAAATGAAGCATAAAATAGCACCTATTAAGGCTTCCAGCTGAGTCTATTGCCAAGCTGAAATAAAGCAGTTTGTGTCTTGTACGAGCTCTTCTCAGAAACTCTTGTGGGTTTGAACACTCGCTTTTTCTATGACTGGGCTTGCATTGATTGCAGCGGTAAATATTATTCTACTTGATGATTAATCCCTTAAAGCCCCTTACACAGTTTTTTTTTCTCCCCTCAAGATAATTCTCTGTTACTTTATGTTCCCTGCACATCTTCATCCCCGACGCACCATCCTCCTGGCTTCAACGAGGCTGAGCAAGGAGCTGAGGGATGGAGATATTCGCTGATCACATATAATAAATCTGTTCCAGGGCTTTCAGTGTTAAATAGCTCTCTGTCAGATGAGCCGTTGATACGCTGTGGAGTTCAGTTCAGATAGATGGGCATATGGTACAGATGGAAAGCAGCCAAACATACCAGCGCTTTGAGTCTGGAGACTGACTAGACTGAGAGACCCAGAAGTGTGCTGGAAGGACGGGTTGTACCATGGGAGCTGTGGAGAAAGGGAAGGCGTTAGGGTATTTGTAAGGGTGCACTGGGTATTATTTGTGCATTATTGCTCTGCTTTTAACACTGCTGATTATATCCTGCTCCACTGAAATCACGTAAGTAATTGTAGGGCATGCGGAGCGGTACACACGGTTCGTTGCTGCAGCCCGGCAGGAATCTGGAAAAGCCAGTGAGAAGAGCTGGAGCAAAGCAGGTCCTTGAAACACCCTTTGCTGAAGGCAACTGTGATTTTTGGACTCAGACCTTGTCTGCACTTGGTGGCATTTGGCATGAACTGAAGTGATACAGGCACAGTCTTTAACGTGATGTGTAACCTACCATTTGCTCTCTGGTGTTGGCCAAAGGAGTTGGAAAGCCCTGTGAGTTGCTGCTCAACGTGTGCTCCTGCATCCACCCAGGGGACATCGCGCTGGAGGAAACACCAGCTAAACATGGCGAGAACTTCATTTGGCTGCCGCCAGAGAGAAAGCGAAGGGGTTCAACCTTCTCACCACTGACATGCTGTAATTACCGAGCTACTGTAAAAGAGTATCTGCCAAGGATATTACAGCTGCTTCTCCGTTTCCCTCCCCTTGTAAAACTCAGGGTGAAGAAGCTGCAGGAACATGGCTCGCATCCAGGAATGTGATAAAGATACACAGAAAGCAACGATTCGTGAGGGAATGAACCTCCTTGGCCGCTGGCTGTAGATCTGCTTGCCTGGATCAGTAGGACATGGTTCTCACTTACCCAAGAAAGCCAGAAGATCTGTCAGCTTTGCTGCTCTCCGGGATTTACACACCACTTGCTCTCCCTCTGCAGCCACTGGGAAGAAATGTCGTTGGCAAAGTCTGAACAAAACAAGTGCTGCGCTTGGGGCAGTGAGTGGCTTCAAGAGCAAAATGCACAAGAAATCAGAAACAAGAGTCTTAGGACACAGACCTGTGTGCCATGCCAGCACAGCCTTGACTGACCCACCTTACCTTCCAGACCCACCTTACCCTGTGTGTGTGTCTGTGTGTTTAAACTCCTCCTGGAGTAGCAGCACCCACAACTCCTGTCCTGTAGTGCCATGGGGTTGTTGATGTAGGGGATGAACCCTGCAACATACCCACAAACCCATTTAAAACAAGATCAAATCATATTTTAAAAGGCTTCTGAGTCATCACAGCATCCAAGGATGCAGAACACAAACCAGAATTTTTGTGCACAGAAAGTAGACAAAGAACGGAGAATCATACCATACCTGCACATATTAATATCCTGTATTGTCACAGGTGCCTCACAGGGATTCAGTAAAGACAACGCACAAGATGTTAATTAAGATGTTGGAATAATAAACTGTGAAGTCCTCAGTGGGAGGAACAGCACTTAGAGAATCACTGACAGCAGCCCAAACGGTCAGTTTAAAAGCTCCACTAAGTGTTGTGGGTCCCGGTCCAGTAAATCCTTAAACAAGTATCCTCATGATCTTACAAAGAGTTCTGGCTGGTGTCAATGAGCATCCATAGAGGAGAAGAGTTAATAAACTGCCTGATGCCTGCAGATCTGTTGGTTTCAACAGAGCAATGAGTTACATCACCTAGAAATCTACCCATTTTTTTCATGAAGAAGCTCCATTGTTCTTGCCTTAATAACAAAGGTACCAAAAATACTTTGGCAAAACCAGCATGCTCACATGCTAATGGGGAAGAGGAGGGTCTGTTGCCATTACTGCCGTACTTATGATGTTCTTCCACCTATAAAACCACTTGCAGAGCTGAGGACTGGACAGGGAAAGGGAGGAAAAGAGTCCTGGCTGGAGGTGTGGGCACAGCTCGACAGGCACATCCATGATTCATCTTATCTGTAGCTATACCAAACCATGGGCCAATTTCAAGAGAAACCAGGGGCACTTAAATTAAACAGAAAACATAGTTTTGAGTTTACTGAACCATCCATAGTTTAATTTTATCAGACAGTCCAATAATTTTAATTAGTTGAGCCAATAACTTTAATTTGGACAACAGATCAAGTTTTTTATTTCTGCTCAGTGAGGTCAATGAAAACACTTCATTTGTCAGCTAATGCAAAATATAGAGTCAGTGCTTTTTTTTTTCCCCTTCAAGTATGCTGTACCTGCCTTCCCTGGAGTCTCAGATATCTGAGTTTAATCAATATGAAATCATCCGCATAGTCTAAGTGTTTGCTTATGTGCTTTGGATTGTTGCTCGCATCAAGAACAGCAATGATGCCCCTAATCTGCTTTCGCTGGGCTCCCCAATACCCTAATTATGTCATTTAGAGAAGGACATTTCCTGGCAGCAGTTCCTCAATTCACTTCAACAGCAACTAGTGGAATATGGACAAAACAAGGCCGTAATAGCTAGCACATGTGAGCGATGGCTACGGGGACAATTAACCTTCGTTTAAGAGTGAGCACAAGTCCATTTTGTTTAATATTTCCAAATGTCGGTGCCTCTCCACAGGCAGAAACAACACCCTGCACCAGGCTCAGTATTTACCTGTCCAGCGTCATGCTCAGGTATATCATTGCCTCACAGCACAGATTATATTCTGTAGCTATTCAGAAATGCTGGATAACCAGGATCCCAGAGGATTATGCAATGGCAAACAGCTTCTTTGCAGGTCAGAGCTTAAGGCAAACGCTCCTGTTAGCAAGAAGCTGTGGATGTTTGCAAGCGAAGTGTAATTAATATGTTCAAATGCAGGAAATTTCTATACCTAATCTGCATTTTTGCAGGATTAGAGCAAAGGGTGGAGCTTTTAGTTTACACCAGAGTCTGGGACCACGCAGCAGTGGAAAACACACATTTGCTCTAGAAAAATAGATCAGTTTGGGGTATGTTTGTTTTAGTTAACTTAATTCTCAAAAAAATCTATTCCTGCCTGCAAAACTTGACTTGGGATGACTAAAACCGTGGGCTCCCGTGCAAGAAGGTGGGAATAAAACCGCAGCTGAAAGTCCACTCCACGCATCATCTATGCATTTGCTGCCCCAAGTGGGCTTCGTATCCCTGCAGGAAGGCCAAGAGACTATTTTATATTGCTAGTTTTTAAAGCCTTATATTTTAAACCTTATATTTTTTTTTCTTCACATTTATGTGCCCCCTCTACCTGGTGCATTTCTGTGGTGACATCTTTCTCTGAGCTCACAAGTATAATAATAAAACACAATATTTGTTATGTGGTTTAACTTTTTCATCCTCATTTCTGCAGTTCACTTGAAAATCTATGATTTATGAAGAAAAAAGAAGAGAAAAGGGGAAGGGGAAGGGAAAGGCAAAGAGAAAGGGAAAGAGAAAGAGAAAGGGAAATGGGAAAGGGGAAAGGGAAAGGGAAAGGGAAAGGGGAAAGGGGAAAGGGGAAAGGGAAAGGCAAATCCATCAGTCCTAATAAATGATGATAGCAGAGGCTTTCGTGACTGCCTGCAGAGTACAAACACTGAAAATCTCTTCAAAACATATGCTTCCAGGTGCTACGACACATATTGTCCTTTATCCAGTAAATATTTCAGAATATTCTGACTCAAGAATTTCCCTGCACTGATGCTCACGATGTCACTACTGTGAATTGCTAAAATCCAGCTATTTCTTCCATTAGACCTTCAATTAGATGTTTGCTACACCCACAGGTTGCACAAAATTAAAACTGATCAAGAATCGGAGATGATGGAGAGTTGTGGGAAAGGCGATCCAGTCCCTGGATGGGAGCTGCAGCGGCGGCCGTGCTACCCGATGGAAGAGGGAGGGCTGCTCCGGGAGCTGCTGCAGGCAGCTGAAGTAAAACTTCTTGATAGCCAGGACTGCCTGTGCTGCGAGCACGGAAACCAGGAAAAAATAAAAAAAAAAAGAAGAAAACCAATATAGGCAGATATATAATGATAATATAAAAAGGAGGGCTATTTTGTTGCAGATTCACTGAGCCTAATTGACTTTTCATTTCCTCCTCTGTTGACGTGGTTTGGCAGAGCAGACACGCAGCTCCACGCACGGAGATGTGCAGTCTCGGAGAGCAGCTTTGTTTGCCTTTGATGCACCAAAGGTGGTTATGAATTATTGATAAAATTACGCGAGGGGGTGTGTGTGATAACCTCACCAACCAGCTTCCCCAGAGTCAACATCGAGGTGTTGCTATTCCTCCTGTTAGCATTTACTAAATAAATAACTTTCTTAGTAAGGGTTGTAAAAGCGTGATAAGATGCTTCTAATTAGCAGAACATCAGCTGTAAAGATTTATGTTAACTGTAACCGAGACAATGAGGAATAAAGCTGAGAGAGTCTGAGCACTGATAAAAAAAAAAAAAGTCCTCATCTGTTTTGCATTCACATATGGAACATATTCCCAGGAGAGAGAGCGAGCGACATATTTTTAGGACACTATTTCATCTTAGCAAATCAATGTACAGGCTATTAAAACTCCATTTTTTCCATGAATGATAAGTGTAATTACATCTCTCTCGCAATAAAAATGAGTGCTTATTAAATGTAAATATTTAACAATGATTAAAATGCATTTGAAGGAAACTTTATAGCTTTATTTTATATGCTCCCATCTGGGCTGCCTTTCCTAAACCACTATACTTTTTTGGAGAGTTATTAAATTATTATTTTGAGAAGGACTAACGCTCTGCGTGTACCCCGCTTCGATTTTAATTTCGTGCACTTCCAGGTTTTATTGAAGTCTGGTGAGTTTAAGAGTCAATCAATGCGCCATTGTTTTTGTAGCGCTGCATCAAGGGGAAAGTGGCTTCACGAGGTAGGAAATGCCACACTGACATGTCCTTTGTGCGTCCAGTTTCGACGGCGAGATACAGTTTCCTGGCTCCACGTGCTCCGGCTCTCATTTATTTCCAAAGGAAGCCAGTTGGTTCCTTAACTGGGTTTCTTCAGTTTTACGTACGACCCTTCTGGGGCCGTTTTAAAAAGTGAGTTTCAATAAAAGGTCCAATCTTATAAATCGCAGACGTGTATAAGGAGCATTATGTGTGCCAGTCGCTGACCCTGGGTGCACGTTGGGGCTCTACATGCAGGAATGACCCTTCACAAAGCAACATAATAGGATTATTTGAGAAAGGAATTCACGGGTAACCGAGGGTTTGCCGGATCCAAAAAAATAAACCCCATCTCCAGCAAAAATCTTTCCTAAGGAAGGTAATTTCAAATACCCAGGGAGGCATCCCGCTAGATTTTAAAGAGAGTTGAAGTCAGTTTTCTATAAATTTCTGCAGATGATTTAAAAAAAATTGCATTGCAGTGATATAAACGATTACGCTGCTATGGAACAGCTTAAATACTTCCTGAGAGGACATCACTCCCTGTTAAATTTTTATAAGTTCTTGATATAATTTGGGCTCAGATGCGCTGGTTTCACCCCTGCTCGCTTTTACAAGGGCCACAGTCTCCCAACGATCCCCAGTCCTTTCTTATTGTTGCTGTCGAAAAGGAAACGTGCGCAAAATTCAGCTCCGTACTCAGGATCATTCCAAAAGGCTGGAGTTAATTTTTAATTTGACTAGTATTTCAGGTCATGTAAGCAATATCACCAAAGCCAGTAACTTACTTGAGGGAGTGTTAACGGGATCAGGCCACTGCGAGCTCATTAAAACTCCTGATCCTGCAAAGAAGCAGGAGCTCAAAGCCGCTGCAGAGTTTCTCGGAGTCGCCAGGTGCCCCTTATGGCAAAAAAAATCACGCTGAAAAAGTCACTGCTTGAGAAATTCAGGAGCCTTGTCCGATGTGTTTTTAAAAAACCCCAAATAACTGCCCCAAATTTCTCATCTGGGAGCAAGTCACCCATGCAAAGACTCGGTGAGGAGGGTGCCCGTGCCCCCACACAGACATTTAAAGCATCTTTAGGTTATTAACCCCCTTTAACAACTCTGAGATGCTGCAATAGTCGAAGACTCAATGTGTGTAAGTGGCTTTTCAGTTTTCTCTGAGAAGGAAAATTTCAAATAAATCTACCTCCTCTATTGGTACTTTAAAAAATAACCCACCCAAGGAAGAGGCTGTTTATATCTGAAATAACACACAGCACGTAGTTTTACAACAGTATGTTTAGTGGTTTAAATTACAGCTGATTAAAGGAAAATTAATTTAAGGCAGTGATTTTTCCACAAGATAAACCTTTGGAAAATAAAGGTTTCTCTTGGAGGAAAATAAATAGTAGTAACACAAAAGGGCTTGACAGTGGGGGCATCTGTAGCTGCTTGTTTCATTATCCTCTCAACTAGATTTGAATTTATTTATTTTTTTAATGTATTTTTGGTCATGAAACATATTGGTTAAAGTTAGGACATGAGTTTTTTTGGTTTTAATTACAAATGTATTTTTTTCCTTGCATACGATAACATCAGAATAACACAGGCAACCTTTCCCGGTGGCTTTTATAGTCTGGAACACAACACAAACACTGAGATTTTTTTTGGGTGTTCTTGTTGCCATTAAAGTTAATGGGACATGAACAGTGATAGGAGCAAACCCAGAACTTTTTGATACAGATGAAACAATTTAAAGCAACCAGTTTTCTAGCATTTCTGAGCAGATTTCACCCAATGATTAAATGTAATGAACGGCGTGATACACACAGATGTGCGCGCACAAGCTTTAAGCTAAAATCTGCTAAATATGTCACAATTTCACAATTAACATCATCCACTTGTGGAAAATTGCGTGTGCTCTAATAATTAGCCCTGACTATCTATGTTACCTGTGCAAGTGATTTCATTAAGTCCTCGTGTTTGCTTGTCAGGGCGAATTAAGAGAGATTGGCTCAAATAATACTTGAACTTGCACACGGGGTTTTATTACAGGCCGTCTCCATCAGGTTTAACTTCTCAACACACGCGTTTAAAACACGGTGCCCACGAACAAAACTTGTCTGCCTTTAGTAAAAAAAAACTTTATTTAATTTTTTTTTTTTTGCAAGAGAAAAATCTTGGTTTATATTTTCGGATTCGTTATTCGTCTCTTCCATATTATAAACCAGCCTCCTGAAGGTGCCTTAAATTTTTAAGTGCAAAATAAAAGCGTGCGTGTATTCTGGACTCGTACTTTGGAAATAAAAAGACCACGAAGCTGTTTTCACAAGCATTAAAAGGGGTAAATCATTGCCTTCAGCTCTGCCCTTTGTCCCCACATTAGCTCCTTGAATTGAAAATCACAATAAAATATTCTGGCTTTAACCTGGGAGCTTCGCTTTGACCGAAGCTGCTTTCATCCGCGTCCTGGCAAAAATTAAATATCAGCATGATCAGGTATTTTCAGTGTGGCTGCTCACTGCCCTTTCTATAATTCTACAATGGGAAATTTCATGCTGAATAATTATACATCATACAGAATAGCAAGTGCCTATAGAAAAAAAGAACCTGATCCAAGCCCTCTAAAATCAAGGTTATTTTTTTCCCTGAATGCTACATTTTCCAAATGTTACATAAATGCAGAACTGATCCAAAGCACATCGGCGACACGACTCTGCGCCGTATCGAGGTTCCTCCGAATATGAGCTTGGGGACACTGTGATTCCAGGGGTAGGGCTGAAGTTTTCCTTCCATCTTTTCTTAATTTCACCATGTAAGGGTGCACGTGTTTAATTTAGGTGGAAAATTTGCTGCAGAAAGCAGTGAACCCGTATTCTCTGTGTTGCTCTCCATGAGTGGGTCAAACTTTTGGTGGTGAATATAGGATTCAGTCCAGAATTCGCTTTTTTTTTTAATTGAATAAATCATTTTCGCTAAAACATCCCCATCTCCATGCAGTTTGCAGTGGGCGACAGCAAGGCTGAGGCCACTAAAACAGAATCACCAACAAACTAGGAAATTCCACAGGGCTAATAAACCCCCTCTCTTTCTAATGAATTATTTCATCACTTCGCTGTCTCCTGGTTTATCGTTGCACTTCACAGCCACCGAGCTGTTTAATCCGTGCTTTCCTCCAGCAGAGACCTCGGTGTTTAGACTTCTCTGTAGTGCCTTTATATAATTTGGTTCAATCTGCAGCAATCCTGGAGTGAAATATCTGCCACAAGATTCGGTCTCGGGGCTGAGGAGGGAGCGTGGACCCCGGGCTGTGAACCCCTGGGCTGATAACATTGCTCCTCAAGCATTTTTTTGCTGAGTTTTTAGCCCCGTTTGCAGCAGCTGGTGCAGTGTTTTAGGGACCATAACAGGGGAATGTGGCGGGCACTGACATCAGATCAGTCTCTTGACTGAATTGGTTATAGAAAAACAGCGAATGCCTTTAAACGCATCGAGATTTCTCACTTCTTGGTGGGAAACCATTAAAAGACGAACGCTTTAATCTTGCCGTATAGCCTCAAGTTCAGGGCTTAAAGCTGAAAGCTCGCAGTTCCAGTTCCTGCTCCTTTTGCAAAGATTCCTGACAGGACATAATGTAGCTCACAGCGGTATTAATCCCCTCTACAGCCTCTCTAATAGCGACACCTCCCCATACCACCCAGGCTCGGCGGTCCCAGGGCTCGCGGCAGGCAGAGATAAGGCAACCCCTGCTCCTCCGAGCAAGTGGAGCCCCTAACCGCTCACGTTTATTGCCGTTAGGAAATTTGGGAGAGGGCCTAGCCCAGGTCTTTCCTGTGTTTGGCTGTGAGACGAGACCCACCGGTTTCGGCGGCTGCAAGGACCGGCCCCGAGTTTCACCATTAAATCTGAAGGGGCTCCATGCCTGGGGAGGGAGGTTTAGGAATCCAGATTTCTACTGTTGCAATTAACTGCAAAATTTGGCCCTAAAAATCCCACTGATGTAAACAGCAGGGCTGCAGGTCAGCACCGAGCACACAGCCTGGGATTAGCGGCAGCTCACTACTGGAGCAATTATCTTCTGGCAAAGCCAAAAAACCTCCCTTGTTAAGCAACTGTGGGGCTCTTGGTTTGCTCCCTTACACCTGCAAAATGCCAGGTAAGGCCTCCTTTTTTTCTAGAGTTTCGCTGAGAGAGTCACTTAGTAAGCAGCACGTTCTTAATATTATCTGGAAAATAAATCTTACCAGCCTCCGCAGAAGAGTCAGGACTGAGCGGATGGCTTGACTCAGTGTTTACTGGGAGAGACAACAAGCCCGGCAATAAAACTCTGGATAATGATGTCTCCGAAGAGCTGCATTTGCTTTGAAATTTACTTTTGTAAAAGCACAAAGTTTTATTTAAAACCAAGATGTAGAATAGTCTATATAAAAGTAAAGGGTTTTACCACCTCTGAGAACGTATTCTGCAGTGCTTCTGCAGGACAAGTCTCGTATTAGGACTGTAGGATCAGAGCTTAGTGAGTAATTAAATATTAGTTATTTCATAAACTTTGCCTTTGGTAAGCATAAAATATTATTTTCTCAAATTAGCTTATTACAACTTTTTTTTATGCCAGCCTTCCCCTGGCAGGCTTATTTTTAGCATTTAACGCTGGAAATTCAAGTTGGTTTAGTTTCTTTGTGCAAATCCGATTTCAGAAATTGTTTTCTTTGCCTTTTTCCCTCCGTAGTGTTTGCACACAATTCCTGGTCTCCATGGCTGTGTCAGTCAGCAAAGGGACTAAGGTACAGGGAAGGTGGGTTCAAAAATTAACTTCTTGTAAACTTGAGGTAGAGATGGAGGAGAAGTGTTTTTGTGGAGCTTGCTGAACTTTATAACAAACACCCAACTTAATCCTCGGACTCTTCACACAGAAATGAGTCATTTTCCTCAAATCTCCCTCTCTACTTCTCGCTCCGCTTTGTGCCACTATTTAGCAAAAGCTCAGATTTTACCACCAGATCCAGGCACAATTCCCCTTAGCAGAGACACAAGATTTACTTGAGTACACCTTGAAATATTGAGGATCACCGTCCTTTTCAAATCCGGAATGAAAACTGCAATTAACGGTGCTGGGGTAAAACTCCAAATTAACTTAAATCGGGGCAGGATTGTGAGGGAATACGGGAATTTACTTATCGCCTTAGACAAAAGCTCGGCTTTCCTGAAAAGAGCAGTTACAGGAACAAACGGGATCAATTTTAAGTTTTCTGACCCCTCCCATCTTGCTGGGATGCCTGGATCTGGCGGAGGAGCGGGAGCTGCCTGGCAGCTGGGGGAGAGGGGCTGCAACTCCAGCTTTGCATCCCCCCAAATGCGTTTTTTTTCCCTTGAGTCAGATGCTGGTGCGACGTTTCCCGCAAGCTGCTCATCCTTCCTCGCAAACAAGGCTCGTAGGAGTGGGCGAGCTGTTTAAACCAACGGTGCACGGCTCGAGCATATCAGTGCGTTTATGTGAGACATACCACCGCAGTATTCTTGTTACTATAGGAGCAAAATACATGTAAATATTTAGGTGGATTCCTTCCAAGCGCAAGGGGCAGCTCTGAAAACACTCGGTGCCCTGAGCCAGGACATGTTTTAACACACGTGGAAAGCTCCAGCAGGTGAGGATTTCACGCAAATGCCAAGATGCGCGGCGCTGAACGCATACCAAAACGCTAGCGGGGCTGATGTTTGACTGCTTAGGGGAATAATCCCACCAAAATCCTGCAATAAATGTTTACGGGGTCAGGCCTGGAATGATTTGGGAGAAAGTTTCCCTGGTTTCTATTGTTTCTTTTCAGTCTCCGAGTGACAGATGATGTGTAAGAGTCAGTCCCTAAAGATCCCACGCGTTACAGACAGACAACAGCCGTAAAATCGCCCCTTGCTCGCAGGTCTCTGAGCTTCGTGTTTTCTGCGAGGCCTGGTTTCATGTTTATGATGCTTGGAGAGAAGCTGTCGGAGGGCTGAAAAAGCCCTTCCCTTAACTGTACTGTGTAAAGAAACAAGGGTTTGGAACAACTGCTTAGCTGTTAAACTGTTATTAGACAGAAGAGGACATTGCAGGTCAGCAAAAATACAACAAAACAAAAATCCGAAAGCTGCATCGGTTATAAAGGAAACCCACAATGCCTGTGAGAAGGGGCTGGATTTACCTCCCTGCTCAAATGGATGATGTTAAAAATTATTCTGAGTTGTTTGAAAAAGAATTTAAGTGGCTTTTTCTTGACTGTCTCTATTTTTCATCAGGAGATAAACCGGTTTAAGTCATTTAGCGCTCGGAGTTTCTTGTCTGACATTAGCGTACGGAGTGACCAGTTGTCTCTGTGCCGCAGTTTATCCATTGTTCTGGAGAAAAGTAACAAATATTGGCTACCCCCCAATTATTGTTTGAGAAAACCAGATACGTGCTGCAGATTTTGGCTATGTCGCTGGCCCTTATATAAGCAAAATGGGCCGTTTCTAAAACACTGGCGCTCGTCTGAGCCCGGCACACAGATGGTATTTGTACTAATCAGGCAAGTTCTGCCCTTCACGACACCCGCGCAAAGGCCACTGCCAAGTCTGCAGCCAGACACTACGGATTTATCTCGCTTGGGAAGCGTGTGGAAGGGAGAAGTTCTGGCCACTGGAAAGGTACCCACCAGTATGGCCAACGATCCTGTTTTTTTTCTCTGGCAGAGCTTCCCACTGGGGAACAGAAAGGAAACCTTATAAATCATCCAGTGACGCATACCGTCGTTGAACCCTCAGCTCCAAAACCCTTCACAAATCCCCCCAGCCCTCCCAACCGAGCCAGGCCATGCTCTCCCCCACCTATGATCTCCCCTTTTCCATGGGAAGGGGATTCCCGCATGGGATGGGGGTCTCCGAGGTCTCCTATGGGCTGCGACCTGTGTGGGATCCTGTACCCGCGGCGATCGTTGGCGACCGCGGCTGATGCGCTGCCATGGCTTAAAGCTCCCCATGGCCGGCTTCAGAGAGAAGCCCAACAATGGTGCTCTGTATTTAACACTGCGCGCTGTGGGAAATGGGGAGAAGACAAATGGACTTTATTTTACAACATAAAGAATGTTACACCCTTTGGTAATACGTAACTAATAACTTAAATCCATTAAAAAACTGCGTTCTCCGCTATACCGCTCACGAGCGGAGCCAAAGCTGTAAAAATTCATGAAGGAATCAGTAGCAGGCTGGCTGGGGTTACAAAATCTACAAAAACTGCTAGAAGTCACAGTTTGCTCCATGAAAGTCATGGCCATAACGAATATACCACACAGCTTGCTTTCTAATCCATTCCCAGGAAGCTGCATTGTGTGAGGCTGAGCGGATCTTTATCCAGCGGCGATGGGAGGCACCAAGGGCAGAGAGGAGGGTGTGTGGGGACCACTGGGTGTGGGCTGCTGGGGCAAAGGGAGACCCCAAAATGTCCCCGACACTCTAGACCCGGGTTTGCCCCGCACCCTATGGCGCAGAGCTGGGAGTTGACTGATCACGCTGGAAAACAAAAGCCGCGCCTGGAAGAAAAGGGCTCCTTTTCATTTCTGTCCCCTGTGTCAGGCAGAAATTAATGACTAAATGCACCTTTCTCTGATGTTGTCCATCATGCAAATACTGGTGGGCAGGAGTCAATATGAACTTTAAACACACCTGACACAGGTGGCTCTCGCTTTTCAATGCTAAATGGCCACTGGCCAACAATTCACGGCGCAGCATAAAGGAATCCTTGTGGCGAGCAGCCTTCCCTCTGTTTATATTTGTTATTCCAGAATGAAGCTATTCATCAGGGCTGAGATGAAACTGCCCAGGTGAATAACTTCCTGAAACCCATAGCTCCTGCAGGAGTGCGACCAAAATCAACTGCAAAATGAATGTGGTATGTTAGGTTGAATGTCGGGGAGAAAGCACAGGAATTAGAGAGACTGCGGAGGGCAGGATGCAGCTGCAGGAGATGCCCAGTTGCCCAGGACTGCGCTGCCCCAGCATCCTTATTGTGGTGTCTCTCCCAGGTGCTGGGAAAGGTGAATCACTGCTCTGGAGATTTGCATCTAACCAATAGGTCTTCTCCTTGTCCTGTGGGCCATATCCTTCTGCCGACGCTGACACAGGCAGAGATAGGGGGAAAAAAAAAAGATCAGTGAATGATATTGTGTTTCCTCATTTTAGTGGTCAATGTGTGTTTTTTTTTTCCAAAAACATCATTCTGAAATAAAGTTCAGAGGGGGTTCAATGGCGCTGCTTTGTTCCTATAAAGCAGTTGCAGCTTATCTCCAGGAAAACAGATGTAACCACCATCAGTACTACTTCATCTTTCTGCAATTTCACTGTGTGTACACTTCTGCTTTTGAACGAAGCCTATCCTATTGTAAGATAATGAATTAAATTTAAAAACGGATGGTACTGTATCCAAAAAAGGATAGGCAAACTAAATATTTGGGTGTAGAGTCACTACAGTTAACGGTAAAGGGGAATTCGTAAGTAGTTTGGGAAGTTTTCTTTCGGCTCACGCATTGAGAAATCTTTACATACTATCAGAGTTGGGATTAATTTATCACCAAGCCCAGGAACTGTTCCCAATCAGAATTAGCCACACTAATGCCTGAAGCTGACAAGCACAGCTGCACCAAGCTCGCTCATGTTTATTATTGTAGTTTTTCTTGTCTTTTAACAGTTTGGACACTAATGGGAGAGCAGGAGCTGAAACTACTCATCTTTGCTCTAGCATTGTAATGAGTTCATTAAGAAAACAAAGCACCTTAAAGAATGTTAAATTTTAAGTTCCTGCTGGGATCAGTAGTAGGGACAGAAAATATCTGCATGCTCCTAAGTCTTTTCTGACTATTCGTTTAGAAAATCTCTGAAAGTCAAGCAGGGAAGATCACATTCATTTTCATCTTTCTGTGCTGCTTGATTCCTGTTTTAAAGCCTGCTTTGGAAAATAGTCTGTAGCAAAGGACAGGAGATACAAACCTGTGCTGAACGGGAAACAAGAAAAAGGGAAAAAAAGAAGGAAACTTGAATTTAGCTGGTGTATTGTGACTGGCAGATAAAGTGTATCAACAGAGACAGCTGGCAGAGATGGGGTATTATGGCACCAAACGATGTTTTGTTTTCCTTAATGTTTGCGGAGGATGGAATTCATTCTGCCTCTGAAAAAGAAACGTACTGACAGCATGAAAACCTTATTTATTTAATAAGAAAATGTCATAGATCAAGCTGAAAGGTTATCAACCGGTATTTATTAAAAATTCCATGTAAGGTGAAATCAGACCTCAGGAGTTATACAGGGGCTCCACCTTGGCCATGGGCAAGTGTCTGCACTGGGACCAGTGGCCACGTTAGTTCTTTAGGGCTTTGCTGTGGCTTAAGGCTTATGCACCCGTTTTATTTTTTTTCCCACGTTTTGAAAAGTGGGAGCAGGGCAAGAAAGCAGGTCTGACATGTGTCTCACCTGCCAAGGCACTGGGAGACAGCCAGGACATGCATCTGGACTGGGGACTTGGAAGCAATTCCAGACCTTGCATTTTAGGCATCATAATAGGTCAGTGATGTATTCCTCTCCTCAAGTTCATTTCGAGCATCACGTGTACAGTAATTCAGCTGGAACACATCCAGATTATCTATCCACTTACACAAGAAAACAGCCAGAGGCAGAGCAGCCCAAGAACAGACAGTGCCGGGGACTGCCAGATGTCACAAGATCCTCGTTTGGCTCATCGCCCTCCTCCTGCCTGGCTGGATGCAAACCCCCCTGCCAGACACCAGCCGCAGTACCTGCCTGCTCGGCAGCAGGTTGGGACCCCCCTCTGCTCCCCACTGTCCCTCCTGGCCCTGCCTGCTGCATTTTGGGGAGTTATGGAAGGGCAGAAGCAGTGGGGAGGGATGGAAAAGAAGAAGGGAGCGGACCGCAGAGGGACAGGAGAGGAGGGAGAGGTGTGGGATCTTCTCCCAGCGCTTGCAAGCTCCAGATGCTCATCATAACCTTCCTCCCAAGTGTATTTACTCTGTCCCACCTGTCTGGACCCCCCATGGAGGAAGGACCTGTGCTGGCAGCCTGGCAGCCCGGGCTTTGAATCTCTGCTGCTCCCCCAGGTGGGAAAAGCCAGAATTAACTCAGGAGCAGCCGACAGAGGTATTGCACTTGCCCAGCAAGCCAAGAACTGGGAAAACACTTCCCCACCTGATCCTCCTGACAAATCCATCTTACAAGGCTGTGAGCGTGCGCGTGAATCGCTGATTCAGAGTGATGCTAAATCTGCTCACCATTTTCAATCATGTACAACTAAATATTCCTGTCAATGCTACAGGTTATCACCCACGGGGGTTAAGATACTCTGAGGATATTGCTAATGAGCTAACGAAGCCCTTTACCTGCAGCTCAGCAGCAGTCAGCTGAGCAAAACTTAAAGGTTTTTTTAATATGTATTTACAAGTATGGAAGAAGGAACAAGGGAAAGTACCAGTTCAAAGAGGGAATAAACTGGGAGGGGAGTAGATTTTAAAATTTCTTTTCATTGATGTTTTTGCAGGAAAGCTCTGAGGGAAGAGGGATGAAGTACTCCGGCAGAGAATGGAGAAGGAAAATAATTAAATGAGACAGCTCATTAAGGAGACAGGGATGAAAATGAATTGTCTTATCACCTTTGCTTCTTCTCTCCCACCCTTCGCTACCCCACTTTATCTCTGACAGGTCATTACAAATTTATCTGTAAGGTGATACGGATGTAGAGAAGCAGGTTCTCAGTGCCCTGGCGGCTGAAGGATCCAGGCAGCTGTTCTGTGCTCTGATGGGCAAACCTGCTGTGCCTGCGGGGGGCCTGGGCTTCCACTGCTTTGGCTTTTGGTGCTTGCCAGAGCCAAAAGCAAAGAACGGGCAGAGGAGTGAATGAGCTGGGGGTCTGGATTGCTGCATTTCTGCTGACCGGCATCACTAAGCCTTGGAGTGAACTTGCAGAGCTTTCCCCATTCGCTTTACCAGTGATAAGAGAACTCCCTGGGCTGCCTTTTCCTCCTTGTTTGTTGGAGGGCAAGACATGGGGATGGCACATTGTGCTGAGAGAGGAGCTGGGGTGCACAGGGAATGGGTGATCCGAGCGTCCCTATGTTATGCTGCCTGGGAGGTGAAGCTGTCACTCCAGTTACTGGGAAGTCTTGATACTGTCTTGCAGCACAGACAGCAGAGGAATGCTGTGTCCTCTCCCTTTGTCTCTGCTGCTGTGCTGCTTTCCAGTAGCTATTTTCATTTTAGCTGTATGGTAGGTTTAAGGCTTCAAAGGTTTTTCTGCAGTGACCTCTAAATCCCTTCACTGGTCAATATGATGCATCACCATTCAGTATAATATCCTTCTGTCTGGTTTGCTGGCCCCAGACTTATTATTTTTATGTTTCTGTACATTAAACTGCATTTTCCATCCACTGACCCAGGCAACCGGTGGATTCAAATCCCTTGTTCCTTGTTATTTGTTCCCTCTCCAATTTTGTGCCCTCCGCAAACTTTGATAGCGCGTGGAGGTATTTTCATTCAAGTCATTTGCAGGTATTATAAATGAGGGAAGTCCCTTGGTGTTCTCATTTGTTGAAACTTCACAATACAGGATTACCTTTTCAAAGGAGGACACAGGGTTTTAGCAGCATGACTAGTGGATATTAATAGGTACTTCTTGGCACAGATCTTCTGAAAGATGCCGCTGCTGTCACAGTGGCTTTCTTACCTTTGCACAGATGAAGGCTGTAAATCAGGGCAAAGGCTCTCGTCTCTTGCTAAAATTGCTCTGGAGTGTAAGGTCTGTGAAAAAAGGAGAAAGAAAACAAGAGAAAGCGAGGCTTTAGGAATAGCAGCTTATTAGGGAGTGGGGTCTAACATGGGAAAACAGGAATTGGAGACACCTAAATTAACGTTCTGAGGTGCAAAGGGGAACTTGGATGTGAAATATGGATATATCGGAAAGCAAATATTTCCCTTCTACCTATGCATTTGTTTGACCCTGTCGTGTGCATCACTATCACTGTCAGCTTTCAGCCCCGCTACCTGTCCCTTTGGTCCCCTGGCAGGTATTTCCTCAGACAGGGATTGAAAAGACTGGATTGCAAACCCCAAAGCTGGAAAAGTAACTGAAGCCACGAGCCTGGTGTCCTCAACCCAACCCAGTGTCACCATGGGCACAAGCCACATCACAGCCTCTAGCCCAGCTGCCAGACCGCAATGACGACACAAACTAGGTTCAAGCCCAGATTCCTCATGGAAATTTGCAGCCACCTCGGCACCGCAAAAGGAAACAAAAATGTCTCCTCGTGAGCCATGCAGGTTTTATTAAACATGTGTTTTGGTTTGAAGCCAAAGTGCGCTCGGTTGTTTTATCACTGTTTATTCCTGTCCTTCACAGTCATTATCAGTTATCCACATCAGGCCTGTAAGGACTGCAAGGGCCCAGTCACACAAATAGTCCTTTTATCTGCAGTCAAATCTATAATCAGGCAACAACCCCCCCCTCATCTCGCTTCTATTGAGTCCCAACCCAGGCTCTTAAAGAAAAAGGGACTTCACAAAGGAATTTCAGTAATTATCCTCTCCCCTCCATTCCCCAGATGTTGTTTTGTATGATATAGGTACCTGTGGATACTTGAAAAGAGCTCTCAGAGTTGCCGTCTCTTTAATGGAAGTCTTTTAGGAAAGTGAACTTTAACTTTTAAACTTCCCTATGAAAACCAGATCCAAGTTAAGTTTCATACCATTTGCCTCAGGATGATCTCAGCTCTTAAAATATGATGGTTTTAGTTGGATTAAGAGCCTATATTGTTGCTGAAGAGAAAGAAGGCTGCCTCTTTAATTGCAGCTCAAATCTACCTAACAATTGCCACATGTTGAACAAGATTTAAGAGTTATTAAATATGAAAGCCACTAGTGCTCCTCCACCATGAGCAGCCTTTGTTTCTTGGGCTTGGAAAGCACTGGGTAAAAGGGGGAGGAAAATGTAAAAAACAACAACAAAAAAAAACCCACTGAAAAACTGAAATCTGGAGAGTTACGTTTGTTTTCTGTGAAGGCTGAAGTTACCGCGATGCATTTCTCTCTGCAGCAGGATCTGCTGCGTTTACTGAAACAAACTCCTGGCAGGCCTGGTGATCCTATTACTGAGAAAATTTAGTGTAAATTCGCAATAGTTGTTGTTTTGCTGCCATTTGTTCTCTGAGTTTATTTGCAAGCAATGGATTGATAACTTGACCAGAGCTGTGCTAAGCAAAAACTCCTCTGACTTTGGTGCCGAGTGTAGCAGCCATGCTCAGCTCAGCTCACGGCAGAAGGACTCCCAGGCAGTTTCACAGCCTGGCACAGCCCAGCAAAGACACCAGAGACCCCTCTCCTTGAAATTTTCCTTAAAATTTCCTTTTGGCTTCTCAGAAAAAAATTACCCACTGACCCAAATCTGTGGATTTTTTTTCTCTCCCTGGAGAAAGCTTGCTGCCTCGCTGGGCAGCAAAGCAGCAGGATTAGATTTACTCCCTGTTGATACCATTCATTTGGGTCCTTTGGCTTTACAAACTTAAGCCCAGACCTAAGGTCAGGTACCAACCCCAAAGGAAGCAGAAACCAAGAGGCAAGGCAGACACTGCACCCTCTCAGCTGCCGGGGAGAGGTTTGAAGCAGTGGGACACACACACTGTGTCTCAGAACTTCTGCAGGAATGAGGCTGTTTTGGAGAGCTCTCTACTAACCTTGCAACCCTCCGTGCTGTAAGTTGCTCTTTGCTGTTTAGGACACTGATCCCCGTGGTACCTCAGCTAGCTAGACGCCAGAGCCCTGACACTGGTCTGGAAGGATCTACAAAGCAGAGTGCTCTCTCCTTTCCCAGCTGTGCTCAGAACAGCCTGGGTTGTTCAAGAGACCTCTTCCTACTGCTCCTCAGTGTGAATTTTCCACTGAGTCTACCATATTCTTTNTTGGATGTGAAATATGGATATATCGGAAAGCAAATATTTCCCTTCTACCTATGCATTTGTTTGACCCTGTCGTGTGCATCACCATCACTGTCAGCTTTCAGCCCCGCTACCTGTCCCTTTGGTCCCCTGGCAGGTATTTCCTCAGACAGGGGTTGAAAAAACTGGATTGCAAACCCCAAAGCTGGAAAAGTAACTGAAGCCACGAGCCTGATGTCCTCAACCCAACCCAGTGTCACCATGGGCACAAGCCACATCACAGCCTCTAGCCCAGCTGCCAGACCGCAATGACGACACAAACTAGGTTCAAGCCCAGATTCCTCATGGAAATTTGCAGCCACCTCGGCACCGCAAAAGGAAACAAAAATGTCTCCTCGTGAGCCATGCAGGTTTTATTAAACATGTGTTTTGGTTTGAAGCCAAAGTGTGCTCGGTTGTTTTATCACTGTTTATTCCTGTCCTTCACAGTCATTATCAGTTATCCACATCAGACCTGTAAGGACTGCAAGGGCCCAGTCACACAAATAGTCCTTTTATCTGCAGTCAAATCTATAATCAGGCAACAACCCCCCCCTCATCTCGCTTCTATTGAGTCCCAACCCAGGCTCTTAAAGAAAAAGGGACTTCACAAAGGAATTTCAGTAATTATCCTCTCCCCTCCATTCCCCAGATGTTGTTTTGTATGATATAGGTACCTGTGGATACTTGAAAAGAGCTCTCAGAGTTGCCGTCTCTTTAATGGAAGTCTTTTAGGAAAGTGAACTTTAACTTTTAAACTTCCCTATGAAAACCAGATCCAAGTTAAGTTTCATACCATTTGCCTCAGGATGATCTCAGCTCTTAAAATATGATGGTTTTAGTTGGATTAAGAGCCTATATTGTTGCTGAAGAGAAAGAAGGCTGCCTCTTTAATTGCAGCTCAAATCTACCTAACAATTGCCACATGTTGAACAAGATTTAAGAGTTATTAAATATGAAAGCCACTAGTGCTCCTCCACCATGAGCAGCCTTTGTTTCTTGGGCTTGGAAAGCACTGGGTAAAAGGGGGAGGAAAATGTAAAAAACAACAACAACAAAAAACCGACTGAAAAACTGAAATCTGGAGAGTTACGTTTGTTTTCTGTGAAGGCTGAAGTTACCGCGATGCATTTCTCTCTGCAGCAGGATCTGCTGCGTTTACTGAAACAAACTCCTGGCAGGCCTGGTGATCCTATTACTGAGAAAATTTAGTGTAAATTCGCAATAGTTGTTGTTTTGCTGCCATTTGTTCTCTGAGTTTATTTGCAAGCAATGGATTGATAACTTGACCAGAGCTGTGCTAAGGAAAACCTCCTCTGACTTTGGTGACGAGTGTAGCAGCCACGCTCAGCTCAGCTCACGGCAGAGGGACTCCCGGGCAGCTTCACAGCCTGGCACAGCCCAGCAAAGACACCAGAGACCCCTCTCCTTGAAATTTTCCTTAAAATTTCCTTTTGGCTTCTCAGAAAAAAATTACCCACTGACCCAAATCTGTGGATTTTTTTTCTCTCCCTGGAGCAAGCTTGCTGCCTCGCTGGGCAGCAAAGCACCGGGATTAGATTTACTCCCTGTTGATACCATTCATTTGGGTCATTTGGCTTTGCAAACTTAAGCTCAGACCTAAGGTCAGATACCAACCCCTAAGGAAGCAGAAACCAAGAGGCAAGGCAGACACTGCACCCTCTCAGCTGCCGGGGAGAGGTTTGAAGCAGTGGGACACACACACTGTGTCTCAGAACTTCTGCAGGAATGAGGCTGTTTTGGAGAGCTCTCTACTAACCTTGCAACCCTCCGTGCTGTAAGTTGCTCTTCACTCTTTAGACACTGATCCCCATGGTACCTCAGCCGGCTAGATGCTAGAACCCTGACACTGGTCTGGAAGGATCTTCAAAGCAGAGTGCCCTCTCCTTTCCCAGCTGTGCTCAGAACAGCCTGGGTTGTTCAAGAGACCTCTTCCTACTGCTCCTCAGTGTGAATTTTCCACTGAGTCTACCATATTCTTTTTTCTTTTCTCATCAGGGATAAAGCTCCTGTGGACAGAAGCTCTGTTGGGCTCTGATACTTCTCTAAGAATGACCAGCATGGCTTGAGAAATCAACTTCAGTACCAAAGCAACCAGCCAGAGTGTCTACTCAGCTGAGACCACAAGATAAAATTCTGTAGGAGGCAAGAGCAGATATAAAATAAATCAAGGCAGTAAGGGTTGTTTCTATAAATCGTCTGTTATAATTTTTATAATAGAAAGTTAACAATGGTCAGATGGAGAGTTATAGCTGCTGTATCTGAAAAAAAAGCTAAACTGTGATTTTCAGAGGCCAATGAATATATTTATTTTCATATGTTAGCCCTCTACTCTCTTTCCTTTATGCTTGATAGTATTTCAGAGAGATCTTCAGCCTCTAGCATCAGGGTTTTAAAGTTATGGTAATATAGATTTTGTACAATACATTATTCATTTTTCTAGATCTCCATTTAGCAATCCTGGCAGCTAAGTAGGTTGGTATAGTTTAGGGCAAGGGCCACTGCAGATCTTTGCAGTCTGGCAGGAGAACTCAGCTAAGCCTCTCAGGTTACAAAGCCGAAGCAATTTTCATTTTCCCCCCTGCTCAGCAAAGCAAAACCCAGCTCCTAATTTTCAGTGAAGGAATCACAATGGCTTGATTAGTTTGTGTCTGATCATAGACACACCCCTGTGAATCTGGAGATGCTTACAGAGCTGGGAACCAGGTTCTCTCTTTGGCAAAGGGGAAAGAAATTGGCTTTCTAACCACGTTTTTAAGTTCTAGCAGAAGCCATTTGTTCCTCCCAAGCATCTTGTACTGGCTGAGCGTTGCCCCCTGAGGTAGCTGCTGGGGAGCCCTCCTGCAGCACGTTCTCCAGCCCATTTCCAAGGAATTCTTGCCATAACTTGTTGCCAGCCTTGTCCCTCTCCCCCGGCTATCCTGTTGCAGTCCTGACCCCCTGTTAGACGATGCCAAATATCAGATCAGTTGCTCATGGAGCTGAGTCCTAGCTGAAACTGGAAGAGAGTCTAGTAGAGACACAAACCTCTTCCACAGCTTAAAATCTTCCCAACAAGCTACAAATTGTGCTCACAAGGCAAAATTAAACCCTTTCATTCTTACAGCAGGTGGAAGTGTTGAGAGCATAGGATGGTAGTCGGGGGTCCCAGGTTCTGCCTTTGTCCATTCTGCTGTTTCCTTGAATTGCAGTTTTCCAGACACAATCATGACGTTCGGGAAATTTCTCTGACCAACAGGACCAACTTTCAGAACAAACCCAATGTTTTTTCCTCTTAGGAATCCTCATGATAGAGACGGGAAGAAAGATTTCTCAAGAAGCCCCTTGAAAAGAAGCAATCAGGGCATTCAGGGAATAAACCAGGTTTCCTTAACTTTCACTCTTTGGCTCCACCCTTTCCCCTCACAGTTAAAACAACTCTTCATTTGTTGCACTAACAGTTGAGGGGATGGGGAGTTGGCATTGTTTCTTCTTCATTTTCTTTTTTTTTAACTTTTAAACTTTTCTTTATTATAAAATTCCAACTTCCAGCTGACCCTTGAATAATTGGTTTTGTTGCAAGGGTTATTTGAGGTCTAAATGAGCCCGATGACATCTGTTTGATTTTAGATGCCTGGAAAATGTTCTAAAATTAATGAAATCCAAATGTAGGAGAAACTAATAGAACAATTTTATTTATTAAAAAGACAGTTAAAAATAATTCTAAACATTTCAAAAAAAAAAAGCAAGAGGTGAATGAGATTTGTCATTGTTTAAACTGTACTTATTATATTACATTTCAGTGAAATGCCCCCGCGACCTTCCACAGTTTGCTCGATTTCCTCATCAGGCTCCTTCCAGCTAATTTGCTTTGACATAAACAAAAAGAAAAGAACTCAAGAATCAAATGCAGTCGTTCGATATTTGGGGTCTCGGGGATGATTATAGCCAGATACAAAGAAGAATGAATGGAACTTGCTAAAGGCAGGACCATGTTATTAATTTTTCATGAATATTTGGATGGTCATGGGAAGTGTACGAAGCCACACAAATCTCAAATGTGTCACAAAACGTAGCTTAAGTGCTCATTCCTTTTAAAAACGTGTAGCTGAAATGCATAATTTGCCATTTTCCTCTTCAGCAAGTTTTAGTCCAGGTCTCTGGGCTGCAGAAGCATTAGGTGGCTTAAGTGAGCAGTCATGAACTGTGAGTGAGGAAAGGCGATGAATGTATTTTAGGCACTCGATTTGCTGCATCTTTAGAAAGGAACGCTTAGCTAGAGAAATCGCACAGACATCATGGATGATCCAGGAGACAATTTCTCCTAATATTTGTAATCTCAGTGCAAATGGAGCTGGGATTCTCTTTAACTGTCACCGCTTGTGTGGCTTAAACCTTCTCAAAATAAATACATGTTATAGTTTGTGGGAACATGTATAGACACATATAATCTATGTCTTTTTATAGGAAATAAAATAAAATAGTCCAATATGGGGTTTATTGTACTTTTTGTACACTACGGTGCTGTAATGTGTGGTAAATAGCAAATTTGGGACCGAACAGGTAAACATGATGTTGTCCGTGAATGAAGTGAGAACTCTCACACACACTCACCTCTAGAAAGGAAATGAAACTTAATCCTGTGGATAGAGTTCCCCTCAGCCTAAAGGCACATGTCAGGAATAGTTAAAGTAGATTGTCTAGGGGAGGTTTTACTGCATAGAAACAGAATGTCCCTGGGATAGACCATTCGTTCGTGTTACATTTACAACTCCACCAGAAATTACAGTGACTGTAACCCAGGTATGGTACCTGGGCAGTACAGCGCACAGTTCCTGAGTGCAATGCACTTTTTAAGTTTTCCTCCCTTCTTTCGGGAGCCCACCTGGACTCGTAGGTCACTGAAGTTGAATTTCAGCTCTACTTTTGGAATACAGAAGTTTAAAAAGCTACCACTAGGTCTAGGTATCTGAAATCCTTTTAAAAACTATGGGGTGCAGAACTACTCAGGAAGGGGACTAGCCTAGATAGTCCCATTTGGTTTTACCCATCTTTATTTTCTAAGCAAAGAAAAAGAAAAATCTTGTTGAAGATAAAATTACTAATGAACCTGAAGAGTCATTTGTGCTCGTAACAAACATTGCATGAAGGTGTCTCCTTGGTTGGAGACAAAGATATTTATATTACAGGTCTGCTTTTATACTCTGGCAAATTATAATTATTGTCGCAGGTTACCTTTCTTTCTAGGTAAAACTTAGACTTAAATAGCACCTGGTTACTGTAATTTACAAGTCAAAATCCATCTAACCTGTTTCCAAATGCTCTGAATTCTGCTGTCAGCTAGTTTGGTACTTTCTCAGAGAGCTGTGGATGTTTGAAATGAATATCCTGCCTTGCATAGAAATTGCAGGCAATTTTTCAGAAAACTCCAAGATTTCTGTAGGGGGGAGGCAGAATCCACTCGGGTGTCTGTGAATTCTCTCAGGTTCTTGGGAATCAGTCATTGACTCTTAGCAGTAAATTAGGATAAAGCTGATAAATACAAAAAAGATGGGTGGAATCAGAGCCATCAGCATCATTCTGGAAGCTGTTTGTATTTGCCATGCTTATATCTGATACCAAAGTAAAACTATTTAAGCATAGTTCATGGGACATTTCTCTGTAGTACAGGTGCTGAGCTACAGATAACTGCGTTACGTGGCTCGGTGCTTAACCTTATCATTCAGTCATTTTTAGCTCAGTTGACAGAGGGATCACTGGTGTAGCTGTAATTGGAGTTTACAATGTTTGCAAGTATTAGGTGGCTTGTAGCTTAATGCCATAACTATAGGGACAATAAATTACATGGTCATTAGAGGGCTTTAGCTATTCATATAGCATTAAGCATAAAGGAGGACAGTAACATTTCTCTAATAACACATAAAACATATATTCCAATTAAAACCATAATAGGATAGACTTGGCGTTATATTACAACCTCTCATGAATTTCACTGCTTAGAAATTATTACCGTTAAAATCATGGTTTCAAAGACTCGCGCACGGGGATAATAAATTCTCACAAGCAGGTTTAGACAGAAGCATTGCGCCTTCGCCGAGAAAGACGGTGTTTTAAAGCTGTGAAAATTCAAGTGGTGAGCAGAGGTTTGAGGGGCTGGGTTTCTCACTTTCCTTTTTGTTCCCCATGTTTGGCTGACTTCCCAGATCAAGTAAAGCTTAATTAAAAGCAATTGAGTAACCGAAAACCAGTCAAAATGATATTTAGAGACTTTTATCTTCCTCTAGAAACGGTTCTGTCCCTGTACGTTACTGCGTGTTTTGCTGTGGTTTTGGGAGACTTCTTTGAAGAGAGGTGGAAACCATCTTATTTTTCATAGAATCATAGAATCACTAGGTTGGAAGAGACCCACCGGATCACTGAGTCCAACCATTCCTATCAAATTTTTCAATCCCTGTGTGTTTTCTGTCCTTGATATGTGCAGGGTTTCTTTAAGCAAAAGGTAGATCCAAAGAGGGCAGAGGTAGGCTGTCTAAGGACCAGTTTAATACAATATATTCCCAAATACAAAGTTTTTCCCTTTCTTTTCACTCACAATTGATGTCCTCAAGGACAGCACACAGCTGCTTTCTGTGTGCATTCTGATGTCAGAGCTCGGTGTATTCATTATCCCAAGGGTATGTGTCATTTATGTTTGAAGGTGTTGAGTCCTATGAAACTCAAGCATCTGCCTCACTGCAGAGAAACGACAACGTGCTTATGTGACCTCCCAGAAGAAGGCCGCTGGTTGGAATGGGACCTCTTTCTTTATTTGAGATTAGGCCCCCTTGTTTGTTCACCAGTCACTTCATCTTCGTAAAGCTCTAAGGACTGTTTGGAGGACAAACTGAACTGTGCTTCCTTGGGCAGTTCTTCACCCCTCTCTCCCTGCCCAACCTGCAATAACCTCCTTAAGTCTCCGTCGTTAAAATGGTTATAAACTTGCTCTGGGAGATTGCGAGTTTGCATCACAGTCACACAAAGATTATTTGAAGTGTGGTTAACGTGGACTAGGAGTTATCTCCCAAAGCTGTTTCACAACAAGCAGAACCACTGAAGGCCTCATTGCAGATCGTTAAGAGATTAGAAAGGGAAGTTAAATAGATCCCCAGGGGGGAGAGATTAAACACCTTTCAGAAAACAAGAATGTTTCTTGAAACACAGCTACAAGAATGGATAGATTGACTGGTTTTCTTCAGAAATCTTCAGCACCGGACAGAAAATAACAACAAATAAGCCAGGCTGAAGCCACTACCAAGACAGCATCAGAGCCCTGTATTGGACTGGAAACTGCCCCTTTCTCTAGAGCCGTAGCAGACCACAAAACTAGATGATGAAAAGGACAAAGCTGTCAGTGTCAGCAACAAGAGGGTCTGCAGTTCCTTTCCTACTGATACTGTATTTTCATCCTTTTTCTCTACAGTGAGTTCCATTTCTCAGAAAAAAACAGCTGATGGGTTTGTTGCAACTTTCCCATCCTCAGCCTCCTGTGAGATTCTTTAAGAGCTAACTCACCCACTGAGAGCTATGGATTCCACCTCACCTTCTGATCTTATTGGCCTGGACTGTGCAGTATCATGCTCTTAAGCTCTTGCTTGTAGGGAGGAAGAGGGCTTTGCTCTCTCTTTCTGCCTGAACTTGCGGGATTAATTTTCTAGCAGCTCCAGCTTTGATGTCCAGCTTGCTGACATTGAGAATCTATCATCTCCTTCATTTAAGGATGGAGACACATGGGACAACCTAGTAAAAAATTAGGAAAAAAATTTTCACAGAAAGGGTCATTGGGCACTGGAACAGGCTGCCCAGGGAGGGAATTGAGTCACCTTCCCTGGAGGGGTTTAAGGGACGGGTGGACGAGGTGCTGAGGGACATGGGTTAGTGATTGATGGGAATGGTTGGACTCGATGATCCGGTGGGTCTCTTCCAACCTGGTTGTTCTATGATTCTATGACTCTATGAACTGTGCCTCAAATCTCTTCAAGCACTATCAATGTTGTGAAAGTTGTCCTTGCACAGTTGAGGACTTGGACGAACAATGTAAACTGGATAATACCAATCAGCTGTGACACATGTTTTCATAATGGACTCCCCTTTGTAGTTTTGGAGTTGAAGTGCAATCTGCCCTGCTCTTCTCTACAAAGGTTTTTGGTATATAATAAAAATAAACAAAGAATAGTCTCCAGTGCACAGGTCAGAGATCTTATAGCTGATGTAGGAAACATGCACAAGTATCTTCCAATGGAAACAATGTGATGTCTTCTTACATGTCCAGAAATTTTTCACTTTGTCATAACACTGTAGTCTCTCCACTCCTCTTCATAAGCCCTTCATCCTTCTTTACTAATGGTTTACAATACAGAACAATTTAACTGTATATATTGATGTAAATCATGTCACCTTCTTTGTGAATTATATAAAATAATTCATACTGAAGAACTCAGGGAAGGGTTTTTAAGGTTGCAATTCATCTTCCCTTTTCCATTACCCTGGGCAAGAATAAAAACCAGATACAAATTTGGCTCCTTCCTTCGGAAAGGAAAAAAAATGTAGTTATTTAGTATTTGAAACGAGTAGTTCCGCTTGTTCATAGATGGGACCGTCCAAAGCTCTGAGGATGGTGTGTTACTCCAGACTGTCTCCACTGAAACCAGTGGAACTGTGGGCAGCAGATAACATAGATCGTATTTGTCTGCAAAGTGCTATCTAGTCAACAATTCTAAAATAATAACAGATGAAACCAACTTGTTATATTTTTCTTTATCTTCTTACCCAGTCAGAAAATAA
>WAAB01023229.1:0-24822 GCA_013389865.1 Piaya cayana | reverse complement strand
TCTATGATTAATTGTTATTACTGCTTGCTTTCTTCTAGCAGAAACAATCAATCAAAACATCAACATCACAACAATACAGCTTCTTTGCTTAAAAAACACTTGAAAAGAATATAAATTATACAGAGAGAGGAGTTCACTTCAACATACATTCTTGGGCAACAGTAAGTGAGAAGTGACAGATGTGTCAGGTAAAATTCAGCTTTATATAAAATTGCTTTAACTTCTGTCTGAAATGCTGAGTTGATGGAGCAGAGTCTCTGGATGCTGACAGTAGCCTCTGACTTCACTTCATGGATATTCCAGAGTCATTGTTAATCTGTATATTCATGTGTACATCATGAATGTTCAATTTTTACACTTTGCTCATTTTATAATAAAGTTGGAAAACAGCTTTTGTCAAAAATGATAAAATATATCTTTAGTTTTTACACTTTAATATTTACATTTTATTGAATGATATGGTCACCTTTGGAGGTTAAGAAGTCCTGACAAAGCAAGGCAGTGAAAAAATAGCAGTGCTCTATGACATGACTTAAGAGTCCTCTTAGNAAATCTGGCTGAATGGCTTACATTTTACTTCATACCAGTCAAATTAATACTAGTTAGTTCTTGTCTTTTCATATTTCCTGTCTAAACTTGAGCATGTTACTGAGACCATTTACTCATCAATTGTTAAGTGAATCCATCAATTAAATTAAAGAATCAGTTAAAAAGATACTTAATTTCATCTTTTTTATTCCGTGTCATACAAAAGCACTTCTTTTTCATACTCTATGCTCTGATTGCTCTTAGGTATCAGTAAGTAAAAAGTCTGAGATTTTTTGTACAGATCTCAGGTGCATTAATGGAAGATGAATCCTCAAGGTTCCTCTTTTTTTTAATTCAAGAAAACACAAATTAAATGTATAATATGAAAAATGTTGTGAAGATTTTTTAAAAAATAGATGAGGAAAGACAGGTCTTGGTTTACCTGAAGGAAGGAAAAGTATTTTCTGTCTATGGTGCAGTCCAAAGGAGGGCCATGAAGATGATCAGAGTGCTGTAGCACCTCCCACATTAGGACAGGCTGAGAGGGTTAGGGTTGTTCAGTCTGGAGAAGAGAAGGCTCTGAGAAGACCTTTTAGAGGCCTTCCAGTACCTGAAGGGGGTATACAAGAAAGCCTGAGAGGGACTTTTCAAAAGGGCATGTAGCAATAGGATGAAGGGGAATGAATATAAACTGGAGAAGGGCAGATTTAGACTAGGTGGTAGGAAGAAATTCTTCACACTGAGGGTGGTGTGTCACTGGAACAGGTCCCCTTGGGAAGTTGCAGATCCCTGGAGGTGTTCAAGGCCAGGTTGGGTGGGGCCTTGGGCTGGTCTGCTGGGAGGTGTCCCTGCCCATGGCAGGGGGGTTGGACCTTGGTGATCTTTAAGGTCTCTTCCAACCCAAACCATTCTATGGTTCTATAGTTCTATGATTCTAATGCTATGATTTTGTTGGCTCCCTCGCTGTACAGGGCAATGAACTCAGCTGACCTAAACCAGGATGGATATGAAGATCTGGTGGTTGGAGCACCAGGGTACAGCACATTGGGCCATGTTCAGATAGGAAGCGTATATGTGATCTATGGCAATCAGTCAGGTTTGCCACAAGAGGACATGGATCTAGATGGCAAAGCAGACCAAATACTACATGGTCATCAGGTGAGGAGGCAAGTTAGAGATTGGTCAATTTTTTTTTTTTTTTTGTGGTAAAAACACGATAGTGAGTATTTGAACATATGTCCTTGAATACAACTGCTGTAGAGTTTTGTAAGTCATGGTGCAGCACATTTGGATGCCTGCATTTAAGATAATATGATTTTCTCCACTTTTTTCATTTAAAATAATTAATTCAATATAATTTTCAATGCCTTTGAGGCTACATTTTTACATGAGTGATAACTTCTCACATTGTTTGTCTTAGCTAAGAGTACACATTATATTAAACCAGAAATCTATGATTTGACATGATGGTGACTGGCTTGTAACTGCAAAGCATGATCAAATGATATTTTTGAGTAATAAAGATGATCCTTTATAGAAAATACCTTTATTCACAAAGAAAAGAGTATAGAGAGATGAGATCCATTTCCTTTTAATCCATTTCTGTTGTTGCAAACTGTAGATTAACTCTTTTAAAGAGTGCTTTAGTGGTCCACAGCTATAATGCCGTTAACAGGAAAGATCATAAGCTTAACAGCAGTGGTGCACTATGCTCAAAAGAGGAAACAGACTCCAAGTTCATGGATGGTAGTTATTACTTTGGAGAACAGTGATGCTAAGAAAATTTTGAGAATTATTGGTGTAGATTGTTGTCATCTGGTTCCAGATCTTCCCTGTGCTGTGATTGCAAATGTGCATTGGGTTTTGATGGTTTAGTCTTAAAAAGGTCTGTTATTTTCACTAGAGCCATCCCTCTTCTTTTAGCCGTCAGGAAGATTTGGTTCTGCCTTGGCTGTCCTGGACTTCAATGAGGATGGAGTGCCAGACCTGGCAGTGGGAGCACCTTCTGTGGGATCTCAGTTTCTTACTTACAAAGTAAGTTACACATGAGTTTGTTCAGGTTTTTTTTCCTCCAAGCAAAACATTTCTATTGATAAACATTGTTTTGAACAGTGAAATGCGAATTTCTCTTGTTATTCAAGGTGACATTGTAATTTAAACACAAAGATTTATAACCTTTGTGAGTACGTTGATGAGAGCAATGACAGCTCTCTGTATTTCTCTTTTGTTGGCCTTCTTGCACTTCAGTAATCCAAATCAGATTGTGGCTTTGTAGCACTTGTCTGCTGGAAGTATAAGAAGCCATGCATGAAATTCAGGTGTACCATTTTTATTTATAAACAGGGAGTTTGCAATGGACCTCATGGGTCAGAGAGCCTTGTCATCTGCTGTCACAGGTCAACAGATGAGATATAAAATGTGATATGGACACAAACATGCTTACTAAAATAATCAAGTTATAGAGGTTTAATGACTTGCAGATGACCAAATAAGCCCATGTAATGAATGGTTCCCAAGTATTTTCAGCCCATGCAGACCAAGAGACACAATGTTTTGGTTTAAACCACATCCATTAAGCTTAAAACTCTTCAGAATTTCAGGCAGTAACTGTTCAAATAGGAACTGAAATGATTTTAATTAGACCCACTAGCTTGGAACATTGCATGTACCCGTTGTGCCTGGCACTGTGTGCCATTGCATTAAACAATAATTAACAGAATTTGAGCCACCTAAATATGTGTATAATGAATGTAAATATACAGTATACTGTCCTTGCTCTTTACCTGCAGTATGATGAATATATACTTGTCTGTACTTCTCTAGGTTATTGCCTGATTATAGCAGTAACCATTACAGCATGAGTATTCATGGATTTGGGGTGGAAATGACAGGTTTGGTGTGGAAAAGATGGTGTTATGAGAAGGATCTGACAAAAAATGCAGTTGTATTAATAGCCCCTGCAGAACTGTTTCTTTCCTTGTGCTCTGTCTTGGATTTAATACGTGGTGCTGACATGCAGGTGCTCTCATGCTGTGTTTGTTTTTCCTGTTTAGGGTGCTGTATATGTCTATTTTGGCATTGAAGGGAGAGGCTTGTCATCTCAACCAAACGTTACCATAGATTGTCAGGTACATTGATAAGGCTAACACAGGGCTACACAAGCAGGAGGTGAGGGGAAAGAGGCCTGTGGACTTCAGAAAGGAATGCGGAAATCAAACCAATTGCAAGGGAATTTGGACTGATGGGGTTTGTGCAAGCAAGTGCTTGCCTGAGCTGGTTGTATATGGGAAAGACATTAGTACTCCAGTGTAAGGGAAGCAGCAAGGTGGGTAGGAAAATGCATAATTCTCAAAACAACAACAGTAAAACAAAATTTAAAAAAAACAACCCAAAGAAAACAAAACTGAAGTCAGAGAGTGGGAGGGTAATTTGAGCAGAAACAGTCAAAGGTAGCTTTTTAGAGCAATTTACTTTATTTTGGTACAGAGTTGGTGGTTCCAGTTTAATTTCAGGCTTAAACTAACTGTTTATTGCAGTATTCCTACTGTAATCTTGGTTGGTCCCTCCTGGCAGCTGATGTTGATGGGGATGGAAGTGCTGATCTGGTTGTGGGCTCTCCATATGCACCTGGTGGTGGGCAGCAGAGAGGATTTGTGGTTGCATTTTATTCTGATTTCATCAGGAATGAACAAGGTAATATTTATTGAGTAAAATAACACTTCCATATTTTATGTTCATTTGTTCCTGATTAACGGTAGGATAATTCAGGTTCAAAGAGATCTCAGGATATGTCTAGGCCAGCCTCCTACTCAGGAAGTCAGATCAGATAACTCAGGGCTTTATGTCCACTAATCACTGCCCTGTGAGGTTTTCCCCATCTGGTTCTCCACCCATCCAGAATGCAGTGTCCGAGTTTGTATACAAGCATGTTGAGGGAGACTTGAGTTGAAGAGACGGCTGAGAAGGACCTGGCATTGCTGATTGACAGTCAGCTGAACATGAGCCAGCAGTGTGCCAGACCAATGGCATCTTGGCACGTCTCAGAAATAGCATGGCCATCAAGACTGGTGAGGCCCCACCTCAAATCCTGTGTTCAGTTTTGGGCCTCTCACTACAAGAAAGACATTGAGGTCCAGAGAAGAGCAATGTAGCTGGTGAAGGGGCTGGAGAACAAGTCTTATGAGGAGTGGCTGAGGGAACTGGGGTTGTTTAGCCTAGAGAAAAGGAGGTTAAGGGGAGATCTTACCACTGTCTACAACAACCTGAAAGGAGGTTGCAGTGAGGTGGGTGTTGGTCTCTTCTCCCAAGTGACAGGTGATAGGACAAGGGAGAATGGCCTCAAGCTGCATCAGGGGAGGTTTACACTGGGCATTAGGAAAAATTTCTTCACCAAAAGGGTTACTGGGCACTGGCAGAGGCTGCCCAGGGAGGTGGTTGAGTCACCATCCCTGAAGGTCTATAAAAGACAGGTAGATGAGGTACTTAAGGATATGGTTTAGTAGTGGACAGGTACAGTTGGAGTCAATGATCTCAAAGGTCTTTTTCAACCAAATGGTTCTATGATTCTATAACAGCCTTGCTAGAGCAATGGAATTCAACTGTGTATTGGTGATACCATGGAGGACTTACTTGTCTTCTTTGAAAGTTTGCAAATGAACCTCAGAGGATGATTTTTTTTATGATTCTGTCTGCTCCTTCATGTTTCTAAAGGGGAATGCTACAAGTGAATACAGCTATTGAGTACAGGTGATGAAGATTGTTGTGAATGAGAGAGGAAATGCCATGTATGCTGGTATATAAAGTTAGTAGGGGTTGGGCAGTGTGTGCAGGTATTCATAGCTTTATCAGAATCCTGCAGTTGAGATTTCCAATAATTAATTTATTTCCTTAATTTTTGAGGCTTATTCTAGGAGTCAGTAGTGTAGGATAGGTTTGCCCTATAGCTTTCCTGTGCTTTGTGTAGGCGGTTGGAAGGGTTTAGAAGCAAGCTATGTTCACCAGCCAATAGAGCTGCAGATGGAGCAAATGAAATCAGCAATAACCTGTGATATATCACGGATGGTGTGACTTTGCTTATAGAAACTTGTCAAAGAATCAATCAGTAGAGGGTTGTGAACAGATTTTTCTATGCCATAGTACACTAAGATTTAATTCATCTTTTCCTGGTCTGTCAGGATTTCTGTCAGTAGAGGATGCCAACTGGATGGTGGAGGGGGAAGAAAACTATGCTTGGTTTGGATTTTCACTTGACAGCTGCCAGCTGGAGAACATAACATTGCTGCTGATTGGTAGCCCTACGTGGAAAAGTTGCGCTGGGTTTGTTGTATATGACAGCTTACTCTCTCCTCCATTATACCCTACTTCTGCAAGTTAATATGTGAAATAGATTAGACTTCCAGCTTTTCAGCAAGTTTCCTCTTTTTCCTGCATAGAATATTTTTATTAAATTAGTATCTTTATGCTTTCATCCTTCTTTGTGAAGGAGGGGGGCTGGTCTTTAGACCCTTTATAAAGAAAGTCTTCTTTATTTAGAGACACTTAAGAACTTGTTGGGTTTTCTTCAGGAGGGTAGAGGGGGTACAGAAAGGTAAGCATGCCTAAAATAGGCCTTAGTCTGAGGTAACATTTTAAAAAGCAAACTGAACACAGAAATTTATCTGGTGATAAAGGATTGGCTAGGCAGACCAATTCTGCACCCTAAATGACTTGTAACTGATTAGAACAATGCGTGGGAACTGCTAAAATAGGCTTCTAGAATTTGGCAGTCACTGTTAGATCAAATAAAGAGAAGATATTTCTAGCTGAATGTACAAAACTACGTTGTTACTTACAAATATATTTTGCACTGTAGTTCAAGCTGCAATCCTGTGTCATTGGGTGCCAGACAGAGTGTTGGGAAGGTATATGGTTATAATCCACCAAGTACCAAGCTCTGGTTTGCAGTGACTGGACACAAGGTAGGGCTCCTTCTATTGTATGGGACCTTATGAATAATTTGAAATAAAAAGACTTCATGTGGAAATGACATAAGTCTTTTAAAAAATCTAACAGGCAATGGGCAGAATGGGTGTGTCTATAGCCAGTGGTGTGATGTCTGTGGCTGGGATCACAAGGATGGTTTTGGCAGTGGGCGCACCTAATGCAGGTAATGTCCTTCTGAAAACTGGGAAGTATTTATCTGGTACATTTGTTTCTATATGGCTATATGGATGCAAAATTAGAAGCTAGAAAAGGGACCTTTTAATTGCCATGTAATTTAGTTATTAAAAAAATAATAAATTTAAAATAATCGCCTACAAGAGTTTTACCTGTAGACTCCTCTGTGCTATGCCTCAACTTCAATGGGTTTTTTCCTTCCTTATATTACTTTAGTAGCATTATTACCTGCATTACGTATGTGGCAGTGATTTGCTAATAGATTACATATTTCATGGAAATGAAACAATTGAGTATTTTGTCCTTACTCTGGAGTAGGTAGTAAAGAATTAGGGAAGTCAAGATGTAGAACTCTGTCTTTAACTTGAATGTGTTTTTCACATACTACTATTGCTAAGAGATTGTTTCTATGGTAATTAGTGTTAATGCCATAAAACATTTGATCTGATTAATAAATTATATTATTTTTGTGCATGTTCTGTAATGCCATTCCTATCTGCTGCCAAAATATTGCAAGCACCAAACCTAAGTTCCTATATCTGATGCTCGGCTTCTGTCACCTTCTTTCTTTTCCTAGACAGCCTATCTCGAATTTCATTTATGTCCTCAGCGCTGCACCAGGCTGGACTGGTTCTAGTGTATGATCTGACAGACAATACAAAGCCTTCTTTGCTCAGCACATTCAGTGGGGACAGGAGGTTTTCTCGCTTTGGAGGAGATGTATATTTAAGTGACCTGGATAAGGATGGATTAGGTAAAGATCAGAAGTGAAATATATTCTGTTCTTTTATTCTGACCCACAAGCTTTGAAACCTGTTTGTAGCTACTCTTCAATGACAGCTCCTCACATTACATCCCTTTCCTGATATAGAGGGCAGTCCCTCCACCCCTCCTTCCTGGTCTGTCCCTGGTACTGGAACGTTGCTCTAAGTTTTCCTAGAAATACTTTATCCAGTACCTGAAGGGGGCATGCAAAAAAAGCTGGGGAGGGACTTTTTACAAAGGCTGGTAGTGATAGGACTAGGGACAATGCATATAAACTGGAGAATCATAGAATCATAGAATAACCAGGTTGGAAGAGACCCACCGGATCATCGAGTCCAATCATTCCTACCAAACACTAAACCATGCCCCCCAGCACCTCGTCCACCTGTCCCTTAAACCCCAAACACAACCACCTCCCTGGGCAGCCTCTTCCAGTGTCCAATGACCCTTTATGTGAAAATTTTTTTCCTAAGAGAGGCAGATTTAGGCTAGACCTAAGGAAGGATTTCTTCATCATGAAAGTGGTGAGACACTGGAACAGGTTACCCAGGGAAGCTGTGAATGCCCAACCCCTGGAGGTGTTCAAGGCCAGGTTGGATGGGGCCTTGGGGAGCCTGACCTAGTGGGAGGTGTCCCTGCCCATCGAAGGGGTTTGGAACTCAGTGATCTTTAAGGTCCTTTCCAACTCAAACACTTTTGTGATTATATGATTTTACTTTTGCTAGCGGGAAGAGTGGTCACCTGCATATTCATAGAAGTGCTAAATACAGTCTTCTTCCTTGACTGACTTGTACAAGAATACCATTGTGCCTTGTGGGGAGGCATCTCTAAAATCCTAAGCCACGTAGTCAGAAATGTTGTCACTAATAGCAATTGTGGCATATGGAGTACGTAAATATCAACTCTCTCATGTTTTGGTTTAGCATCATTTCCCTGCTGATGTGTAGTCATCCTTGTAATATTTGCAGATGAACTGATTGTGACATCCCCACTGCGAACTAACAGTTTCACCACAATACCTTTTGGTGGGGCAGCTGGCTGTGTTTACATTTACAATGGAAAGCAGGCATCCACAGGGAATGTGACAGGCCAGTGCAAATCATGGATATCTCCCTGTCCTGAAGACTGGGTAAGAAAACAGTGCAATCAGGACATGAGGTCAAAATGACAGCTAATTCATTATATCCTGTCATCTGACTTGGTATTAGAAAACAGCTTACATTTTTGAATCTGTGTGATTTTGGTCCTCTTGTTCGTTCTTGAATTACTTTGTTGTTTAGAAACCAGTTTATTACACTGATTTTTTGCTCTCCTGTTGTGGATCTCTCAACTGACGTTTTCCTCTTTTTTTTTGTCTTCTTCAGGCACAGTATGTCCTGACTTCTCCTGAGGTAAGTAACTAGAAAACAAACTACTGAGAGAAACAAAAGGATTCCACTTTAAAAAAACAGCATTATATCATGCCATGTTATTTTACAGGAGCTGTCACTATTTGGGAGTTCTGTTGTCACTGTGAAATCTGAAAGAAAGGTGAGAAAAATTACTGTTGCTGGATGCTTCATAACATCTTTCTACTGCCTTTCCATGTAACAGCCAAGCCATCACATGTATACAATATTTGCAAGACAGTCGTAAATGCTTAACATAGTTAACTAAGTTTTCATTTTATTAACTCTGTGAACTGATAATTAGAATCATTTTACAAGTAGATGAACTATGGAGTTGTCAAAATTTTGGCATCCAAATTGAGAGACATCACTGTAAAACAGCCTGAAACTTAACCTACTTTAGAGTTTGCTGAGATTGCGAAGTTAATACAGTATAGGTGCCAGCTGGCTTTGCACTGTTCACACCCACCTATGAGGAAAGTGGATGCTCAGCTGTGGGGTAAACCAGGCATCAAAACACCTCTCTCATTTAATACATACAGGCTTGCTCTCCTAGCTCTTGCTTGCAGTGAATGCTATTCATGTGTCAAGTGTTTCCAAGCAGAGACCCAGTTTGCACTCCAATGACTTATATTGTATTTGTGTACGTGTTTCTCTTAATTTCCCTTAGATGCCCATCATTTTTTACTGAAAATCAGTCCCTGTGTTTGAGTGGTGCACTGAGGAACCTTTCTTTAAGCTTGAAGGTTACTTATTGCGTGTTCAGCTGAGGAGTCCAATGTTCTTCTAGCTCTGACATAACCTACGTGAGAACTAACAGTATCTGTGTGAGTACTGAGAAAGTCTCAGTACTAGGCTAAGGATGTGTGCCAAGAGCCTTAAACAAATGGTGTTTTATTTATTGCTGTTAAAATATGCAATGGAGACATCTGGAAATGCAAATGCTTCTAAACTAAATTAAGATGCATAATCTAACAGCTGAAACAAAGGCATTATACTGCATATGAGTGTGGGTGAAGCCGTTCTCCAGACAGTTTTTCTTTGCTGTAGCACCAATCCAATCACACTCCAGCTTCGTCTGTATTGATACTACCTCTGTATTGATACTACTCAGATTGTATTTGTCTGGTTCCAGCTTCTTCCAGTTCCCCAAATAAAATTAAATCTGTTGGCCAAATCATTTTGTTAACCGCTATTCCGATGAGATGGGTTGCTCTCATTTCATTTCTATGACACCAATGATACAGAGAAAAGCTTGTTTCCACTAGGGAAGCTTAAGGCACCTGTACACCTGCAGCTGAATTTTGCTAACCTTTGTTCTGTGTCTCTGCAGAAAGAAGTTGTAGTGGCAGCAGAGAGAAGTTCGGCGAAAGCTCGACTTGGTGGAAGGCTCTTTGTCTACTTGTTCTAGAAGCCCATGGTAGCCTTTAAGACCAGGGCAGATCTGGTCGTAAAGTGAAGAATCGCTGTAGGACTTATGGTACCCTGTTTAACCCATACTAACCAACACCCCCCCTAAAAGCAAACTTTTGATAAAAGGCATTAAAGGAGGCAAGGATGTTCACTGGCTTTATGTGAAAGGGAATGGTGGTTTGACTTACAAACCTACCAAAACTGTGTCAATTGTGTAAAAACACAATTTGATTCTGTTGTAAACAGCAGTCTCACTTAACCTTGAAGAAACAAGCTGGTCTGAAAACCATTTGCAGGCTGAAATGAGCAGGCTAGATTTTGATAGTAATATTTGGCTGTATTAGCAATGTTTGGCAACCACCTCTATTTGTCAGTCTGTCTGTAGCAAGTCTTGTGGCCCACAGTCAGGGCACAGAACACCTGGGATCACCCAGGGACAAAAGAACAAGCAAGACTGATGAAATTTATAGAAAATGCTTTTGCTATCACACTCATGGCTGAGACCACTCTGACACCCTTTCTTTATGTTTTCATGTAAAGTACCATGAAAACATAGACTTGTTAACAGCTTTTATTGTTAACACTATTGTCTCCAATTAATTAACACTAATTTTGTTCAATTCAGGTTTAACGGTGTACAATTATCTATTAAACAGCTTGAGCAGCAGGATGTGATGTTATTATTACCAACACTGGTCTGCAGACACAAGGGCAGAATAAAGTTTTCAAATGAAATTGATGAAACCAGCACCTTGTATAGCAATTCCATTCTGAACACGCGGCCTCCGTTGGCTTTGGAATTTTCTGTGTACGATGTCAGGAGTAGTTTTATTGCACACTAATGCATTTTGATTATTTGAACTGTAGGAAACCCATAAAACATTTCTGTGTGTCTGTAGAAAGAAAAGCAGTCTTATAAAAGATGTGGCTTTCTCTCAGTGATTTTATTGTACTTAAAATCAGTTATGTACCGGAAACTGAGTCAATACAGTTCCCAGAAGCCTCTCTGCACAAAAGACAGAGCTTAGAAAGCTTATGCAAAAGTTTCACAAAGAGCTGGACCAACACAATTCCCCCCCTGGCCTAATGCAACTACAGCTTGGTTGAAAATATCAGCATCCATATCCCTTCACAGGAGAACGAAAATCCCTTCACCCCAGTCCCATGGGGTTTGTCAGCCAAGGTCTGTGAGTCACTGTTTTTATTACTGCATTGCTTAGTTCAGAGGTTTTTACATCTCTACCTGCCATAAAAAAGGCTGCCAAAAAACCAGCTAAAAAACCTCAAAAACATTACAAATACCATTAATTTTCTCACCTTCTCAGGCCTTTTATATCTGTAGTTAAAGTTGCATACAAAGTAACAACACCTGTTTGAAAATAATAATGTACAATGGATTTTAACCAAACTAGGATCACAGGCCAGCATAATTGCTGTACCTTTTTATGTCCATTTTTTACTTTCTAGTCCTGAATAAAAATGTTCACAACTACAGTTCTTGTCTTTTCAACCCCTGACAGTACAGTGACTTAACTAGTGGCACATAAGGAGCTGCTTAGTGTATATTAGAGTTTAAAAAGAAATCCAAACTAAAACTAAGACACTTTCTAAATCAGATCATAAAGATTTTCAAGCTCCCTTTGCAGACTGAGAAACCAGTGGAGAACTGTGCCCTAGGAGTTCAGAGATAAGTCCTAAGAACTGTAGTAAGACTAATACTCCTTCCTTCAGTCCATCATAGGATGCCAGGCTTCCACACCCATAAGTAACCTGTATCACTGTGGTGCAGGGTAGTCCAGGCTTTGCCCTGTCTTGGAGAGAAAGCAGAGCCCAGCTTTAGAGAAACAAGCAATTCCTCTGTTCATTTTTTATTAGCATTAGAACAAGTCCTTATGAAAATACGAGTTGTCCTTAAACTGCATCTGTACCAATGCATGATAAAATAGTAGCAGATGGCAAGCTCAAGTGTGCCTTATAAATAGGCCTGCTGCTCCTGTTACTGAAACTGCATGTTTTGGGCATAATTTTTTTTGTTAAGGAATACCCAAGATAACTAGAAACATTTCAAAACCTGTTATTACTCACTTAAAGTAAGCGAAAAAATAGTTCCTGGTTACTGCCAATTTAGAGGCAATGCTTCAGAAGAGATGCAGGAATGCTTTTTGCTTTGGAAAATCTGTTCCCTGCAATTAAATAGGGCCTTAAAAGCCCATAAAAAGGCACTTTTGGGGGTGGATTTTAATTTGATATTTGAAGTCAGATTCAGGTATCTGCAGCTCAGAACCAGAATTACTGATAAATGCCAACCACTGTCATCCTTTAAGCTGAAAATAGTATTCTCTTTAAGAAAGGCCATTATGTGAAGTAGTATGTGACAGAAACACTTGAAATGAGAATGCCTCAAAAACAAGCACATATATGTGATGAAGGTGAGACTTCTGTCAAAAGTACATCACTGTTTTCCTTTGTGCTTCTCTCCCTGTGTGTGTGAGCATTAAATCTCACTACAGGTTTGTAGCGCAAAATATATATTAAATTAGAAAGGTTAGAAAATCTTGCGTTTTTCAGTAACGAAGAACAAATGCAAGAAGTGTTCTAAGTCCACCGTGTAACAACAAAAGTCTCTTCATTCCTGCTGTTTCTACTGGCTTGTTAATGTGCTTCTGCTCAGCCCAAATGTTTCTGCTTTAAGGTTGTTCTTTATTTCCACTCTTCCAGATGCTGGTTGGGATTTTTTCAAAACTGCAGGAACCTAGGCAAGATACAAGATAGCTTGTGATTACATGAGAAGCTGCTCTATATGCAGCAGAAAGAAATAAAACTTCACAGAGGTCTGAACTCTCACTTTTTTCTGCTTTTACTTGGAGAACAATGTCTCTGGCTTATCCCTCTCTAACCCTTTCAAGTACATTTCTCGAAGCCAGAGTCACTACATTCTGGAGTTGGTCCTGAGCAACTCTTGAGCATGAACCAGTTAGTTGTAGTCATAATCCACAATGAACTACTACCATGTGCCTATTAAGGCATGGGAGGGAAGAATGTATGATTGTCTAGGGCTCCTCTTCTTTTGCCTCTTGTAGCAATGTAATATTTATAACAGAGAAGCATCAGTGGATGCAAATGTTAGAGTGCAAAATAGCAGCACATAATATAGTCCTAATAAGCTTTAGCAAGAAAGAGCAGTGAACAAAGAAAATGAGCCATACAAAACCTCACTCATCTGAAGATAGTCTCCTTGCAAGTCTTCATACAGCTTGGTAAAACAGGGCCCTATGATGACATGGGCATCAATGGCAAAATCAGTGGGTAGCATGTAAGCAAGCAGCTTTGGGTTTGGAGTCAGGATATCACAACCATGGAGTCATTCTCCAGGCATGTTGCAGCTAGTGCCTGTCCTCATCATCCCTCTATCTTTACCTTCTCTTTTATGAGACAGAGGGGGCACAGATACAGTTAGTATGTGGGTGGGAAGAAGAGAGCAGTATCCCTAATGTGCCTATGAGTAGACTGTTGTGGCAGCTGTCAAGGTAAATTAGGGCTGCTTCTACAATTATCCTCATATTACCTTGGGCAGCCAGGTGGAAGGAATTATGGTGTGTCTCAAGGAACAGCCTGCAGCTTCTGGCAACCATGATCACTTTGTTACTTTTCAGTGTATTTTTGACAGTGCTGGGCTTTCCACCTCATTCAGTCCAGCTAGGGAGAAGCTTCTCCCTTGTCAAGTCAAGCAGCAGTCACTAAAGATGAATTCCCCCATGCCCTGTGGCCCACCCCTTTATGACAGCTTATTTCCTGCTTTAGAAATGGACTGTACATGCAGAGCTGGAGGCAGAAACCCTAGCCAGCAATACGTACATGAGGAGGCAGTGGAGGTTCTAGGTGCCGTCCAAGAAAGGAAAGCAAGCGGCGCCATATCAGACCACTTCCCAGAAACATAATCCCAGTAACCAGCCAAAATATTCTGGGATCCTACCAACAGAACATCCTCATTAGTCATACAATTCTGCCTCAGAAAAGGGATTATCCAAAGATAATCTCTCATTCCCCACCAGTACTCTCCATCGTTATGGGAGAGAAATGGTATACTGTACCACAAACAGGTAAGCCTTACTTTGGGGAAAAAAGGCTGCTTCCTAGCAAAACGTTTTATTTAGGACTCGTCCTGGAGTATTCCATTACTGCCTCATGCAGTTTCCATTCCTTCACTAACCTTTCTATTGAATGAATATGAGAAAGGAAGAAGTGGAAGGTTTTTTTTTTTGTTGTTGATGTTGTTTTTCACATTGTAAATTTCTACATCCAGTCTCTACCCCCACCAGTCTGGGTATGGTACTTCCTTTGGTGTGCTGGAAGCTGCTTTCCAGATACCCTTCTATCTAGAAGACAAAGCTGGGCTTTTCAGAAGAACATATGACCATTAAAGAAACCTGAATATTGTTTTATAGTCCATCCTGACTCAACCACAATTCTGTCTTCCCATTTCTTTTCTGTGGTTGTTACATAAACAAAAAAGCCTGCAATACTGTGCAGTGAGCCACAAAATAATTTGCTTACAAAAAAGTGACTTCCTTAACACATGAATTGCTGAACTAAATTATGTTACTCCACACACTAATATAAATATGGAGCTCTACCTATAGAAAGAATGGAATTGTACTGAACATAAAATGCACTATAAGAGCAGAATCCATGTTCTCTGTCACTGATAAAAGCAGCATTCATTACTTACCTCTTCAAGAGATGACTCCAAATTCATACCAAATGCAACTCCTATGAGTCCAAAGAGAGAGAGAGAGAAAGTCCCCATTGTCAGCTGCAAGTTCAGTCTCATCATCACATTACGGTGGCTAAAGATGGGAGAAACAACTGTAAGGGAAACTCAAAAATGTATTTCCTGCATACAGCATGCACTAAACCCAAATATTTCTACAGAGAAAATTCTGCTGGAATTAGGCAACCCACTGAAAAAACTCATGAAACAATGGCATAAACAAGGTGGTCATTTTGAAATTGCTGAATCAAGATACCCCTAAGAAGCAGGTTCTGCTTAACCATTGTTAGACTTCCCAACATTACTCTATTCTTAGAGTTAAGTACACAGACTAACAATAAATTTGAAAGGAAATCTGTGTTCTGTCACCACTAACTGGCTGTTATTTCTATGTCAAAATTCACAATCAACAAAAATCTACTGTTACCTTGCAAAGGAATATACTTATAAAGAAGCAGAGTTGGTAAATGGTGCAGACTACGAACTTGAGTCTGTTTTGGAGAAAAGGATTTTGTGGTTTCCTGATGCAGCATCCACCAATTGCTTCTACAGATAACTCCCAATGAAGAGAAGAACGAACATGAAACACTAACCTCAGAGACAGAGAGCACATGCTTGCATATGCAAGATAATTATTTTTCAGTAAGAAAGCTGACTAATGAGTACTGTAGCATACGGAGAGGAAACACTAACTACAAAATTCTCCATTCTTGTATCACTCCATACAGTGACAATGCAACCTGTACTGAGTATGTGAACAGCCTACCCAGTCTCTTATTAAATAAGAGTTGCAGTGTTGCTGAATTAAGAGCAAACTTTCCTGAGGATAATTTTCTTTTGTTCCTAAAATTGCAGGCGTTTCCTCTACCAGCTTCCCAGAAGGATCTTTGGAGAAGCTTAGCTTCTCCTGCTAGTAAAAAACTATGCCTAGCCAGAGAGGTTTTTATATATTCTAATTACAGCATTCTGTTGCTTTCATTTATCCAGTTCCACTAATAATGAAAGTGCAATGCAGACTCTTGTGCTGCGAATGCAAGTCCATTCAAACCCTCATGAAGATGGAACTCCTCAGCCTTCCTTGTAGGCAATGATTTAAGAAAGACTAGGCAGCATTAAATTCTGCTCAGCTTTGGGCAATTCAACCGATACGGTAGCTAACCTGTCTAGATTGATAAAGATTATGCTTTCTGAGTCATCAATTAGTACTCTGAGTTCACGAGCTTCATTTGCAAGATCTTCTGCTTGTCTGTAGTAGTTCTCCAGCAGCAGCTCCATTTCCTCTGCGTGGTCAATCCCAGATGTACTCTCCTCACTGTAAGCAACAATGTATATTTTCCTGGTTAGCTACATGTTGTATAGAAGTGTATTACTGATGTGTGACAAGGCATACTAGTTGTGGGAATGGCCAACAACAGTGCTGATGTTAGATCACAAAATCCAGTCTTTTAAACAAAGAACATCCATCACTACCAGTGGCTTAAAACAAAAGGTATATTTTTACATCTATCAGCTGGTCAGCAAAGGCAGTCAAATATCTTGAGTAGAGCAGTTACTACTTAATATGTTCAAGGCCTGCACAACACCACAAATCTTACTTTTCAGATATTAATAATAATAAAAAAAGTTAAATGTTTATAGTAACTTAGAATTTAAAATGTTGACAATTTTGAAAGGAGACAGTTAATTTCTTGGTGCCCTCAAGTGGTGGAGGCTTGTAACAGTCAAGAACTCAAAACAACCAAAAGTCAACACACAAAAAATTACATGGTGAGGGATGTGTTTTAGGTGCATAACAAAATAGCATAGTTGTAAGATATTTCAGCTATACACACTCATTACTGCAAAACAGTTTGGGATCATGAAGCAGCCAAAGAGCAAGTGTCAAGAAGATGGCGTGCTCTACTAATTGAATTCTGTCTGAGAGACTTTCATTTTACTCCATGGTTCAATTGCTGGCACAGCAGCCTCCACTGAACAGGTACTTCTCTGGCAGGGTACTGGATTGTTCACTGTATATGAAAGCTAAGGTACCCAAGACCCACAAGAACTTGGAAAGCAGCAGCAAAGCAAAGAAGCACAGACTACTGCTCTCCATCCTGTAGCATGGCTCCAGCACTCTATACGACCTCCTACCATCTCTCCTGCCCATCTGCAATGGTGCTGTCTGAAAGAAGGGATGACTTCAGGTTTCTCCCAGCATGACTGAACGGTGACTTTGGTATCATTCCTAAAAGTTCCCTACACATTATCTACCAAGAGGCAGGAAGAAATTTGCCAGCACCTTGTACGAAGTACAAAAGGAAGGCAGCGAGAAAAACCAAGACAAAGACCAGCTGCTGGATCAGGAGCTACCTGTAATTCAGAGTCCCCCAAATAGTCCCCCCAGCAGACTCATTAGCAACTGAAACTACAGCCCATTCTGGAATACCAAGCTTCTGCTGCACATTTAGACTAAACTCTGTAGTGCAAGAAACTAATTTTATTTCAAGCACACAACACTGTGTGAATAGTATCAATATATGGAATGTAGTTAGGCAAATGTACTATTGAGCAACTTCAGAAAGGATCTGAAAGGGAGGTTTTGTTAGCTGCTTACACATAAAACATGTCTGTATGCCCAATGTCTAAACACAATTCAGCCCCAAACATACTGGGATCTGATACACATTATCTTTTTTGCTTTTTTAGTTTTTTGCTAAAGGAACTGCTGCAGCTTCTGCTGCTACATGGCCTCTTTCAGCAGAATTTGACAGTGCAATAGGAATATTTGTACATATGCATTTGTATTGAAATGCTGCTCTTCAGGTACACATGATTGCTCTAAGGCCTCTGTCCTTCAGGTTCTGCTGGTGAGCAAAACACTAGAAGCAAGGTGTTCACAATACTTCTAAGAAAGGGAGCGTGGTGTCTGACCTATTCAAGACAGGTTTTAAAACCAGTCGTTTTGATATTTTTGTTGAAACTGAAAAAAAAAAAAATCTCCCAGAAAGTGTTAATTTGTATTGCAAAAATAACATTTGCTTTTCCTCCTGCCATCTTCTCCCATCCCATAATATACAGTTCAAATAGTTCTTGGCATAGCAGGCCAGCTTATCTATTATAATATGACCACCACTAATGGAATCCCCACTCCAAAATGACAAACACAATGACTTCTGAAGCAGCAAGCATGAGGGCTTTAAAAAAGTTAGAAAGTTTTTCCTTTCTGCTTCTTGGCAGGAAACACTCAGTTTAGTGTTCAAGTTCTCCTTAAACAAAACATACTTATAAAAGTCAGTGGTTTCAAAGTATACATACAATACCCGTGGATCAGTCCATTTAGATAGACAAAGCTCTTCTATTAATTCTTCTTCATCTAAGATCTCCAGTATTGTTTCTTTGAAAACTTTAAGATCTGTTTCCAGTTCTGACAAGCTGAAGAAAGAACAGGCAAAAGGTCAAGTAATCCCCACTGACACCAGTCCATACAGGTAATCTCTAAAATGAGTTTGCCAGACAGCACCCCACCTAACCGAGTGGGCAGGAAAGACTTCCTTGCAGGGTTCTAAGAGCTCCTTCAAGAAATTCTCTACAGGCCACACACTCAGCTGTGGCAGTGACCTACCTGTGGACCAGGTGGCAACAGATACCCAGTAAAAGGGATTCAGATGAGTCTTCTGGATATATTTGTTTTGTAAGTCAGAGAACACAACCACTCTGTGAGCATGTAAGGAGTGCACTGTCATATCAGAAGGGCTAATCCTTGAGGGTACCAATGTATTAGTACTAGTAAGTTAAAGTGTAGATCCAAACAGGATGTTTTACATTAAAAGGAACACTTTCATGATGCTATTTTTTTCACTGAGATATTACATTGTTCCGTCCAATGCCATTTAACAAGCTCAAAGGTACTTCTGACAACTCAGAGCGTATTTCCCGTTTTCCATTTCCCCCCATTTCACTAGGTATTTCATAAACCAATTTTTGTTTACAAATAAGCTGCACTGCCCAGCATCACAGTAATCTAGAAAATTAATATTAGGTACCATTTTTCTAACATTTCATTTTATGTAATTTTCCATAATCACCTTCCAGTCTCTTCACAGCTTACTCTTATTTACCTCTTGCCATTTTGCAGGAGAATGTGTAGTTTACTCCTATCCACAGACAAAAGCTTGGGGTCCACTAGAGCTTCCAGTGTCTCAAGGATCTGAGGCTGCAAAGTGTTAAGTCTCCCCTGAAGTTTGCTGATCTAGATAACAACATGATCCTTTCAGAATTAAAGCAGTCCCTTTAGAATGACTTGGGCAACTGATTCCTGCCCCTGAACACAGAATTCTCATTACTAGGTAGTTAATACAACTTGCTTTCCAATGCTCAGGAAATACTTGCTGTAGGGATTCAACTTAAAAGATAAAGCCAGTGCAAAATGTAGTATTTTATCAAAGTAATTTGTGCTGAACTGAAACCAAATGACAACCACACCAATAAGGCCGATAAAGCTAAAACACTATTTGTCTACAAACGTCACATTAGCATTAGCAAGCACAGATTTTTAAGGATAGCTAGAACTCATTGTCTTGAGTCCTGCCCAAAAGATAAAAAAACCTCAGTAGTTCTGCGTGTCTTCTATTTCAACTAAATGATGTCTCTAGAAAGGTAGGTACTCTGATTTGGTTTTTATCTGTCCAAGAATGATGAAAGCCATCACATCCTAATATAAGTTCTTCCAAAAATCAAAATTTCTAATTAGCACTTTCTTGGGAAGAGAATGGAAACACACATAACACACACAAACTAATAAAAAAAAATAACCAACAAACCACAACAAAGAAAAGATCTACAGTAAGTTGTGGAGTACATACACAAATACGTAGGTATAAATATTAACACAAGAAGAAAATCATATTATCCTTTCTATGAAAAAACAACTTCCAAACCAATTTTAATAAATGCAACATAGCTCACCCGGTACTGCAGGATCGCTTCTATGGCTCGGAATTCAAAGGGCAGGGAATATGTAACTAGTTGACCTTCCCCAGATAGCTGAGATGCTAGTTCATTGATGAGCCACTGTTCCAGATTTAAATTACGGTAATCCAGTATCAGAAGAAACTCTGGAGTAATGACAGCCTTCAAGAACTGAAAAAGATAGTACCTGTAGAGTCTGAAAATACGAATTCTCTGAAGATTTCTGTTTCCTCATGACTCTGCAGTGCATTTGATAATTTAGGCTTTGATCGAGACACTCTTCAAACATGTTTTCAGGATGGAAAAAAAAAATCATGCTAACTGCAAACCAGCGTATGCCTCATGGCTCAGACACAGCATTGTGCTAGTGCTGGTATGACTGAGAAGAGGCTACTCGTAAGCCTTTATGTCTATGACAACGTTAGTAACGTTTCTCCTGTGCTGAGCAAGGAAAGCAGTCATTAATACATACTGTCGGTAAACCCATGCCTCTAACAGCTAGACAGAGCTTCCATGATGCATTTTCTGCCGGAATGCACGTCATTGCAAGCTAGTATTAAAAGAACCATGAAAGGAAACACAAGTGCAAGAACAAGACAGTTCAAGTTTACACTGAGCCACGGGGAACCCATTACCTCCATTCTCATGATGATCCTGTTGTTCCTAGTTCCAATGCTCATTAGGTGTTGAAATCTTAGATCTCGAGCTTGAAGACCCAATTCCTGGTATAATTCTGTTTTCTTCTTTTCTATCAAAAATTATTTTTAGATGATGACATTCAGGGTATGAGAAAATACATACACTACATATACTGCATATAGATAGTTATGAAATGACTTTTTAGTCTGTTAGTCATGCAAAAGAAAAAAAACCGCTGTATATTTTTAAAACATTATTTCACCCATTGATTCCTCCATGTAATTTATTATTTACAAAGTTTAGAAGACTGTATCTTGAGTGTAAAGAGAAAAATTCTAGATCTAAGTGGAAGAAGCTGGTCATGACAATTTCATGTCAGAAACCAAGTGACTCATTTGAGTAAACGTGTAAACCTACAGGAAAGGAAATACAAGGCAGGGAAAGCAGCAGGTCAGAAAGGTAAAAGATAAGAAGGACCTTCCTATGAGAGATGGTACAAGTTTTTTTCAAAATATTACTTGAAAATATACAACAATTCTAACAAATAAGACACTATGAACATCACTAGAAGGCAGCAACACAGAGAAAATGTTGCAACATCATAAATAAACACTGTAAAGTATCCCAAAAGTAACTTACTACCCCACACAGATTCCCCATTGGGCTTTTCTGTACTGGAGAAGGAAAAAAAGAAAACTAACAAACAAACCTACAATGAAAACTCACCAAAATAGATAGTGTTTCCCTCTTTGTCAAACTTCATCTAGAAGAGTGGAAAAATTTTTTTTTCAGAGAACTACTGTAAAAGAACAACTTAAATGGAAAATACATTATGAAGAAAAAGTAACTCCTTATGCTCCTTCCTCCACAGTTCAACTCAATTAAGAGAAATATTGCACCAAATTGCCATGCGTGTCACTGCATTTCCATACACAACAAGCAAAACCACTGTCACCTTTATGACTATGTTCCTACCTAAGCCTTGGGAAGGAGGTGATTTACAGAGGACCGGACTTTCTTAGGCATAAAAAGGCATCCTACATTTTGGATAGAAATGTTGCTGCTTACTCTGGAGCAATCTGAAAAATTTACAAATAAAGTTGAGAAAGTAGATAGTATCACAAATGGGGTAGTTAGGCCTTGTAGCCATGCCAAGTAACACATTAACCTAGTCAGGTAGTAACCTGCATCATTCTTGCTTTACTGCTTGTCATTCAGATTATACACTTAACACTTGTATCTCCCAGCAAAAACGTTCTATTGGAAAATCTGCAACGTTGAGTTTAATCAGAAACTTGACTATTTCGCCCATAAATCTTGTAGCTTAACTCCATATTTCTGGCTTTAAAAATTACTTTCAATGAACAAAACATATCTAAGCATACATTCCAGTAATGCTGCAGCAGGTGCTACACATCCTCTGGCCCCCATCTCCCAGGTTTTTCACCTTCAACAAGGAGGCTTTACCTTCCCTTGTACGTGCCAAGAATGTCAACCTAGCAGTTTGCAAATGAGTTTCAGACTAATATTAAAAACATTGACAGCTTCTTTTTACCCAAACCCTTTGTCTGCTTGGAATTGTAGCTATCAAGACACAAAAATTAACATTTCATAGAATCACAGAATGGATCAGTTTGGAAGGGACCTCAAAGGTCAATCAGTTCCACACCCCTGCTGTGGGGAGGGACACTTTCCACTAGGTCAGGTTTCTCAAAGTCCCATCCAACCTGGTCTTGAACACTTCCAGGGATGGGACAGCCACAGCTTCGCTGGGCAACCTGTGCCAGTGCCTCACCACACTCACAGGAAAAAACTACTTCCAAGTATCTAATGTAAATCTACCTTCTACAGTTTAAACCCATTACCCTCAGTCCTATCACTACACTCCCTGATAAAGAACCTCTCCTCAGCTTTCTTGCAGTCCCCTTTCAGTACGTGAAGGCTGCTATGACATCTCCCCAGAGCCTTCTTGAAGTTAAACAAGCCCAGCTCTCAGCCTGTCCACAAATGGGAGGTGCTGCAGCCCTGGAAGACCTTCACGGCCATTCTCTGGACTCACTGTAACAGATCCATGTCCTTCCTTTGCTGAAGACTCTGAAACTGAACTCAGTACTCCTGATAAGTCCTCACAAGTGCACAGTAGAGGGAGAAAATCACCTCCCTCAACGAGCAGGTCACTTCTTTTGATTCAGTTGGTGTTCTGGACTGCAAGTGCGTATTGTCAGGTCACGTTGAACTTTTCTTCCACCAACAACTCCAAGTTCTCCTCTTCAGCGGTGTTCTTATCCATTCTCTGCCCAGCTTGTAATTATGCTTCAGATTGCCCAAACCCAGGTGTTTATAAAAGGCATTATCAACCCATGACAAACTCAGAAAGAAATCTTTTGACTTCAGCACTTCTAAGAACTAATCTACCTTCACAATTAAAACCAAAGAACTTCCAGTAGATGATTTATCGTAGAAAACCATCTTCACTGTGTACCATAACAGGCCTTCAACCAGAATACCTTAAACTAACAACTTAGAACGAGATATATTCCCTGAGAGATAAATACACCTGCTTGTGAGATGCTTTAAAAACAAGGAGTGTGCACCATCACACTTCACAAGAGCTGCCCTCACTACTGAAAGGGCCTGCCTTTACTTACCACAGCAAAAACTGGAGACACGCTAGCCAAGGTGGCTTGGAAGGCCTCCGTTGTGGCATGCTCGTAACATTTACCTGAAGAAAGAACAAGACATTACTACTTACACTACTGGAACACTGTAATTACATAGTGCCTGGCTACAGCTATAAAAAAGAAACAGCACAGACACATAACAAGCTTCCACAGTTATAAGGACCCTCAGAACCCACCACCTGACCAGCAGAGCCCATGCCTGAGGCTACAGCCAGTTTGACCCCAGGGCCCCAGCACCCCAGCTCCGCCAGACTCCTAAGCCCAAACACCACCAGCCACAATGTCAGGCCTAGTACCAGCTGCCTGAGTGATAGCAGAAGAACAATACCCAGAGCCAGACCTCGACCCAGGTCTGCCAGGTTAAGTTCATAAGGGTACAGTTCCTGCAGCCCCAGTTCAAGCTCCCAAATTCTAAATGCCCCAGACAAAGTTTGCCAGCAAAACCTCCAAATCCCCAAACCACAATGCAAACATACCCAGCACAAAGCTGCCCCAGCCCTAGACTCATGGCCCCCACTGCCCTCACCCACCACCCCTAGCCTCAGGTCCAGCAGTGCAAATAGCCCCCATAGCCCCAGCTCCCCCCACAAAAAGGTGACGCCTATCCTTAGCTCCCTGAGACCAAAGCTCCCCCATAGCCTGACCTCACACCCAGCTCAAAGCTCCCCTAACCCAAAGCTCTCCCAGCCCACAGCATCCATGCAACCAGAGATCATCCCCAGCCCAAAGTTTGCCCATAGCCTGACCTCATCCCCAGACTAAAGCTCCCCCAGCCCAAAGTTCTCCCATAGCCTGACATCTCCTCCAGCCCAAAGCTCCCCCCTAGCCTGACCTCACCTGCAGCCAAAAGATCTCCCCCAGGCCTAAGCTCCCTTGAAGCCTAACCTCACCCCAAGCTCAAAGCTCCCCCAGCTCAAAGCTCCCCTGTAGCCTGATCTCATCCCCTACCTAAAGCTCCCCCAGCCCAAAGCTCCCCTGTAGCCTGATGTCTCCCCCAGCCCAAAGCTTCCCGAACCCACGCCTCCCCTACAGCTAGACGTCTCCCTCAGCCCAAAGCTCCCTCAGCTTCATCTCCCCCGTCTTAACTACCCCCGACCCGCCCCAGCTCCACCTCCGGCCCCTTTGCCCCTCTCTGCCGTCCCGTCTCGGCCCAGTGTCGCCGCTCACCAGCCCACGGCAGCGCGCTCTGTCCCGGCGGGCGCAGCGCTGCCGGTAGGCCGTTTCCGGCGATGTGCCAGCCACCGCGCAGAGCGCGAGACAGCAGCACCGCTCGCAGCATGAGCCGCTCCCTCCGCCCGGGCCGGCGCGCACCGCGGCGGGGAGGCGATGGGCGGGGCTCCCTCCGCGCATGAGCAGAGCCCTGCTCCCGCTAACGGGATTTTCCCCTTGACGAATAGTTAGTTTAACGCTGGAGGGGGAGTACTGGGGAGTAGTTCTGCCACCCGACCCTCCAGCCTTCTTTCCCCGCTAGAGGTCTTGCAGTTACATTTGTTTGCCTGATTTGTGTACCTAGAATAGAATAATAGAATCA
>WAAB01023227.1:18481-115796 GCA_013389865.1 Piaya cayana | reverse complement strand
TTCTATGATTCTATGATCAATATCTCTGTGGATTCGCCTAATACGAGCCTTCTCGTCACCTTTCCGTGGGACAGCGAGCTCACACGCCGCGCTACAGCGTGAAATCTTTGGCATCCTCGCTCCCGGGGCGGGGGAGCCGCGGGCAGGTCTTGCGCTGCCAGGAGCGAGGAGAAGCGAAGAGCAGCGAAGCGAAGGGTGCAGCCCGCGGGGCTCTCGCTTCCCCGGCGATCGAGCGAGCGCCGCCCGCGCCTCGGGGCCAGGGACGGGGGCTCGGCGGCCCCGGGCGGGCAGGCGGGTGGCAGGCAGGGAGGGCTCCCGCCTCCCGATCCGCTCTCCCCTCTCCCGATCCGCTCTCCCGTCTCGGCGCCGAGCCGGGTTGGGCAGCCCGGGAGGCGTCTCCTCCGCAGCCCCCGCCCCCCCGCGCCGGTGCCGAAGCGCCGCGGCCGCTCCCGGGCAGCGCCCCCGGGACGGCGGAGCAGCAGCGGGGGCTCCCTCCCCGCCTCTCCCGCCGCCGCCGCGGACACCTCATGGGAAATAAATAAACTAATTGCCCCCTTCCACACTCGCCCCCGCGGCAGGGAGAGGAGCCGGCGGCGGCTGCGGGATTAGAGCCGGCCCGAGCTAGAGATCAGGTAACGTAACCTACCCGCCAGGAGGGAGGAGGAGCAGCGAGGTGGCTCCGGGGATGGAGAAGGGGCAGCCGGGGCGAACAGTCACACGCACACAGCCCCGCGCCGCCCCCGCGCAGGGATGTTGGGATGGATGTTTGGATGGACGGACGGACGGACGGACGGGCGGGCGCCGCTCCCCGGCCCCCAGGCAGTTCTCTCTCCCGGGCCCCGCGGGCGGCTCCGCGGGAACCGTGGGCGGCGGCCGAGAGCGAAGCGCGTTGCCGCGCCGGCCGCGCTCAGCAACGGGCCCGGAGAAGAGCCGCCGCCAGCGCCCCGCGGCCGGGGTGACCCCGGGGAACGGGGGTTCCGCGGGGCCCCTCTGCTGCCCTGCCCCGGGCTGTGCGATCTCCGAGCGCTGCTGCCTTTAGCTAGTGGTTGTGTACAGAGCTCCCGGCGTAACTGGTACCGCAGCGGGGAAATGTGCCGTCATCATTGTTCCCTTTGCTTGACCTCTGCAAGCGGGCGGTGCACTCGAGCTCCTCGAAGGGAACGGTCCCAAGAGTCTCCCCCGCAAGGCGCAGTCATCCCAAGGGGAAAGGATTTCTTTGTGCCCTTGTGCCCTGGGTTTGTCCCTGTCGAGGTGGCCCCTGCAAGACACCTAAGCGGTCTTAGAAGTTGCCCTATTCACGTTTCAGAGACCAGAACGTCCCCTGGGACTCCTGGTGGGGAGGGCACTTCTTCCTGCTGTGATGCAAAGCTCACATGGTTCTCCAGTGCCCTTCCAGTCAGTGGGATCACAAACCAACCAACCAAACAAACAAGCCAACCAGTAACATTTAGACATGGCTCCATTTTTTTTATTTTTTATTTTCATATGCCAGCCTCAGCTTTCAGTAAAGGAGTCTGCTGAAATAATTACCAAAAGCTGTTGTAGGAAAAAGAAACTGAAGGAAGCTGATGCTTGATGGAAGTGTCCATTCTTGTTTCATTGGTCCCTATAATAATCACTCGTGTTTCCATAGTGATATCCATCTGTGACTCTCAAATTACTTATCAATTAGTAATGAAATAGGTGCTTGCAGCTTCCATTGCAGGAGTGGGGCCATAAACTTAACAGCACACCAACTGAGCCAAAAAAATATTGCCTCAGCTCTGTCTAGAAGAATTGTTATATGAAAATTAGTCTTTAAGACAGGGGGATGCACACTGTTCAATAAAAGTAATAAATTTATCTGGGAATAATGTATAATGGTTTTCTTGTTATTTTTAAAGGCTGCACTTTCCTCTCTCCATTGTTGCCTGCTAACTTTGAATATCATACTTGAGAATGAGTGCTGAATATCTACTCCTTCCACATGATGGAATAACTTTGGAGAAGAAATGATACTCCAGATGTTTCTAGCATTTCCACCAATTATGGTAGAACTATGATTCCATGTATCTATAAGGGCCCAGCTAGCTTAGTTGGCAACATAGTGTTTGTAGTGTAAGTGGCTTCAGAGCAAAACTGCTCATCATTTTGAATAGGCAAGCCATGGCTAGAGGTTATGGATTTTAATCTGTGGGAGCAGTAACTGATATTGGTTAATGAAGTCTGCCCTATTTTATTTCTTTGATGGCAATGTGGAATAGCCTAAATATCAACTCTGGTCTTCATAGAAGGTCGCCATGGATCAAAGAAAAATAATTTCACGTCTTATGGATAGGAAAACTCATTGGATTTTGCAGCTAATCTGAACAGGTATTTTACATGTAAAGGAAGAGACTTTGAAATATTACAAAGGAAAATATGAAAGAAACAGTATTTATACACTGCGGCTCTGCAGCTGCAGTGAAGAGAGGTGGAATTCTGTTGCAACAAATTTCAGTGTAAATGAGGGCATCATTAACAGTATATAAAAATAGTCCTCTTCCAGCTCTTTAACCTAATTCCATATCATTCAGCTAACTCAACTCTTGCTATGGCAAAATCCCCATTCTAGAAGCTGAGTAGTATGGAGGCAGGTGATATTGTGGGCAGTGTTAAAGGAGATGCTGTTTTTTCTGGACTGGCATGTTAAGGGAGAGAAAAGAGCACCGTTTCTTGAATCACAAGCTGATGTTTTGGAAAACATTTTTATTTCACTACTCTTCTTCTATTAAATAGATAACTGGTACCCTTTGTTTAGATTTTTTTCTTGTTTTTATAAAAAATATCCTCTTTGGTGTGCCTTATTTCTGAAGTAAATTATCTTGTGCTCTTCTTTACAATGAGCAGGTGGTTGTGCTTCTAGTAACTCTGGTTATTGTTGCGGCCTTTCCAGTTCATGAAAAGTGACTACAGCTCACCTGTTTTTTTTCTAATTGGAGCATCACAAGATGCTTGTGAAGAGTTGACTTTTTCTTGAGTAGATGTTTGCTTTAGCAAAGATGGTGTCTGAATATNTCTCAGCCGCTCCTCATAAGGCTTGTTCTACAGCCAAGGCCTTCACCAGCTTCATCACCTTTCTCTGGACACACTCCAGAGCCTCAATATCCTTGTAGAAAGGGGCCCAGACTTGAGGAACAGAGGATGCTGGATGAACTGACTGTGGAACACTACTTGGCTTTACAATGTGTCACATATTTCTGATATACATAGCTCTTGCTCTCTTTGTCAAGCAAACAAAATATTATTAAGCATTTATTGATGAGCAAAGGTCTTGCCAACCACGTCATGGTAGCTGACATACTAGATAGAGTCTAAGTTTGTTATTTTTTCCTTGCAATCTCAATATTTAATTCATAACAGTTGTGTCTGGGGGATGACTCATCATCACCAACTCATTCTTTTGTTGATTATATTTTTAATTTTAGTTTATGTAGTGCCTTTAAGTAGTTCCTTTATTTGCTATCTTCAGGGTCAAGTGACCTGTTATAATACTTGCTAATATTTTTTTGCTGGGATATGGTGTTTTCCTGTTTCATGACCCTTACAGTAATATGTAATCAGAGGTGAACATTAAGCGTATTTGATAATAAAAAAAAAGCATTTCAAAAGGGATGTTAACATAACTAGGGCAATTAAAATGTTCTTAAAAATGAAGAAGCAAAATTAATGGAAAAGTATGGGACTTTAGTATGCTTTATTTTTTTCCTTTGTGATTGTATTACTTAAGATCTTAAGAAGTGGAATTAATGTTATTTCACAAAATCAGGAAGCACTAGAGAACAAACTTAAACCTGATTATTTTTTTTTAAGTTAGCTGTTAATGTATTTTCTTTTAATTTGTTGTCATAATTATTGAATGTGAAGTATCTAGTTTGTTCTCAGCTCCACCCAACAAGAAAACAGTACTCCCAATAACAGAATTAATGTATAGAATTGGGTAATAACTTCAGACTGCAGGCAACTTATACTTCTAAGTCAGATATTGACAAACTGCAGAAAGCCCAAATATTTTTAAAGGTGGAATATTTCAGGGTAGGTGGATTTGATATTCTTTTCATGTGTTTACCATGAAAGGTAATGACAGCACCTGATTTAAATGGGCAAAGCATGAAACTCCATTGATTTGAGTTGCCCAAGTGGGCAGGATTGTTTAAACAGTGCTTGCTTTCTTCCAGCCTGAACATTTATATTTCTCAAAAGAACACTTTTGGGTTGTTTTGACAGCAAGCTTGGTAGTTATTTCACTTTTATCTCTCTTTAAGGTTTTCCAACATAGGACTCGTGTAGGTGATGATCAAGGTGCTGTGGAAACATTTAGAAAGCCCATTGCACAAAAGACAGCTCAGAACATATCTTGTATTTCATGGCTTTTCTTATCTTTATATATTTTTAAAAGCTCTGGTCTTTTCAAATAGTTCATCTTCCCACACCTGTTGGTAGAATCCTACTGCATCTTCAGGCAAGACCATTGTGTAATGTCATCATAAGTCCTCAGTGACAGCAAAGAGTTGTCAGCCCTCCCAAGTCTGGCACTTAGGGATAGTGCATATGACGAAGAGTTGTAATGATGTTAAAAGTGCATTTGACATCAAAGAACTTCAGCCATTTGCTGTCACTCCAGTGGTAGTAATGACAGTGCAATGATGTATGTTGCCTTTTGCATGTGTTTTGTGCAATAGAAATCAGTTAAAATCAATCACAAAACAACACTACATCATTGCAAAAGACAGAAATTATTTCCATATAAATAGATTAATTAAGATTTTGGCATTCATGCTTGTCAGTCATCTCTTCGTCTTGCAGTTTATGGTACAAGCAAAAAGGAAATCAACAAAGGTGATGTGTGAATTTCTCTTTTGTTTAAGTATCACATTCATACTGTCAATTTCGGACTTGTACTTCTCAGAGCTCTTTAGTAATTTCAAGAAATACTGAGAGCATATGTCTATTTTACAGTACTAAAAACCTATGAAGAAACAAACCAAAAAGCACTTACTATTTCTGTACTGACAAAAATTGCAAAAGCAGACATGCAAAATACATATTTGATTTTTTAAACAAAATCAATTCCTACTATAACAAATTTGATTACTATTACAGAAAAAGAAATGCACTCACTTTCAGTGTATGCTTTTAAAATTAATTGTATTAAAGGGTTGATTTTTTTATCATCAGAAATGAAGTGGTCTGTAGCATTTGCCCAGAGAAGTTGTAGATGCCACCTCCTTGGGGGTATTCGAGACCAGGTTGGATGAGGCTGTGAGAAACCTGATTAGGTTCTGGAAGGTGTCTGGGCCCACGGCAAGGGGATTGGAACTAGATAATCTTTAAGGTCCCTTCTAGCCCAAACCATTCAATGATTCTATGTTTTTCTTTTTCAGATCTCTGGAATAATGATATAAATATTTGGTGGTGAGGTTTAGAATGTATTAAGTGACACAGGACTATGCTCAAACTATCAACTATTAACAACTTTGCTGCTGAGAGACATAGCTTCTTTTCTCTGCTGATCTTACTGAAAGATGGAAATTGGAAAACTTAAAATGTAGGACATCTCAACCGTTTGCCATGCTACTGAATTAAAATGCCATAGGAGTTGTGATTACTAAATTGAGCTCCTGTAGTATGCATTCTTAATTTGGTGCTAAGGGCAGGTTCAAAAAAGGAAGAGGAAGAAGAAAAATCTAAATATGTAAAATCTATGATGATAAAACCTATGGGAATGTAGGTGTATGATTTTGTAACAGTTGGAATTTTATGTGTTAAATTCCTTGATGATTCCACCTACCTTTGCCACTGAACAAATATTTTTCTAGAAGTTAACTGCTTTTGTATGGTATGCCAGGGATGGATTTGGGTCTGAAATGGAGTACTGCATCCTGTGTTCTTAGCACAGCTCCCAGTGATATTAAAAATGGAAATTGGTGAGTTGCAAACTGGAACTGAAAAATGATTTCAGAGACATCAAAAATTGTGTCCAGGATAGAGACTCAAGCTGGTTGAACAAGGGGGTTGCATCTGGGAGCAGGTAGAGAGAACAGAACAGTCTGTGGAAGGAAATTGGTGCTGGAAGCTGAAGAAGGCAATGGGCCTATTATCCCATTACCAAACCCTTTTAAGACATACATTTTTATAATAATTTATACATAGTGTTCAACTAAAGACTTCCTTTCTGCCCTGAGCAATTTGTGACATCTCTGCTCCATTGTGTCACACAGAGTTCCTAACTCCCTGTCTTCCATTAGGCAGCCTCTTTCCTTTCTTCTCACCAAAACTACAAAAGGTGAATCCGTGGACTCAGCAGCCCACAATTATAAGCCTAACACCAGACTTCAGATAGCAGTGAGAAAAGCTTGTGTATTTTGAGACCTCTGGGTTGTATATTTAAGGAAAATAGGTAGAAAAGAATATGCCATAATAGCCTGTTTTTACAAAGCATGAAGTATGCATTGTATTCGGGAAGAATAAGAAAAACGGAGAACTTGTTTTCTTGTTCTTGTGCAGATATAATGACGTTAGTTAGAGGCATAAAGTAGTTTTTGTTCTCGTGTTTTTCTGATGTAGTTAGCCAGAAAGAGATGTTTTGATGTAGTTATGTCAGATGAGGGTGCTTTATTTCAATTTCGCTTATTTCCTCATTCATATATAGCAATACTAGAGCATTATGAGATCCACACATGGCCTGTGTCAGTTTAAGCTATATTATAACAGTAGCTTACAATAGAGGTTTATAAGCAAAGCTAATGAATATAAGGGGTAAATTCACATGAGGCAGAGAAATCCAGGAAAAGCACTTGCAGCTGAGATCTAAAAACATCATGGTGTTTTCTCTCAGTCAGAGAATATGTAAGTGTTACTTGGTTGGCATTTCCTCTGTTCCTGTGACTCCAGGTCCAAACTTGGTCTCCCTTCTTCTTGTGTAGTTCCACTGAGTTAAAATGTTTTACTCATGGTTTACGCCCAGTAATGGCTGAAGAGACTCTTTCTGCTGCTCCTAAAGACTTAGTGTGTCTTTTAGATCACTTGCCTGATTAGTTTAAGTGGAAGTTATTTCTTATAATAAGACTGTTCCAGAGGGACCTTAACAGGCTTGAGAGATGGGCCTTTGCAAACCCCATGAAGTTCAACAAGGCCAAGTGCAAGATCCTGCACCTGGGTCAGGGCAATCCCAAGCACAGAAACAGGCTGGGTGGAAAATGGATTGAGAGTAGACCTGAAGAGAGTGACTTAGGGATACTGGTGGATGAGAAGCTCAACATGAGCCAATAAAGTGCAGTTGCAGCCCAGAAATCCAAACATATTCTGGGGTGCATCACAGGAAGTGTGAACAGCAGATCAAGGGAGTTAATTCTCCCTCTATACTCTGCTCTCGTGAGACCTTGCCAGGAGGACTGTGTTCAGTTCTGGAGTCCTCAAGACAGGAACAACATGGATCTGTAGACTGAGTCTAGGGGAAGGCCACAGAGATATCAGAGGGCTGGAGTACCTTCCATATGAGGACAGGCTGAGAGAGTTGGGCTTAGTTTAGCCTAGAGGAGAGGAGGCTCTGGGAACACCTTACAGCAGCCTTCCAGTACTTAAAGGGAGCCTACAGGGTAGATAGGGAGAGACATTTCATCAAGGATTGTAGTAATAGGACAAGCGGTAATGGTTTTAAGATGAAAGAGACTTAGATTGGACACTAGGAATACATTTTTTACTGTGAGGGTGGTGAGGCACTGGAACAAGTTGCCCAGTAAATTGTGGATGTACCATCTGTGGAGACGCACAGGGCCAGGGTAGATGAAGCTTTGAACAATTTGATCTAGTAGAAGGCATTCCTGCTTGTGGCAGGGGCAGGGCACAGTGGGGTAGAAATAGATGATCTTTGAGGTCTTTTCCAACTCAAACTATGATTCTGTGATTCTCAAAATCATTTCCCTATGGATACTTTCATGTGTCCATCTTCTCTCCTCTTCCTCTCCTTCTTTCTGTGAGACTGTTTTCCTTGTCTCCATTTATTAAAATTAAAAAAATCTAAAAGAGCAAGTCACTATTCTGCTTTGCTCATCCTAGTGGCATACTGGGTCTTCCACACTAAAACTGGAAACTGTCAGACATGCTTACTTGACATAGATGATGATTCTCTGTAATAACCAGTATTTATTTTTCTTAATGCTATTTTTATCTTTAGAGTTACAAACGTTTACATACTTTACTGTTCTGGTTTTTAATTCTCCCCTTTCAAGTGCTACATTTAGGGTAAAGAATACATGTAGCCTTGGATAAATGACAAATGTAGAAGGTGAAAACAGAGTAGAAGGGAAAAAGTCATTAAACCAAGGAAACATTATTTTGAGGAACTTCACAGAGACAAATATATTCAAGCTAGCAGAAGTGGAATAATGTATCATATTTTTAGTCACAGTGGCTTTCAGTTGTGCTCAGTTTTTTTTATTTTTTATTTTTGAGAAAGGTGTAGAGGCAGTGTTAACCTTTGCTTTTATTACTTCTGTATGCTAATTGTATGCCGCAGCAAGGTTTTTGTTGTTGATGAATAGTTGTATTGTCTAATCATCAAATGGGTGTGCACTTTTGGCAGTGCTGTTGTGTATACTAGTATATCCATCAAACAAGATGCTAATAAAGAAATTTATATGAAATATGATATGAGAAAAAAATAAACAATTGAACAATGCAATTCTGAAACATTAATATTGCAACCATGAAAATAAAAGGCGAGTGTTGAGTTCTATAGTCTTTGTTTAGTCTGATGACTTTCAGGAGTGTTTTGGAAATAATGTAAGACACATTAAAAGACATTATGCTTAGGATTGTAAAATTTAATAAAGACTAGAACCATAATTTAGATTTTTTAGTAATGATGGCCTTTGACCTCCGTGGGAGCCAACACGGACTCTACAGTAGGGTTTATTCAGATCTTTCAGCAGTGGGTGGGTGAAAAGGGGATTGTTTCTGACTTATGGCTGGTGCAGCACAGGGAATCATACAATCAGACAACACACAGCCTGCAAATGCACACCACTGTGCATATCTTTTAAGCTGATCTGCATATGTGCAGGCAACTCCCTCTTACGTGTGCTGTGAAAAAGGAATGCAAATGTGTCATGTACATGGCTATGGCCACTAGCACCCACATGCATAAGGGAGTGTTCATCCAGTTGATGGTTTCCAGCTCAGAAGTAATTTTGTGACTAAAATAATAATAGTGGCTTCCGTTGTTATGCTTAATACTAAAGCTGATTGTTTTATGCAGCATGGAAAATACAGTCTCATTACATTAATAATGTAATAGGTTACAAAATAAGACAATACGATTGTCCTTTTCATGATTAAGATAGGTTCTTCTGAGTGTGATAGCATAGAAAAGTGTTAAAGAAACAAGATGTTTTTACTTAACTAGGCAGTCGTCTTGCACTTCTGGATATGCCTTATCATTGCTGGTCTATACCTAAAATGATGACTTAAATACTATTGTTCTCAATGCAAATGTATTTTAGTCATGTGGCTGTGATATCTCTTGTAGCTATTTCCTGAAAAATTAGCAAAGCTATTGTAGTTGCCATGGCCAAGCTTACTTCTAAATTACTATACTTAAATTGCTAGTCTAATGGAATGAGATTCTGACAAAATACTGAATGTTGTGTTTTATTGACGATCCAGAACATGTTTTTAACATTAACAAGGTAGTTACAATTTTTTCTTTCTTGTTTTTCCCCCCATTTACCAGTTTTATCCCAGGTGTATAAACACTGAGTTTGTATGCAGCACGACATTCTTGTGAAACTTAAATTAGCCACATAAATTAGGATGATGAATTTAAGTTTTACTGGATCCTGTGTAAGTAGGTTGTCATCTCTTACTAACTGAAACTTAAATTCTACTTTTAAATCAATCTCCTTTTAACTAGCACTTGTACAGGATGAAATCACAAGTTACAACTGTATGCTGAACAGCCTGTTTTATAAGTACTTTGAACAGCAGGTATAGTTATTTTGTAAGCAGAGAATCTTGCACTCTGATGTCATTTCAAGGAAGCATCTACTTGCTTCTCGTTATGGCAGCTGAATATACATAATTGAGTACACGGTTTTCCAGTATATGTTTATATAATATTTGCATGTATATATACAAATACACAAGGTGATACAAAAATACGAAGAAATATGTGACATTCTGCATACTAGATTAAATGGGGAAATGAAGAAAGCACTGGCAGGAGAAATATGAGTATATTGTGATGTTTCAGAAAGTTCTGGTGTTGTAGTGTGTTATTTACTGCCTATACTTATCTGCCATAACTACCATATATACACATGAATGTATTATCTATATGATCCTTTTGCCTTCTTTTGAACAATTCTGTGACCAGGTACATAGAAGAAGTAGTGGATACTGATGGGTAAAAAAAAGTAAGTGTTTCGTACCAGGAGAACAACGTGAAAGAACTCATGGGACTGAAGGAGGACAATCTGTATGTAGGTGGTACAGAAGTGTAAGGAGATGTAGAATCTGGACCCAGTAAGAAAACAAAGGGATCAAATGCTTAAAGAAGACATTTCACTGTCATTTCTTTGACTTAGCACATGAACTGGCAGAACTAAACAGATGACTCCTTAGTCAGCATTTAGTAGTAAATTTAGTCCCCTGAAGAATGAAGAACTACTGTAATCTAGGAAGTTTTTAGTCATCCAACCAAAGCTGAGCAGGTTCTATTTTCCAGTGCCAAGTGGCTAAGTTTGTTTGCTTTATATCTATTCTCACTGCTCCAAGGGGGAGTTTGAACTGTTTGGTCAATCCCTGCTGGGCTCATTAACTTTGTGTGTTTGTTTCTGTTGCCCCATTGAGAAGGGAATGGTTTGTATTTGAGTTCCTAAAAGGTTGGAGCTGAATTATTTAACCAATCCCCACTGAGCACAGAACCTTTTGTATCTGGTTGAACTCGTGCTCCCAGGGTCATTTTCATCTGCTTCTCTGACCTTGCCAGAAGGAATCCCTGTTTATTTCTTCATTTGGTAGAACTGTTTATCTGGGCCCTGCTGAGGATAGAAATGGGCGCTTTCTGCTGCAAATGGGAACTACGAGAGGCTATTTATTATCTTAGAGAGAGAAAATCTTGTGCAAGAAGGTTTTTTTAATTTTTTTTTTCTTTTCCTTTAAATAACTTGGAATTTCTTGTCTGAGAGGATGTTGCAGTGGTTCTTCAAGCAGGAATAGGAATGCTGGTGACAGCAGCGAGATGATGAGAAGTCTTGAAGGTAGAGAAAGAAGGAAAGGTACGTGATATAAACTGTCAGCTGCTGGGCTTTAATTCTCAGGCAGTCCAGCAGTGCATCAACTCATTTTCTGCCCTGCTTTTGAGGAAAGCCGCAGTTGCTTGAGCTACCTAAAAAACCCCTCTGTGCCTCAAAGTGGAACGAGTACTCAGTACTGTTGGAGCATTGGTTTTAATTTCAGTCCTAAAATGCAGCAGCATAAGGATTAGATCAGATTGAGGAGTTCTGTTGTGGACCGTGGGCTGAGTTTTGAGAGTTGGTTTGTTACTGATAGGGTTACTGTCTTTCAGAAAACCCACACATGCACAAAACAGCTGTTCTAGAGCTACAGTGAACCTGTACGTTGGTCTGAATCTTACTTGTGGTAGCTGGAAGTGTTGCATTTATTTCAAATAGGCATACTCAGGGCATCTTGAAAGAAGCCTATCAGTTCAGAAAGCAAAAAAGTGAGTTGTAAGGGCAAGGTGCTCCTGTTTTGCTATTTGGGCCAGCTGAGAGCGCATAAAATTTATCTGTGTCATGTGGAGCCTTAGTTGGCAGGACCTGCATGGATTTCTGCCCATAAAAAGAAGCCTGCTTTATCCTGGTAGGAACTAGAGCAAAGAGTTGATTCCTCCAGGGTGAAGCTTCTGCCAGCACAGCTGCCCCTCGAGGCAAAGTAGAAAGATGTTGCACTGCACCCTTTAATACTTATGGGCTGTATATCCTTGTCTTAAAAAAATTACTTCAGCAATTGCTGAATATTTTTATCACTATGCTTATATGTTAAAGTAATATATACCTGAGTACAACTGCCATATTCCCACTATAATGGACACCTACATTGTCGCTTGTTTCCTTTAAATACCTCCTTTAATAATTTGGCTGAAAAGCTGCATGTACGTCCAACAAATATAACACATAATTAGCAGTTTATTTATCTGCATGTAAATCATAAACTTGCAGGCTGGAGACCATCTTGCATTTTCTTACAAGCTCTTTTGCTCAACATAGTAATTACACAGCTACAAAGATTTGCTAAGTTGCAGGCTTCCACAAGGTGAATACCATTAAAAATTAAGATGCCAGTAAAGGAAGTAGTACCACTCCATTCAAGCTTATTTTCCTTGCCATGTCCTCATTGGACAGTTACTATTTTTGTGGTCAGTTGTAAGCAGTCCCTGATGCATAATCAGTATCTCTGTCATCAGAGACTGCCTTACCTATTTAGCTCCCTTGAGTAAAATGTATTCTGCTGCTTCTACTCCAGTATTCACATGAAATCATTCTTTGTACTAGGCATTTTTATAGAATTTTAAAATGCCACATATTCACCTATCATGAAATACAGACTAATAAAGTTCTGGAAAAATACGATACAAAGTATTTATAAATTATAAAAATTAATGTCTTGTTAGCAATTTAAGCAGTGCAGTCACAAATTGTCTCTAAAAATGCTACCTTTCCAATTTTGCAGTTTTAGGTAACTGTCCGGTCTTTACATTAGGTAAGCTGTTCTCTATGTTGTTTTTAAGGCATTGAACATTGTTTCAAGTTCTAAATAGGTGGTTCATGTAATAAATTACTTGACTAAATTGTGAATTAAAATTGCATGTATGAAATTTGTCACTGCTTTTTTTCTTGTCTAAGAAGATGGTTACAGATTTCCTTTTGCTATATAAGATTTGATTTGAAAATTTACTTTCAAAAAGGATAGTATTAGTTGTTTATGGTATGTACATAAAACATGAGATACTTTACCCACACTTTACATAAATTGTCTTCCGTGCAGGCATGATAGCCACAAAAATGTTTGTAACACAACATTTCTGAGTTGCACATTTTACAAATACAGCAACAAAATATGGGTATTGCAGCACATGCTATTCAGAGACTCATTACTTAGCCAAACTGAGTGTATTTTTTCAGCAATACATAAAGGATCACAACATTTCAGATTTTAACATAACACTATAGTGTGAAGCTGTGGATCTGTTTCAAAGAAGAAGGAAAGAACATTTTTTGAATCTAGAACATGTGTTTTTCACTTTCTTATTTCATCAGAGTTAAACAAACAAACAAGAAAACTCTCCTCCTAACTACCCCAAAAACATTTAAGATTTAAAAACATTGGATTAGGAAAAAGAACTGGTTAATTATTTCCAGTTCCCTGGAATACTAAGAAACTGTATTATGAGCATATAGGGCTGGGTTCATCCAAATGCAGAGTTCATTAGCGTAGGTATCTAATTCTGCTAGTTATTTAGACTCACCTTATATAATGGAGAGATATAGGCATTAGTAGGCCATGTATAATTCTTTATAGCTTAGCTGCCTAAAATAGGTCAGTGAGGTATGTCCCAGGAGTTAATTTCTGCTCATTGACTATAAATCAGTCTGAAATCTAGGTATCTGGATCACATGTAGATGTCAGCACTGCCTAAAGGTGGCTCTCCTTTAAAATAGAGTCACAAATTGTGTGTAAGCCAAAGTAAAAAGCAGAACTGAAGTTCAGATTGACATCCAGACTAAATGGTTATGGTGAACTTACTTCAATTTTAACAGTTTAAGCTCATGATCCTGAAAGAAAATGTCAGCCTTTTCCTGGTGTCTGGCTCTTTTTCAGGGAGGAGCAGTTAAATTTAATAAGTATGCACCCACGTGTGAGTGGGCAGCAAGGTGCAGTAAAGTAACTCCATCTAGGCACCTATCTCAGAGGAGCTCTTGAGTAGCTGCATTTGTACTACATTAAAAAAACCCCACTGCCATTATTATTCACAAAATGCACCACCAGATTAGTCTCATATGGTGAGTAAAGTAATCGCCCTCTTGGTATCTATAAGATTTTATAGACAACAGTCCAATACAGTATTATCTTTTATTTTGCCAAGTTCAGGCTGACGGTGAACTGCAGGCCAACTGCCTGCCACTGGCGTGCCCTGCGCCAATTAGCTCTGTCACTCAGAAGCACACTTCAGCATTAGCTCTGACCTTCAATCTCATGCTTGGTTCCCTGAATTTAGAAGATCAGCCTCAGCGTAGGCACAGATTTAAGCCCTTCTGTTTGCTCTCTGAAGTGGAGGAGTGAAAGGCAGCTATGATCCACCACTGAGATGCCAAGATGATGTGGTGCTGCGCTCCCTGTCAGCATCACTAGAGGAGAGCTGTGGGCTCACCTTCTAGGGATATCACAGTGGTACCAGCTGTTAATCCCTCTTTTTGTGGCTGCTTTTCATGGATGCAGAAATCTTAGAGGCCGGGACGATTTTCTCTTCACCTGCCCCAGGATGGGATGGGAATCCTGTGGAAGGAAGGGGCTGTCACCAAGGGGCACGGCAGGGGAGGGAGTGGCTTTGCTGATACCAGTGAGAAGCTGTACCTGGGACTAAACATAAGTTGTCAGAATCTAATAGAGGATGTCCAGCTTGACAATGCTTTGCTTCCTATTTCTCTCCAGTAATAGGAAACACGGTATTGTTGTCACTGCAGGGTCTCAGTCAGAGTTCAGCAACACATGTTTATTTCCTTTTTTGTCCTCTTCTTGTGTGCTTGTGTCAGCAAACACATTCCCTTCCTGCTGTTGTCCTCAGAGCTGAAACCAGCACCCCTTGTGATTAGTCCTCCTGCAGCTTGACATTAGGGGCATACGTATTACTGCCATGTATTGTCTCCAATATTTCCCATCCTTCCCAAAGGAACCATTTCAGATTCAGATTAAAGTTTTAGACACTACAGAGATCAATTAAATGATAATATTTTCTCATGATTAGGCTGGTCTTTAACAAGCTCTTATATTGGGTGTGCCTCCAGTACTGCTAGAACTTGTCTCACTTTTCATGCAAAATTGCCACAGGTCTCAGAAATGCAGGTCATCATTAGCATAATTATTTTCAGGTAAATTAATAAAGTCATTGAGAAAATTGCTTCTTTCTCTGCATATTCAAAGTGGTGGACAGTGAAAGTAACAGCAGTTTTCTCGTAAAAGTTGTCCCTAAGACTGCTAAAATTCCTAAGCACATCTAAGCCCAGATGCACAGTGAATATCTAGGACAAGAAAAAGTTTCAGGTTTTTTTAAGCTGATTTGTCAGAATGTTTTTCCACTTCATCTGGCCATGCAGTTTCATCCTTTCCAGCATTTATTGGATCAAGTCAAGTAGGGTGCGTGATACTGGTGAAAAATAGCAATTGTAATGACACATACAGCTTTTTGTTTGTTTCTCCAACAAAATAATTAACTTGTTGCAGCTAAAAAGGAAGCGAACTTGTAAAAGCAAGAATTCTTGAGTGAAGTTATAATCTGGTTTAAGATACAACTTGCCTTTTATGTATGCCTTTATTTCATCATCATAACTGCAGATTATTTAATTTCTTTGCTACACAAAAATAGTGAGTTTTTGTAAAATTTAAGTAACAATGGAAAATAAGTTTTGGAGCTCTGAAGCAAATTCTGCATCATCTCCAGTGAAATCAAGCCTTTTAAATAATGTAGTGGCTAGCATTGCTTATTAATGCCAAGAATTTTCTAATTGCTCTATAAAGCCTAGTGTGGTATTTTACTATGCCTGTAAATGGAGCAGTCTAAAAAAGTATTAAGTGAATTGCATATTTACTGTTAATTGCTGGACAATTTTGTACAAATGAGAAAAAAAAAATCAGGCTCTTGCAATATGTAATCTGCCTTGAGTGCCTACAATTTTGCATTTAAGCTTCCGGTGATAATCTTTACAGCATTTTAATTACATTTTTAGTTTGTTGAACAAAATTATTAATGTTGATATTATCATTTGCTTTAAAAAGCTGGTTCATACCCAACATCTCAATACGTGCTGAGGTCCTGTAGCATTAGGAACAAACTGTGTTCAGGTGCTCCCAGATATTAACACCCATTTTAAAGGCTACAGAATCCAAATACACTTTCGAATGTACACAGAAGGTGAAAATGAAAAATCCTGTTATTTCAGACAAAGAAACCATAATAGAAACCTTAAGCAGACATTGTAATGTTCATAAACCAAGGGCACACTTGTGTAGGGTTGTGTTCTGATTGTTGAGCTCCACCATAAACTCTTACACCTCAGTAAGTTGCGATTCTTGTTGGTTTGGCAATTGGTCACACAAAATAAACTATCCAAACATAATGTGTGATAATCAGCCAATCAGGTCTCCAAAGAGTCTTTAAAGGTTCAGACTGAACAAAGGCTCTGAATCTACCAAGTTCAGATTATTGTCTTGGACAGCAGCTCCCTGCCAGGTAGTGTGCTGATTTTCTATTTCCTTTTAGCTTTACTTTGGGGCAGTAGGTAGTTTCAGATTGCTGTGGTAATCCATGCAAAACTAATTGGCTAATTAAATGCAAGACAATTCAATGCACCAGTGCATGTTACACCATACTTGCTATTGGCTTTTTAATGATTATCTAGCATATATAGACAAAAGAGTGCGAAACACTTTAAATGAGAAATATTCTTACACTCTGTTGACTCCTAAAAAGTTACAACAAGCATTAATGACTGAATGGTGACATTGTCTTGTCAGGCTTTATTGATTTGATTAACATTTTTTGTTCATATATTTAGCCAACTTTTCTGAGAAAATAAAGAATTCAAAGAATAGACTTCTAAAGAGGAACTTTTAAGAAAGGGAAGCATCAGTATAGCTGAGGTCAGGTTTCAGAATGGATAGGTGTGAAATGTGAAACAGAGAGTGGAAGGTGTGCTGGAAGTGATTCTGTGGCTATGTGACCTGGATTCAGCTGGAGGAATGTTAGAACAGTGGTAAAGAGTGCCAGCAAAGTGTCTGGCAGAGATACAGCTTTGAAGAAGCCTAAGAAGCTCACAGGTAATATGAAAAAAAGGTGAATGAGGGCAGGAAGAAGATTTGAAGACGCGTTGGACATAGCTGAAGCCACAGGCAAGGCAGACGACTGCTGTGGCAGCATGCATGGAATGAAGTCTAGAGCCTGGGCTGACAGGGAGAATTAATCCCATGTGCTCACATGATTTATAAATTCACTATCAGTTTTACTTACAAGACTAGTCTTCATTATAAACATTTTCATTAGAATTTTGGAGGGCAGCAATAACATAATACCCTGCATGAAATGGAGTGATGGAATGAAGGTTGTTCAGCCTCACTGAGCACTTACACTGTTGGTTCTCCTGCAGTGACAGATTTTTATAATAAAGAATGAGGGGTGGCTTTAAAGCCAGCAATGTGACTGTATGTTTCGTTCAGACAAGTAACCCTATTTCAGTGTTTTGCAACATCAGAACTCAGTGTCATATATCTAGTTTTATCTGTAAGCACTTTAAAATTATTAGATTCCTTTGACTGAAGCAAGCGTAGAAGTGATTTCCATTTCTGTTTTTCATACATAACAACACCCCAAAAACCACCAACCAACCTAAACAATTTTGTCAATAGTTAATGTGCTAGCAAGTTTATAGTGGCTGCTTATAGTAGTTTTGGACAAAAGTTTACCGAGTTTATTTCATGCAGATAACCTAGTGAGTTTTGGTGCTGTTTTTGTCATCTCTGTCGTCAAACTTTAAATCCTCAAGGTCTAATTCGTTGCTTACTGAGCTCAAAACCAATTGTAAAGCTGTCTTGGATTTTACTACAGCTGGATGATGGCTTACAGGCCAGAATTTTGACTGTCATCTTCAGAACTTTTCTCACATCAGGAGCACGGTGATAGCTTATGACATAGTAAAGCTATGGACTTAAATGGGTCAAGTTGCAAAACAAAAATGAAAAACTGGTCAGTGGTGACAGTTTTCATGCTTATTTCCCAAGAGGTGTTTTTATAACTTTCTTCATATTTTAACTGTATTTGCTTATATATTATTATCAATAAATCTGCATCAAATGCTATTCATTAATTATTTATGGAAAAAAAGAAAATACTGGGGAGAAAAAAAAAGAGAAGTATTTTGTTTTTCACCAGCGACTGCAGCCGTAGTGTTTATTCACATGGTCTTATCCTTGTGTAGAACTCATGTTTTGTAACTTTCCAAGAGTGAAACCAGTCACTGTTGGTAAAAATAGAAAGAGATAACAGTGAAGGTATTCCTACAGGGCAGTAGTAGAGAGATCCCTAGATCCTTACATAAAGGAGTCATGTCTGAACAAGAAAATTTTTGTGATACTGCATGCAATCTTAGTGAAGTTTCAATATGAGGTAAATTTATTTTGCTTTAACCTACCTTCTAAAAAAACTGTTATTTCAAACTGTCACAGAAAATTGATTTACCAGTATAACTCCCTATCCTGAAGACCGAAAAGAGTTGAGAGGGACCTCCCTCCCCTAGTCCTATCAACCTCTTTCTTCTCCCCAAAGTCACAGAGAAAGGAAGAACTGTGCTTGACCCAGATAGGAGAAGAAAGCAGAAGAGTGAAAGATGTGTGTGCAGTGTAGTTACAGACATTATGAAACAATCACTGCATAATGATTAAACATTGCTTTATGGTGTTTCCACCGAGATATTCCATTAGTATGTGATGGTAATGAATCATGATTGTACTTCACTGAAAGCTCTTGCCATGGCTGCATACTTTTCTGATTTTTTTTTCTTCCTGTGGATTGCACATGAAAAAAAGGGAGAGAAATTACTTGAATATAACCAGAATAAAAGCAACAAAATTATATTGGCACTTAGACGTGAACAAACTTTTCAACAGTTTTATTTCATTTTGTCAATATTATTTTGTTCAAGTTAGACATGTAGCTTTAAATATAGTCTTGTGGGCAATGCAAAAGAATGCCTTTAATAAATAATCCCTGGGCAGTGCATATGTGTTGACAGAAGAGGTGTGGGGGGTGACACTAACTTTTTTAACCCACTTCTGTAGACATAGCTTGTTTACAACAGGTAATTTGAGGTACAGAATATTTTCAGATAAAGACAGAGATTGAAGCGAGACCAGTGTTTCTTTATTGGTTAAGCACTCAACATATATGCAGCATCTCAGTTAAGCTGGCAGTGTTTTTCCCAGATCTAACTCCTACACGTTCACGTGGTAAGTCTTTAGGGCAGGGAAGAGAGCCATCTGGTCATTCAAACCATCACAAAACTGATGGAAGAAATGTCTTGTAAATGACAAATGGAATTGGTCATCACCCTCAAATAAAATTGCCATATGTGATGTTAGGTCCTGGAGATCCTGAAAACAGAAAAAAGACTCAACTATCTTCATCATCAGATCTCCATTTAAAATGCTATTTCCATTATACTGTAGCAAATTAATAGAATATGTTTAGCAGGATTAAACTGTAATTCATGCATTTCTGTAATCACAAAAATGTCAGTGTGCGTGATATGTGCTGGTACAAAAGCTGTATACCATATACATGCAAATCATATAAATTATGAAAATTATATACTATATTTGTCCTTGTGCATTATATTTTGACACAAAGACTGATTTACATGGCTATCATATAGCCCAAACTGTGTATAGAACAATAATAATGTCTGATATATGAAAAATCTAGAGAAACAACAATAGGTTAGAATATTACCTTAATAATTTTAGTAAGTTAAAAAAATCTGATCATTGATAACCTGATGATACAACTCACATTTAAGAACAGAAAGACCACAGAAAAGGAAAAGGGTAGGCTGTGATTTTGCAGAGAAATAGAAGACACAAAAAAATGCGAATATTTTATTCAGCAAGTTCAATTATTTTTTGTGTCAAACTGTATCTAATTTATGTTCTGGTTTGTGGTGAGGGTGAATTAGTAGCTAAGACAGTAAGGTAAACTCAGTTCAAGCTCACTGCCTTTGCTGAAAGGCTCACGTCTGTAAACACTCAGTCTGAATATTAATTTTATTATGAGTACTCTGAGTTTTTTTATAGAGTACATTATGCAAAGTTGTGGGCTTTTTTTTTCATCAAGGCTCCCTTCAAGATGCTCATCAGAGTGAAACAAACTGCTGTAGGGTCTAGTAAGAATATGCACAAATACTAAAATGCTGTGTATGAGCATTCACAGGAACTGCTCCTGTAGTTTGAATGTTGGAGTAATTGTTGATATTGAGGAGGAATCTGTAAAACATGAATTTCTGTTCTTAGGCAGATTTTCTTTGAAGTCAGTAGACATTTCAAAAAGGTCAGACTGTATCTGTATTTATTCAAACTGATCCTTCAGATAAAGAGAAAAAAGAAATACTTTATAAAAAAATGACATTTAAGGAATGTTACACCATATCTGGTTTTCTTATTTGTACGTTGTGTGTTTTAAAAGGATTAACTACAGAATTGTGTTTATACACCACCATTATTATAGATCTTTTTTATTTGTAAGCTATTTTAAACCAGAAAAAATGCATCAAGAAAACAAGTGTTCTTAATGAATACTTTTGACTCTGTATGGGATCGCACAGGTCTTTTGCATAAAATTTCTAGTAATCTGCCAAGTATGAGTGCAAGGTGTCTTGTCATACCCTGTGAAGTTGTAACACTTTTGTAGACAGTGACGCAGATGATAATGCAAATTAACAGGACTTCTCAGCCACATCTTATTTTGTGATCCCCTTTAACCTGCTTGTTACCTATATTATATTCAGTTATTTGTCCAGCTTTTCCATTAATTTGTATTAGTGCTTATAATTTAAATCCTGATGTTAGTCTAGCACTACTAATGAATACTGTCCTCTGATATTCTGTATATGACATAGTATAGATAACTTTATCCATAATAGACAATATCTCTGCTTTAAGGAGATAAGATGAGATCATAATTCTTTTTGTTGACGTGTAAAGACTACTTGGGTCAGGGCAAGTTTGCATAGTGGGATGAGCTCCCTATAATTGCATCCAGTCACCTTTATAATGAGAAATGGCACAAATGTTTAATTTATTCATTTCTTTCCACTCAGAAGGTCAGAATGAACTGGTATCTTTATTTCTGCTTCTATAAGTTTTCAAATGAGTTTTACTTTTCGGTTTTCAAGTAATATTTAATTTGAAATATCAGAAGAACAAAATTAAATTCTAGGTGTCTATAAAAAGTTAAGAGAATGAATTAAAGATAAATTCAGTTCATTGTAAATTTCAATAACAGCAGTCTAATCTTAATGCAGCTTTACTATTTTAGAAGTCAGTTGATGGTCAAGGCCAATGTTAGTGTAAAGCAGAATGTGTGAAAGCAATCACCCGTGTGGTGACCGGAACTGATGGTGACCATTTTGCATTTATTGTGTGATTAGAAAAGCAAAGAATTTTCCCTTCAAGGACAGGATATCTTAAGCTGTTAGTAGGTATATAAAGTTCTGTTCACAAAACCAGAGAAGGTTACAGAGTGCTTTCACCTTATCTTTAACAAAAAAGAATTTAAAGATTTGTCTAATTAATTTTCCATGGAAACAACTGATCTCAACTATAAATGACTGGACTATTTAGGGAGTAGATAGACAATTTAAGAAGTTATTTGAATTCTGGGACTTGACTGTGGCTTAAAGCCAGACCTCCTTTGGAAGACTGGTGCTGCATTAGAGTTAGAATTCCTTCTGGACAGCATGTGCTGCAACAGGAGCTCCACCAGCCTGTGAGATGGAACAGCATATCCCCATCTGTTGCTGGCCAGCTGTCCTGTACATCCCCCTCCTTTTAATGACATCAGCCTAGTAGCAGTAGTTATGCTCTTGAGCCATCATGCAGCTGAACTGCAAATGTGAATCAAAAGGGGGAGGCACACATTTTAGCCGTCATTCGCCTGTCTAGAAATCAGTCCCAGGGTGTGTTGGGCTTTGCAGCTCCCATTCAGAGAAAAATACTTGGCATGCAGTTGAGGTTTGTTGAATGGAATATTGTTGGAAGACATGAGTTCTTTTCTAGTAGCTACTGGTTTGCAATGCGTGGTAATTAACAACCCATTTTATATTTCATTAAATTTAGCATTGCTTTGTGTCAAGAGAACTCTCATCACTGTCTCTAAGGATTAACTCGCACATTTGGGAAAAATAATTACTCTTTTTCAGAATTATTAAATTCGCAGCATCTTCAGGAAATGCTTTGACAGTCACTGCAAAATGTGACAGTCCACAGTCTTCTGAAATCTAGACCTATGGGAGAAAGATAAAACACCAAAAAGACACTTTTTTAACATCTGTTCTGAGAGAAGAGGATGATGACACAACTGTTAGGATTGTTTGAGGAGTAGGATTTTGAAGAGGTGGCAGGTTTTTGTTTGGATTTTCTTCCTTCTGCTTCAAGGCAAGGTTCAAAGTTTAGGAAAGTAGACTGGAAAACAATTCACTCTTTGTGGATTTTCCTTAAAACCACGNAGGAGGCTGAGGAGGTTGTAGAGAGGAGGGTGCTGGTCTCTTCTTCCAAGTGACAGGGGCAGGACAGGAGGGAATGGCCTTAAGCTCTACCAGGGGAGGTTTAGCCTGGACATTAGGAAGAAAATTTTCATGGAAAGGGTCTTTGGGCACTGCAACAGGCTGCCCGGGGAGGTGGTTGATTCACCTTCCCTGGAGGTGTTTAAGGCACAGGTGGACAAGGTGCTAAGGGGCACGGCTAAGTGTTTGATAGGAATGGTTGGACTCAATGATCTGGTGGGTCTCTCAACCTGGTTATTCTATGATTCTATTCCTCTGAGTAGCTTTTATTGTGAGAAGAGCCAAATAGTTGTTACCTACTATCCTTCTCTACAATATTCAGTTTTTACATTGTCACAGTGCAGCAAGAGTATGTGATTGATGTCATTAGATCATCTTTAGACTGACTAGTAAGAGCCTTTTTATGTATTCTTCTTTATTCTGGGCAACTATATGTGATGGCTGTTTGAAATATTGCTTCAGTTTTTCATTCTCTCCTATTGCCATCAGATTCATTAAAGCTGAAGCACTTGCCCTGGTTGAAAATAAAACTTGGGTATTTGTGAAAGAAGAGTGTGAGAGAAATAGATTTTGCCAAAAAAAAAAAGTAACTCTCATTAGATAACACAGTGTGAACATTTTTGGCTTGGTCTTTTTGTTTTGCAGCCTGCACTTCCTTGGCAATGCAGACAGGGAGACATGCTGGTAGAGCCTGATTACCCAGGTTGCTGATGGAAAGGAAGCCCCTGGCAGGCAGCATGCAGCAGCCAGCACTTCCAGAAGTTAGGAGGTAACTTATACATGCTCTGGCCCTTGTCTGAGGGCATCTGAATTACAGCACCAGGAGGAGCAAAACTTAATCTACATTGTAAATTGAAGGTTGATGTATCTTCAGCCTGAGGTCATAATAACTTCAGCTGATAGCCTGATGTCATGTGCAACTCAACCAGTCTGCAGGAGTGAGGTAGAAAAGCTGGGTGAGAGGAAGAGGTAGAAAAGCAAAACTAGGGCAGCTGATCCACGGGAAAGAAAGTTTTTTCAAGTTCCTTTGGTTTTTTCCATTGCATAAAAGGAATGAAGGCAGCATGGAGGTAGATGAGACCTTGAAACATGATTTAGAAAGGCAAAAAATCTGAGGAGGTATCTGGTATGAAGATACTATGATGTACATGACTACTACATGGAGAGGAGGCCATGGTGGGGAGCCAAAATTCCCTTCCTTTGATGTTTTCTGGATTGGGACAGTCGAGATGGTGTTACAAGCAAGAGAAGCGGCTCTTTAGGGCATTGTTTTCATAGCTTAGCTCCTCAAATGGAGAAATCTTTAAGCTGTGAGAGCTCCTCATGTAAATTATAACAACCACTTAATCTTGAGAGTAGGAGTTATTTGAAAAGAACTGCTTGAATGAGGGTTGAAGCTACATCTTCTGCAAATCAGAATTCTAAGTGTAGTGTGAGGAGGAAACAATTTTCCATTTTATGCACTTTCATTCCCACAAAACAGGCAGTTAAAATAAGTATATTCAATAGTGAAGTAAAGAAAAAGGGGAAAGAGAGAAGAAATCCCACCTAATGACAAGTCAGGAATCTTCAGAAAGTGTTTTAAGCAAATGTGGCATTATAGACACTTTAAATCACTAGTCAAAAGTAGATCATAACTGTACTAAAACAATGGTATAATGAAACAACCCTGTAGGTGCTTTCGTCTGTCTATTTCTGTCTTAACTGTTTTTGCTTTATCTTTTGTAAGACTTTTCAGAGAGTATGAATTAAGTTTTAGTATCACTGTGATAGATAAAATCACTGATATCTCCTCAATTATAATTCCAAGTAAGTCATTTTAAACTTGGGAATACAAGAAGAGGTGAACAAGAATATAACTCAATAGAGTAGGAATTTTTGATTTAGTAATGAACACTTTTCACATATTATTAGGAAACTAATTTGTATCAATTAGTATTAAATACACCATTGGAAAAAACATTAACTTTTTTGCTTAGTAATTAATCTTTCACTTATGAGGAAGACTCTATAATGTATGAAGACATTAAATAGTTAATTACAGTTTCTAAAAGAGCCTCTTGGAATGCATTGCATCCTTCACATAAGACTCAAGGCTCAAGTATTCTTGTGCAGTGCTGGTTAAATAGACTGACAAAGCAGAGACAGTTTACGATGTGTTAATACGGAAAAATGCAACTAGTTCCAAAATAAGAGTTACTATAATTCAAGCAATAAATATAAACTGAGGAGAATAGTGCTAGTCCTTTGTGTCATCAAATCATTCTGTAAGGCATGGGTATTGTACAGTTGAAATAAAAGATTTGAAGAATCACAGATTCACAAGGTTGTAAAAGACCCCCAGGATCATCGAGTCCAACCATTCCTATCAACCACTAAACCATGCCCCACAGCACCTCGTCCACCCGTCTTTTAAACACCTCCAGGGAAGGTGACTCAACCATCTCCCTGGGCAGCCTCTTCCAGTGCCCAATGATCCTTTCTGTGAAAAAAATTTTTAAAAGAATTTACAGAAGATTATCCTTCACAAATAGAAGTTATCAAATGTAACACAATGATATATATCAATGACAGAAGTGCAGCTTCATTAATTACTGCATCTGTCCGATCAGCTGAGTCACAAAATTACTTCTAAAAGCTGTGGTAACAGTTGCTATCTATTCTTGAGGAGCACTTAGTTTCTAACAGAAAAGTGTCTGAAGGGTAATTTAACCTTAAATTCATAGAAAAGTAGGTATACCTTCATTTCCTTATCTCACTAGGGAAATACACCTCTTTAGCTAAGTATAAATTTGTAATCTCTCTTTCCCTGCTAACCATAATAGCGCAGAAGTTGAAACTGGTTTTCCTTAGCTGCTAATACTCAATGAAGAGTAATTAAATTTTCTCCTCCCTGAGGCATTACTTTATCCATCTTTCTTTCTCTCCATCAGTCTTTCTTGGAGGTTTTTTTTGCCCTCCCCCGCCACACACCCTTTTTTTGACTCTTCATTCAGTTAAATGGACATTGGCATCGTCTTTATCCGACAAAGATAGTACTAAATCTGTTTTTCCAGACGTCACACAGCCCAGTGTGTAGAGAACCCGTAACAGAAGCTAGTGTTATGAAGAGATGTATGTGTTGGCTTTTTATAGGAAACATCAAATGTTCACATAAAGCACAGATTATCTTGATGTCTGTATCCTGATGGCCACATGTATGGGACATATCAGTAAAAAAAAGCATTGCTGATGATTCTGGGGGTTATTTTAAACTCTGCTCTTGGCCTCAGAGATTTCTCAGTGTGGTGTCTCAAAATGGTAGATGAGAGAGAGAGAGGTATTTCTACTATTATTTCTTATGAGGACAGCATCTGAACTTGCTTGCAGAGTATTTATACATTGTGAGTACTACAATTTCTGAAATGTGTTGACTTTGTAATGAACTGGAAAGACGGTTTTCAAAGTGTGTACCACGTGTCAGAAGTGCCTAGCTACCAATATTTAGCCACTTCTTGATCTTTTATTGCACAATATGAACAGTACGAATGTGTTTCTGCCTACTGAGAACTCATAAAGTTTTATCCTACATTTAAAGCACTAGGTTTCCAGAAGACCCTCATATTTTCCTAGACAATATTTCTGGGAGGATATGTCAGGAAAAAATCTTACAGTGTTATGAGTTATAAAAACTAGTTTGCATTATTTTAATGTTGTCTCAAATGTACCTGTTGTTATATTGGCACATTTCCTCTAAGTTTTTTATGTTGAATTTCATATTTTTAACTCCTGGGTTTTTTTATTGTTGTTTTTGGTTGGTTGGTTGTTTTTCTGTTGGTTGTTTTTTGGTTTGTTGTTTTCTTTAAAAAAATTTCACCTTGTTTTCTCTTTTTTCCATCAAATTCACACACCTATATATTCATAACTAGAAGTGTCTTACTTATTGGCATTGGGATAAAATGCAGTTTTGTTTCATGGAAACCTCAAAGACATAGCCACCTTTTCCTGGTTTTTACTATCTGAACATCTTTATGAATACAGAACCAACTTTTAATTCTTCCCTGTGCCTGTAATTGAAGATAAGGTCCATTAAAGATAATGGATAGCTGCTATCATGGTATAAGAATCAAATATCAATTCAATCATCTAGCTTAAAGACTACTTAACAAAATACTTGTTTCAGCATCTAATATCATGTGCATACCTGTAATATTAATAAAAATTATATTATTGAGGAATTATTCAACTGTAAAGACTAACAAACAGTCATAGAGATACCAGAAAGAATAGCAATGGGTCTAGGTTCAGGGAAGCAATAATTTACTGTGACTTTCATTTCAACTTTTGTCACATGTGATTTTCACAAGGTTTCTTTTATTACCCTGTGCAGTTGCCATAATAACAGCATGTCTGTTCATGGAAACCTCAGGCGGTATTTGTCACAGGCCTACTATGCAAGTAGGAAAATTGTACTTAAGCCTTGACGTAGTATGGCATGACTTTGTTCGTTTATCTGGATCCAACCAGCTGAGGGTGGTTCAGCATGTTAGTCTGTGAGTATAAAATTTACTTCCCTGTCATTTCTGATGCATCATTAATTACCCCTGTCACGTAGCAGTAAAAGTTTGTGTAGTTTGAGTCCTGCAAAAGGTTTTGTAACATGTAGGATTATTTCTGAGGTGCAGTGTATGGAATAAAACTAAAATAATGCTGGGTTTGGTTTGGTCTGATTTGTTTTTGTTCCTTTTGACATCATTTCCAATGTTTCTTGCCCTGGTTCAGTAGCCTTATTGCTCACATTTCATAAAATATTGGATATCACATGACATGATTAATTGGATTTGCTACATATAAATCAATATCTTGTGTATGAAATACTCAAATCTTCTTCATTTGCATTATCAAGGTGAAGTTTTATATACTTTCTTATTAAAAAAGAAAATTCTTTTTCAAATTGGAAAGTGAAATGAAATGGTTTGGAGTCCTCATTCTGTTAGTATAACTTATTGGGAATTTTTCCTTTGGTTTAAGTAAGTACTGTTTAGTTCTCAGAGGTGTAAGGTTTGACAGGGTAAACTGTTAAAGCATTGTGTGTTTACTTTTCTAGACTGTCAGCTGACAGTCAGACTGCTCTCAGTTCCATTCATTGCTAGTACAGCTAAAACTTTCTTTTAAAAGTCTAATAAAAATATTTGTCACTAGGATGTGGAATGTCTGTGGAAAGTATACCCCATTGTTACTTGCTGAACTCTGAATTAATAGATAATTTTTAAATAAGATTATTTTGCCTCTCCATAGAAAGAAACCAGGAATTTAAACAGATAAGAGTGCAAAAATAATTATTTTTAAATGCTATTAATTTTTTTATGATAAAGTGATGAAGAAAGGATGAATAACAGGAAATGAGATTGTCAAAAGCAAGTTAAAACAAAGATGATAATATGAAAAGTGTAAATACTAAAATAAATATTACTATTGGAATAGGCAGAGGGAAGGTGCATCTATGTATTTCATTGCAATTTGGTTATGGCTAGGTTGAGTACATATAGAAGATATTTACACCCTGATGTGCAGATCCTTGTTTCTCATTTGGAAGTCTTTTTAAGTCAGAATGTTAGGACTTTTGGCAATTATCCAGAAATCTAAAATATGTCTGTTGTGGATGCACAGTTGTCTCCTGCAGCTCAGTACTGAAGACTCACTACTTCTTCTTCATATAAAACAGATGCTCATATTTCTACCCAGAAGGTCTCAGGGAGAAATATGCCAGGCCTAGGCAGCATTAGTCTGAAGACTGGATATTTAACCTGTAAACAGTCAAAAGTCTTCTTTAAGCCTTTGTTAGTTTCTGTATGAGAAACTTCGTCAGTGGCTTGTATGCCAGGAGCAGGTTCCTATTGTCATACACCCTATTGTACCATGATTAAAGCCTAAGTGTGGAGAACATTCTTTCTTCTAGAGCACCTTTTTATTATTTGCATGCAAAGGTGAGACAGACATGCTTCAAGTAGAGCATAAGTCTGGAGAATTAATTCCTAGGGGGTTAGAATCATAGAATCGTATTGATTTTGTTTGTTTACCCATTTCAATCAGTCTCTCTTCAATGACATTGGCATCAACATAAACATTTCTGTCTTGGAGAAGTGTTTGGGGAAAAAAACAACCAACAACCTCAATTTCATATAGATTCAGTGGTTGGAAACTCGTATTAAAGGGTTCTGTGAAAAAAATTCACATAATTTTCTTCCAGTAATACAGACCTATTGTTTTTTTCCCCTTATTTTTTCCCCTCTCCTGTGTGTAAGACCTCTGAAACTGAGGGGAGAAGAAAGGTCTATGGTAGATATTCCTATTCTTTGAGCCTAGTTATAAACTCCTATGCCTTTTCTCTCAAATTTGATTCAGAATCTGATTGTTCAAAGATAAAAAACAATTTTGCTGCTGAGTTTTCGTCGTTGTATCTGATCTGTATCTGTGCTCACACTACTGTGTTAGCCAGCAGTATTTTGGTATAGAGGATTGAACCCACGCATCTGTATTTCTAGCAGGAAATGATGAGTCTGATAATTGCAAAGAAACAACTGTGTACACTAGATAACAGGAAACAAGCTGAAAAAGTATCAAAGCAGTTACAGAGGAAAAAAAATAAATTTGTTTTTATCCCTAAAATACTGTTTAATGAGTCCACTTGATGAAGAATGTATAAGGTGTTAAATCTCCACGATATTCTACATTGGTAAATTCTGTCCAGTAAAACGTAGCAGTTTGACCCAGATCTACATTGTTTCCTAATCTGTTCAGTGATTTCACAGTTGAAAGCTGCTTGGTGTGCTGGTTCTCCTCCAGAAACACTGTGGCATTCTGCACTGGTCAGCTGAGGCAAAAACTGCTATAGGAAAAAGTACTGCAGGGTGATAACAAGCCACAAGCAATTTTCTTAAAATACCTATGACTGTGCTATACTGTGCAAAGGAAAGATACCTTAATTTTTTGTGTGTAATCACAAACTTTTTTCTTTTGGCTTGACTAGAAAAGAACAGAAAGGAAGAAGCACCTGAGAGACCACAGAGAGAAGCAAACTCTACAGAGAGGGGAGAGCCGAGAGCTCCTTTTGTAACATGCATATGGTTAAACATGGGACTGAGCCTGCCCACATTTTCTTACATAATCCTTCCCACCTCCTTGCATGACTTAACTCAGAATATAGTACAGGCAGGGTCAATGAAGGTGAACCAAAACCTTTAGTCATGAGGCTGAAAGGTGACCTTGTTCTGCTGTGATGCCATATATTTCATCTGAAATCTCAGCTGAGCCCTTCTGCAATTTCCTTGAGGTGAGCACAGATATTAAAATATTGGAGAAATATAAGACAGTTTAAATAAGGTAAATACTAATGGATTCAGAATAAAAAAAAATACACATTTATTTGCCTAGGAGAGAGAAATAATGTGGGTTGAACTGTAGAGAGACTGTTGCTGTCATATAATCAACAAATTAACACTGCTACTAGCCTTCATTCACTCTCAAATAAAAGTGTGACTGGCATTGAAATTGCCAAGTTTATACTGAACACAAAGGAGAATATTTTTGCAATGTCTGAAACACTAGCTTTTATCTTTTGTGGTTTCTCATATCACTAAAAATTCTTCTATCTCAAATGTTTAATGCTTTTTGTCTCTTTTTCAGCTTAAAAAAAGATTTGTTATTGTTCACCCTGCAAAATATATGCATACATAAGTATTGAGCAAGTGTGCTAGACAAATATGAAAGTTGCATTTTAAAATCTGTTGTATGTTGTTATTGGGTTCTTTAAGAATATTTCTGAAATAACATTTTTCCCATTCAGATTATTTGCATAAACCTTTAATGCTTCTCCATGAATATGGGAAAATAAAGGAATAAATAAATAAAAATAGAAAAAAAATATTTTACATTTGAGATTCCACACTACCACTTCACTTTGGAAAGCTTTGTGCAGAGATTAATATTTTTGTCTTCCTTGATTGTTCCAGAGAAACTTCATAGTATCACAGCACTCCAAACACGTAGATTCCACTACCTTCCTGCTTTTTAATCTGCAGTCGCACAGTGGTAAACACTTTAAAAATGCAGATAGAGTAAACAGATTTTGACACTGGCTTGTGCAAAAGACAGTTTTAAAGGGCAAAAATACTACCGTTAAAGACTTTGTCATTGAAGAGCATACATATTCTCTCACACTGAAGACTGAAAAAGGAAAGAAGCAGCTGTTAGACAGTATATTCTACAACAGCTTCACTCATCACTAAATTCACTTAATGGACAAAATAAAGATAAAAGAACTGATCATATATAGGCAGTTACACGAAGAGCTTTTCATGACTGGATAAAATATTCTTGATTGCTGTTTGCATCAGAGACACCTATTTGGCCAGTTCTTATTATCCCTCAATTCACTACAATAAAGTTTGATACCAAAAAGAGTATAAACTTCAGATATAAGCTTGATATAGAAGCTTCGTACATACTTTATGATAAGCAAGTATAAGCTTATGCATAAACTTCAGTTATCAAAATCTCAAATACCTGCTGTATGATAGTGAAGGACCTTACATTTCCCTTCCTAGTTGATTCATGGTTTCATAGCATGGTCAGAAATGCCCTAGCCTTTATTGTTCTGGAAGTTGTACTCCTATTGGGGTCTATTAAGTAAACAAAATGAGGTCAATGATAGGTGAAATGGACCATTCTGCATTTTTAGAATATACCCAGTCAATAAGGTGTCAGACTGTTGGTTGTGTCAGGTGACACTGGGACATCCTTTTTAGTCATTTGCTGCATTGGAGGTGGATATGTAGACTTTACATTTTCCTGAATCATAGAAGCATAGAATGGTTTGGGTTAGAAGGGACCTCAAATATCACTTAGTTCCAACACTTCTGCTGTGGGCAAGGGCACCTTCCACTAGACCAGGTTGTTCAAAGGCCCATGCAACCTGTCCTGAAGTGACTGTCTTTCTGCTACAGACATGATGGACACCTGTAATCAACAACCAGTTTGCAAAGCTCTTGAGCATAAATGTTTTGTTTGAAATAAATATGGATATATACGTGTTCTTAAGCTCTTTGTTAACTGAGATAGATAAGTCTTGCATAACATTACAAGAAAAGTTTGATGCAGAATAAGAAAACGAAAGAATGGGTTCAGATCACTGGAAACCTAAGTTGTTGTCTTGACTGGAAGATCATGTTTCCATATTGGGCAAGGACTTAAAACCAGTCAAGTGCAAATACTTAATATTACTGGCACACTCATAAATATAGACAATGAAAAATTCATCTTTAAGATGAAAGAATAAATGCAATGGAATCTACTAAAACCAAGAAATTTTAAAAAATTAGGAGGAATTAAATATGTCAATCAACTTGACACATACCAATCAATTCATACTGGAGTGGAAGTATGCTTCAGGGTAAAAGAGATAATGTATGCTATGAAAGACTTAATACATCTCTCTGTTTCATGTCTCCTCTTCTGGGTAAATCAACCTATTTATAAAATAAACATAACACTTCAGAAAGGCTGCATATTTTTTCACAGTCAGCTAATCAGACTGCATTATTATCCAGAAGAAATAAAAATCTACAGCCATTTATTATATTTGAATTCATTAATATGTAGCATTCTTCTGTGAAGAGTGTTTTGGAATGCACATAATACTATTTTGTATAGTGGTTTGTTGATAAAATATGTCTCTCTTTGTAATTAATAAGCATAAATACTCCACCCTGAATTGTATAGTAGCCATTTTATGTCAGTCTCATGGTGCAACTATGCCCTAGAGCCATCTTTGCTTTCTTTGCTTAAATAAGTACTTTATTTCAAGAGCTTTATTGGCAATTAACAATGATTTTGTAGTTATTTGGCAGCACATGGTCCAGTAATACCACATTATTTCACATTACAGCAGGTGTGTATGATATATTAGAGCAAATAAACCAGTACTTTGCTCTGTTAATAGACAAAAATAATTCTTAAAGTGCAGCCATGCATAACTTCATCATAAAGACTTGTAGATATATAGTGCATGTGAAATATGTAACTGTAAGGTTTTTTAACCTCGCATAATTATGAAGGAGGCAAAACTACAACCTCAATGTCTAGTTCATGTCAACATCATTGCTATTTCTAGGTAATTTTCACATTTTTTGATTAGTTTTTGACATTATATAATCATTCACAAAAAGTTACTGTCCTGTTTCAGTTCCTTAGTTTTTACAGAAAGATACTGTTTGTAAAGTTTTTATTTCCAGCCAAGTTAACCTGTAATTAATTATACTTTTATTATATATATGTATATTTTAAAATAAATATTTATAGAGTAGCTGTAGTAAAGTATCTGCCTAATGAATCTTCATCATATTAGGTATACAATTCTATATGAAAGCAGTGTTTGTTTGTTTATCTTTTCTCACAGTGCTTCTGGTCACAATTTTGGTTTAGCTATCTTATTAAAAAGTATATTGTATCTCTATGTTTGGCTGCTCTTATAGTACGAATTAAGAAGAGTAGACGGGTAGACGAGGTCCTGAGGGACATGGTTTAGTATTTAATAGGAATGGTTGGACTCAATGATCCAATGGGTCTCTTCCAACCTGGTGGTGGTGGTGATTCTAAGTATAATCAAAAAAGTATTCTTGCTGCAGAGTTCCATCTGTCTTTTATACCCAAGAACCATTAAAGAATTACAGTACCTGTTCTGTNTGGGCAAGGACTTAAAACCAGTCAAGTGCAAATACTTAATATTACTGGCACACTCATAAATATAGACAATGAAAAATTCATCTTTAAGATGAAAGAATAAATGCAATGGAATCTACTAAAACCAAGAAATTTTAAAAAATTAGGAGGAATTAAATATGTCAATCAACTTGACACATACCAATCAATTCATACTGGAGTGGAAGTATGCTTCAGGGTAAAAGAGATAATGTATGCTATGAAAGACTTAATACATCTCTCTGTTTCATGTCTCCTCTTCTGGGTAAATCAACCTATTTATAAAATAAACATAACACTTCAGAAAGGCTGCATATTTTTTCACAATCAGCTAATCAGACTGCATTATTATCCAGAAGAAATAAAAATCTACAGCCATTTATTATATTTGAATTCATTAATATGTAGCATTCTTCTGTGAAGAGTGTTTTGGAATGCACATAATACTATTTTGTATAGTGGTTTGTTGATAAAATATGTCTCTCTTTGTAATTAATAAGCATAAATACTCCACCCTGAATTGTATAGTAGCCATTTTATGTCAGTCTCATGGTGCAACTATGCCCTAGAGCCATCTTTGCTTTCTTTGCTTAAATAAGTACTTTATTTCAAGAGCTTTATTGGCAATTAACAATGATTTTGTAGTTATTTGGCAGCACATGGTCCAGTAATACCACATTATTTCACATTACAGCAGGTGTGTATGATATATTAGAGCAAATAAACCAGTACTTTGCTCTGTTAATAGACAAAAATAATTCTTAAAGTGCAGCCATGCATAACTTCATCATAAAGACTTGTAGATATATAGTGCATGTGAAATATGTAACTGTAAGGTTTTTTAACCTCGCATAATTATGAAGGAGGCAAAACTACAACCTCAATGTCTAGTTCATGTCAACATCATTGCTATTTCTAGGTAATTTTCACATTTTTTGATTAGTTTTTGACATTATATAATCATTCACAAAAAGTTACTGTCCTGTTTCAGTTCCTTAGTTTTTACAGAAAGATACTGTTTGTAAAGTTTTTATTTCCAGCCAAGTTAACCTGTAATTAATTATACTTTTATTATATATATGTATATTTTAAAATAAATATTTATAGAGTAGCTGTAGTAAAGTATCTGCCTAATGAATCTTCATCATAGTAGGTATACAGTTNTATAGTGGTTTGTTGATAAAATATGTCTCTCTTTGTAATTAATAAGCATAAATACTCCACCCTGAATTGTATAGTAGCCATTTTATGTCAGTCTCATGGTGCAACTATGCCCTAGAGCCATCTTTGCTTTCTTTGCTTAAATAAGTACTTTATTTCAAGAGCTTTATTGGCAATTAACAATGATTTTGTAGTTATTTGGCAGCACATGGTCCAGTAATACCACATTATTTCACATTACAGCAGGTGTGTATGATATATTAGAGCAAATAAACCAGTACTTTGCTCTGTTAATAGACAAAAATAATTCTTAAAGTGCAGCCATGCATAACTTCATCATAAAGACTTGTAGATATATAGTGCATGTGAAATATGTAACTGTAAGGTTTTTTAACCTCGCATAATTATGAAGGAGGCAAAACTACAACCTCAATGTCTAGTTCATGTCAACATCATTGCTATTTCTAGGTAATTTTCACATTTTTTGATTAGTTTTTGACATTATATAATCATTCACAAAAAGTTACTGTCCTGTTTCAGTTCCTTAGTTTTTACAGAAAGATACTGTTTGTAAAGTTTTTATTTCCAGCCAAGTTAACCTGTAATTAATTATACTTTTATTATATATATGTATATTTTAAAATAAATATTTATAGAGTAGCTGTAGTAAAGTATCTGCCTAATGAATCTTCATCATAGTAGGTATACAGTTCTATATGAAAGCAGTGTTTGTTTATCTTTTCTCACAGTGCTTCTGGTCACAATTTTGGTTTAGCTATCTTATTAAAAAGTATATTGTATCTCTATGTTTGGCTGCTCTTATAGTACGAATTAAGAAGAGTAGACAGGTAGATGAGGTCCTGAGGGACATGGTTTAGTATTTAATAGGAATGGTTGGACTCAGTGATCCAATGGGTCTCTTCCAGCCTGGTGGTGGTGGTGATTCTAAGTATAATCAAAAAAGTATTCTTGCTGCAGAGTTCCATCTGTCTTTTATACCCAAGAACCATTAAAGAATTACAGTACCTGTTCTGTTCAAGAGAGGTTTAATCTTTCAGTTTTGTGGGACTGATATTTTGTGCCAACTTTCCAAATCAGAAATATTTGTTAAATCCAAAGTCTAAGGGAGCTGTTTCTTCTTAGTTCAGTGAGCACTCATGCTTAGATTTGCGGGAGACGGTTACATAAAAACCCATGTTTTAGAAACAACCAGCTGCATGTTCAAATAAGTACATGGAAGTTTGCTGTCACTGGAAATCAGACTTTCATATTCTATTCTATTGCCTTTCTGCTGTTTTTGTAAGGTGTGGAATCCCTACTCTGTCTCTTCCAGAAATATGACTGAAGGAGTGTACATTAGAAAATATTTTATTCATTTACAAACAAAATTTGTACATCATCTTTGCATTACTATATTGTTTTTATTTAAATAATTGTAGAATGTCTGTGAACTATCATGTGAAAAAATCCTACAATAATCTTATTTAGAGATGATGCTAGAAAAGATTAAGATTTTCCTTTGAAGGAAAATTCAACAGTGCTTTGTGTTTAGTTAATGCTTGGAATATGCACAACTATCATAGGTAATAATAATAGCTATTTTTTTAATACATATGTACTGCAAATGTATGCATGACTCTATAGAATGCAGCAAACCTTTCAAGGTGGGTTTAGGTCTGAGACCTAACAGCTAGAAGCTAAAGCTAAATGAAAATCTAAATAGCCAGAGTTAGAGGACCTCTCTTGTACTCCTCCTCAAATTTCTATTTTGTTTTACAATGAAGATGAGTCGTAGCATTACTCACATTTTGGAGATGAAAATAATACTATTTTCTACATTCTCTTGAGTTCTAATATTTAATCAGAAAACCTGAATACCTGAAATACCTGAAAACCTGAATACATACCTTCTGTTACTGACCTTTTTCACTTCCTAAAATTTCAAGGTTTATTAGTGCTGCATCTTTTAACAGTTAGCTTGATTCTGCAGGGGCAAATCACACACTTCCCCATGAAGGGTAAAGGAAAAAATCTGTACATTCAAATTTTGTTTCAAAGGTCCTACCACTTACATACATTGTAACATTTTTTAAGATACACAAAAATGCAAAGTAGGTATATTTTTCCATCACATCTGCTTTTGTCATGTAAATGGTGCAATAAATGTATGCACCACTTAACAGACATAGTTTTTTTAATCAGTAAATTATACTAGGGAGAAAAAAGAGGAACATCCCATGCTCATTCATCACATGAAAGCCATATAAGTTAGGGCAGAGCTCATTTTATCCAACCTTTGTCTCTTAGCATAAACATATTGTTGACTAAAGAGATGCATCTCACCCTACATAACCTACAGGGCAGGGTGGGGGGGAAAAGGACAAAAACCCAATTCCATTCTTAATATACAAAATGCAAAAGATCATGAAAAGGGAATGACAACAGGCTGAACAGAACACAGATTTTGTGCTTCAATCAAACAGATTAAAACAAGTGCAACACACATGGGAACATCTGGAAGTACAGCCAGTGATATTTTGATAGATAAATGAAATATTGTAAGGTGTGTTTGGAGAAGAATAAGTAAAGAAAAACCCACATATTTAAATCCAGTCATTTGAGAGGGAAGTTGCTGTTTCATCTGTAGCAATTGACTAAGAAAGGATCTAGTTAAATGACAATTAGAAATATGGATTTGTAGATCAAATCTGCCTAAGCCCCTTTGAAATCTGTTGGACTATATATGAAACTAAGTCTACGTGTCAGCAGCCTATTAAAATGAAATGAGTAGAAGAGATGTCTTTAAAGCTTTTAGAAAAGCTATATATACAAACTTCACAGCTGTGTGTTTTTTACACATAGAGAAATATTGTCTTGGAAACTGTAAGAGTAATTTTCAGTGGACCGCAACGCTTTTAGGCTGTGAATCCCAGTATGAGGAAAAATGGAAATCCTTAGGATTTAGAAAACTCCACAGCTGCTTCCTTGTCTTGTTATCAAGACAGAATTTCTAGATACATGGAGTGTGTTGTACATGTTTTCACAAGTTATGAACAATTTTACATGTAAAAAGTTTGGCTGAACTCTTAGTTTTATGTGCAATTTTGCCTTCAATAGAAATTATATGAAAACAACCAAATGTATGTATGTATCTGCTTTTCATGAAGCAAAAAACAACTACTTTTTTTGCCTCTGAATTGATTAAACTTCTATCCTGATAGGGATAACAGAATCATTGCTTAGACTGATAGGCTTACTGTCCTTAATTTGATATAACTTGCTCTTGGTTTATTAAGCTTCCAGGTAAATATACTTTAACTAGTTTATTCCGTGAATATTTTTACTGTGCCCTTTTGATAATTGGAAACAGGCAAATATCACAAAGATCTTTATATTTCTTGTGTCATTTGCTCCATATTTTTGTAAACTATACTGCCATTTCTATTGCACCTATTATACTGAAATTTCGAGGATTTGAATTATTTTGATCTAGATTCTCAATAAATAAAGAGAATAATGAGTTTTGTAATATGTCAGTTCACAGAACAATCTGAAGTGTAAACTTTTTTGTAACAATACAGAAGTGTAACAGGCAGTGCTTCTGAATCTGTTTACTTTGGTGTGGTTTTGGCAAAGAAGGGATATGTACAACAAAACACTTTGGTACGTGGAAGCTTTATGATTAGCCTGGTGTATATCAAGAAAGTGCACCTTGCTGTGGATTTATCAGATTGCATTTGAGTAAGCATCCTATATTGTCTGCCGCAACAGGAAGTTTGTATCACATAATTATATGTGCACTTTAGGACTTCAGTTTTCAGGTCTTCTTTTTGAGTTTATAACCCAGGCAGTGGTCTATCTGGATCTTCCATTTGTACTAAGAAATGTAGTTCATCCTTTCTTAATGTTTGAAAGGAGCGCTTTCATAACAGACTAAGATCGTTGATAACTCCTAGTCAAAAGGCTTGTGTTCCAGAAGGCTTATGTTACCCAAGCTGGGAAAATGGATGCTATATAAGAGAAATATATAGCACTGGGTTTAAATGGAAAATTTATAATGGGAGATCCAAATATGGAGAATATAAAAAATATAGAAAAATAAATATTTCCAGATTCTTGAGAAAATCCTGTTGTCAGTGTGTGGGGTGGATTCAGAATTATGCAGTAATTCTTCTGCATCCTGCAGTGGATGGTCATCTCTTCGTGTATTTGAGTGTATTGACAAGCACTAAACAACTTTTCAGAGGCTCTGTGCCAGAGCAGAACCACAGGCTTTACCCATGTCCTGCATATTCTATGAGAATTTAGTAAATGGGAGAACATAAAAGTTGCCAATGATACATGTATAAACAATATGATTTATATTGGACTCTTGAAGAATTTGAAAGTTTGTTAAAAATTAGTCAACACTTGGTTTAGATGTAGCACTGTATTCTGAGAGGTACAGCAGTATGATGCACTCTTTGGGTATTGTATACTGCATTAGGAAAAAGTGTCCTTTTTGATCTCCCCATGTCCAATTTATTACAATGGGTGGAGGAGTACACATAAGAATTTGCTTAAACCATCTTGGTCTTTAAAGTTGTTTTGTATACATATCTGCAGGTCACCTCATTAACATTTGGACAAAGTACATAGTAAGTTTGTAATGAAACATCCTCTTCCTTCCCATGGAAATCAAATAGAATCATAACTTCTTCCTTTCCGGTATTTATTTACACTAAAACACTGCCATTGCCTAAATTATATTGATTTTGGTACATACTTCAAATGATTTTTTATCATCATGTTCCAGACTGGACAAATAATCATCATACATGTACTTATTTTATGCAGCACAATGCCATGATACCTGTGTAGAGAAAAGTTTCCTCAGTGGGATATTGAGCTAACATAGCTGTTCTGTTTCTACTTGTCATGTTTAGCCATCAAAAGATAGCAGGAGTTTCTGTGTAGTACTACACTATCCCACGTAAATACACACCTCTCTCTTTGTTTAGATGCCTGCTCAAAGTTACAGGCTATCAAATACAGCCTTTACTAGCATAAATATCAGCATAAGAAAGGCTGAAAGTTGAGTGCACCAGACATAGCTGTCTAATGCTAGCTGGTTAGAGATGTTACCTTACGCTGCACAGCCCTCAAGGTCCTATTAAAATCTGATTATGTGATTAAGAAGTGGCGAGTACATTTTCAAGGATGGCCCCTGCATGGCCCCGAACATGAGCACTGTGTTACCATATCTGCACGATTATCTATCTGCCTGGAGCCAGAGACAGCTGGAGTGAGGAGCATAACTTGTTATCGTATTTTGTTTTTTCAGAGCCCTGGATATCGCTGGTCATGAGATTAATAAAATGGTAATTAATGTCTCCAGCTTGAGAAAACTCTTGATGTTTTTGGAATTTTCCCACTTCATTTTATGAAGCCACACTGATTCAGTTCAAAAAATTTGTTTTTTTATAAACTATAAAAAGTTTTCATCTCTGATAAATTCTGTTAAGGTAGATGGAGTTAGTTAGTTTCCTTCCTTCCTTCCTTCCTTCCTTCCTTCCTTCCTTCCTTCCTTCTTTCCTTCCTTCCTTCCTGCCTGCCTGCCTGCCTGCCTGCCTGCCTGCCTGCCTGCCTGCCTGCCTGCCTGCCTGCCTTCCTGCCTCCCTTCCTGCCTTCCTTCCTGCCTCCCTTCCTTCCTGCCTCCCTGCCTCCCCATTTCCCTCCTTCCCTTCCTATTTCCCCCCCTCACTTGCTTCCCTCCCTCTCTTCCTTTTCTCTTTACCTTATTTCTTTCCACTTCTTGTGACTTAATATATTTTATTACCTCTGGATTTATTTGTCTTTTGGCTATGTTGTGCTTGCAATCAGTGGCTCACATTTTAATCCTCATTGAGCTCACATATCAAGCCCTTATGACCGCAGTTATGTCGACTGGATTTTTCAGTTTGAATTATCTGTATGTTTTTAATTTTATTTCATATAAATGGATGGTTTATTTTCTCTACTCTCACACAGCTTTAAAAATACATATTAGCCAAATAGCTCCTTACTTATGACCTAATTCCTGAGGATTTTTTTAGACTGGATACCTACATTTGCAGGAACTATTCTGGCTTTTCTAAGATACAGTGGTTCCCTTTTAAAAGCTATTTTCCGTATTTAAAGTTTTGGTGGTTCTGCCCATTTCTTTTTTGCCTTATTTATCTTAACAAAAGATAACAGTAGCTTTTCTAACAGATAATTCATAATTCATTAGCTTTCCCAGTTCACACTTCTGAAAGTCTCTATGTCATCAGAAATGTACCTAACTTTTTCCATTTAGTAATAATATAGAAAAGAATTCTTGAACTAGTAACAATTTCCAAACTGGCAGGAATAAATGAAATGTGAAACCTGTGTACACTTTGCAGTCTAGAGTTATTTTCCAGCCTGTGACTGTTAAGTGTTTCCAGTCATATGCTCTTGGGAACAGAATCCAGATCAATTTACTTCCTATTACATAATCTAAGTAGTTGTCACTGAGACTTAAGCATTAGTAACTATTTCTACTCATGGGAGTCACGTGTTGCATGAGCATAGAAGAAAAATATTTTCCCAGTATGTGTTACATGGTGCTTTCAGGTCAGGGTTTAGGCAAGTGATAGGACATATACAGTAAATACACTGGGCTGTAATATTGAAGTAGAGAAGACAACCAAAGGTGGATTTTAATCTAACCAGTGCACAGAGTAACTGATAAAGTTTACAAAAATTAATGTCAACAGAATTTGAATTGGAATTTATTGTGTCTTCACAATGTCAAATACTAAGCTGATGGATGTGAATATTATCTTCAGCAATAAATGAATTAAATACTGCCACTTTCAAATTATACCTTTATGTGAAAAGATATGAACTTTGATTTTTAAAACCTTAACTAATAGCACAGCCTTCCCATTATTGATTTCTTTTTTCCTGCAGTTTAGAATTGAGAGAATGGTATTAAAATAAGTACTTGTTATTATTGATAATGGAACATCTGCTGCTTTGCAAAGATTATGTTATTTATTTTTTAAGCAATGAGTAGCAGATGTATAGAAATCTCCATTAACAGTGACTTGAAACCTTAGTTCTATTTATAAATATTACAAATTATTGAAAATATAACTCCCCATCTTCCAAAATCAGAACTCTTAAAAATATGTATCAAACATGCAGCTCCAGATTTACTTTACCTCCATGATTCTGGGTATTGTTCTTTTCTATAACATTCACTCTGTGAATTTTAAAGAAGATGAATGTGCTGATGTACTAAAAAGACTTAAAAACTGGTTCAAAATTGATCTGTACAGAATTAAAATAATAAGCTTATGCAACAAATAAATCTGTAGATCTGGTAACTACCATAGTTAAATATGAAGGAGTAGTACTAGAATTTCAAGGATGGCCTGAGTGGTTAGAAATGCATTAATAAGTGGATAAATATTCTTGTGATGCAGGAAGCCAATGCATTGAGTTATAAAATATGGATTTAGTTTAGCTTATTAAAACTAGTTCTTCAATGGCATAACAAAGTTTTGGTTTGAGTTTCTTTGAAAGGTTGATTAATGTGATGGTTTATTTTTTTCCAGATATGTAGAATTTTTTATCAAACTTAATCAAGTTATTGTTAAAACTGATTAATCCTTTAGACTGGATCACTGGCATTTTCAATTTAGCCATCAACATTTCATTTCAGTGTACTTCAATTTCAGTGGAGTGCCAACCTCTTTAGGCTAGATATTTTATTGACTACTCTTTTGAAGTAATTAAAACAGAATTGCGGTCACTTTGGTTGGAATTCATTTCACTTAACTTTAGTCATCCAGGCATTTAGTCATCCAGAGTAAGCCAGTCATTTAAGTTTCTCTTATAGACAATGGAAAAAGGTAAGAACAGAAGACATAATGAATGGAAGTCCAACCAATGACTGTAATTCTAAATGCAGATTATAGTTTTCCAGGAGAATGCGGCAGTACAACATATGAGGTTAAAGAAAAGAAAAATTCTAACACCTCTCCCTGCCTTGCAATAAAACTTCACTGAATTATAAATGCTTGCATTAATATTAGTTTTGATGTCTCACAATTGACTCAACAGTGCTCAAAATCTGATTCTAATAAGCTAACAATTACAATATAGTTTCAATACAGTTTTTTCAGATAGGGGTCCTAGTTCTGTAAAAACTTGACCTTAGTGACTTATGAACAGCTTTTGGCCTAAGCCTCTGTTTAAACCATGATGGAATAGGGCCTTAGTGCAAGTGGGATTTTAATCACAGTCTCACAGCACAATTTATACACTTTGGCTTTTTATAGGGCAATATCTTACAGGCCTCACTTTTGCTCAGCAATCCCATTTTGAGTCCTCAAACAGGAAGAAGGAATTATATCCCATGTGCCTTTATTCCAGTCGTCTTGGTAAAAGTGCATTAGCCTTTTCATTTTTCCCACAGGCATCAGGAATTCACATGTGTAATCATCCTGTTTAACGCAGAAAACAGTTTTGGCTTTTACATCCAGTTACCTGCTTGATTGATGCTGTTACTAAGAATCAGACCATTACAAAGCCAAGCCCTAAGAAGAAAGGAAGTTTTTCTGATTGTTAATTTATTTTTAACTTAAAACATGTGTCTTTCCCTCCCTTCTGCTTTTCTCCATAGACCCTGCCTCTGATAATCTCCTCAACATTTCAAAGAATGATATTACTTTTGCTGCTTGGTATGTGTGAGGAGCTATTACTTTTCCACACTACCTTCAAGTACATACTTGTCTTGTGACTGCCTCAGTGGGATGAAAAGTATATTACAATATTGATTCTTCAATGTAAATTATGGATTGAATATTCAGAACTAGTCCCTTCATCTCTTCTTCAAGAAAAAAAGGTGTTTTTCTTCTCAACAATCTTTATAGTTAAAATACCTTTAGTAATATATTTTGATATTGTTGAATATTGTGCAGTTAAAGATTGAAGTGAAATAGGGTTTTAAAATTAAGTAAGTCTGGCGATTTGGGTTTCTGTTTTGAAAGATTTGCTTAGAGTTTTAGGGAAAAAGTAAATCCTAACATAAGCCCCTTAAGTACAATTTAATATAATATACCATATATATAAATTTATTGTAGTGTCACATAAAAGTCTGGAAAATATTCATAGACATGGCCCTTTGATTAAAGCCTGTTGGAGAGCCTTTACAAAACCCAGCAGTTTTATAAAATGCTAGATAGCTTAGGCACATTTTAGCAGTTTATTTTTGATTTACACAGACTGTATTTGTTCTCCGGGTTAGACCCTAGTAGAAACATACAGTAAAGTCAGATTCTGAATGAATCTTCCATGTACTTGGGTTTCATTTATGACATACCCCTCAGTCTCTGAATACAAACTTTCATACAAAATGTAAACTATTTTCTTATTTCAGGGCAATTAGCTACTTCTTTAAGGCTGGGTACCAGAGCTCATTAGGATCTACTTTGCCTCCAAAGCTGAGAGAGCTAAAAGCAGAGAACAAGCTCTCTTGATTCTTTCAGTCAATGTCTTTCCACATCCTCCCTGTTGGCTCAAAAAAAAAATAATCCTAAGTCAGAGCAAAACCTTCTCACAAAACTAATAAGACTTTTTTTCCCTTTTCTCCAAATACTGAATAATTCTCAAAAGATAGTGACAGTAGCTTTTAGAAGCCTGAGAGGCAATACCATTTGATGAGATGATACCCACTATCCTACTTGGAACTCAACAAAAAGCTGTTAATAAAAATAAGAAAATTGATATATTGCAGCTTTTAAGCAAAGACCTTTTGTAACACCATAATTCCCTTGTAGCTTATTATTTCAATAATGCTACCACAAAGTATTATTTTTATCAAATCCAGCAATGTAATTAACATTGTTATTGGTTAAAGCAGCAGATTGTTCAAACCTATAAAGCAAACATTGTAGCCCACCTGTGCTCCTAACTCGTCTTAAGCTGTGCAATTAAATTGCATTTGCTACTTAATGAGCTTCTAAAACACATATGTGTTTAAAAATGTCAGTTGTAACTCAGCTTACTTGGACATTAGTTCACATCCCAGCTCTAACACTGTTTTGGGACAAGCCTTTAGTTTGGTTATTTAGCCTGTTATTATTTCCCATGTCTGAAAGTGGATGATACTTCTGACTCACCCCACAGGTATGTTATGAGAGAGAATTTTCTCAAGTTTTGCAAAGCTTTTTGCCATTCTTGGTTTACTGTGTGGAACTGGCAATAGAGTACACACATGTCAAATATTCCTCCTATCATAAAAGGGGGCAGTTGTTTCACATACTAGCTCTTATACTTTGGGACAAATAGCTGCTGAGTCAAGTGGTGACATCACATTGAGGAAAATGCAGACAAAATGCAAGCAGAAAAGAAAACAATTACTCTAATGTTACAGAAAAACAGTACGAAAACAACATAACCCCTTCTCAGAAGAGTCTTTGACAAGCTGTTGTATTGATAGCAGATTCTGGCAGCTGACAACCGCAGAAAATTAATGAAAGATGGGTAAAAGCAAAGTCTGAAAAGGTTGATCATGACTGACTGAAGTCTATGGTGCATGATATCAAGATACATTATTTGTCTATAGCATTTGCTCTTAGTTTGACCTTGTTGCTCGCTTGCTGCTTTCCTTCTTTCTTTTTTGAATATATTTTTTTCTTTCTTTCTCTTCCTTTCTCCTTTTGTCCTTCTGTCCCTTTCTCTCTCTCTTTCATTTACTACTTCATTTGCCCAATGTAGTTCAAATGTGCTAAGACCTATATAATAATAAATGTTGAGTATCAGATGTTTTAAAAGCATCTTCCCCTCTTTCTCTCCTATTATTTCTTAGAAGACACATGCAGCTCTTGTTACAGCAAGCAGTGTTCTTGTTCACTGCTTACATAAATGTGATTTATACAGGGAAACTAGAAGGAACTTAGGAGAAAATCATCGTGCACAGTCTGTCTCAAAGTACAGAAAGGCAGAGCAACCTCTCTATGTCTGACAGACAGAAGTGAGACTGATGGCTTCACTCAGGACACGCTTCAGCCGCTCTCCCCCTGCTGCTTCCCTGGGTGGAGAGCAGGCGGTGTTCCTCACCTGCTGCTTGCCTATAAAAGCATAGGTATGAGCAGTGCTTAATTGCTAGCATTAATCACATGATGGAATTCTCAGGACAGGCTGAAACCACTGGTGATGTCCTTTATTTAGTCAAGAGCTGTTTATGTTGCATACTTTTGTCTTTTTTTTTTCTGTTGTTTTGGTCTAGTACTGCCCTTTGCATGAACGTGATCACACATATCTGTTTTTCTGTTTTCTATCATGTGTCTTTTTATTCTTCACAGCCCATAATATGCTGTGAGAGCTCTACAATGGCATTTTGCTTGTCACTGCTTCTTCCCTCTTCTACCTCTTCCCTTGTCAGCATTTAGATCCACTCATCTAAATTGCTATTGTGTTTTGGTTGCCAGTGAATTGTGTTCTTGTCCATATAATACCTAAATCTTACCACTGAGGCTTAGATTAGAGCAAGGTAGATAAATGTGTTAGACAGCTTTAGGAGGGGTTCAGTTTCTGGAGTATTAACTACGAATTTTACAGGAGAAAGTTGCTTTAGCTCTTTAGCAGGTATGGGATGTTTGAGATTTGTTGGATTTAATGCTTTTGACAAAATTAATACTTTTTTCCCTCTTGGTGCACACATGTATTTATTTTTTTTTTTCTTTTCATTTTTTATTAACTGGAGCTAAAATTTGCTATGACAATCGTAAAGGAACATCAGGGAACCTGCCATTAACCTCTGGAATAAATGGGAGTTGTGAGATACAGTGATACAGATTCCTCTTTGTGAAGGTGTAATGTGTGGTATATGGTACCAGACAGCCTTTTCCTGCAGCAGTGCTACAAGCTGGCCATGCAGTGGACTCTACAGCAGTTTGCCTCTAGGCTGGAACATACAAGAAGCCAATGCCCTTTTACTCCTCTCCCTAATGTCTCTTTAGTTTACTGTGAAGCTTTTGAAGGGAAGAAAGCACTGGACTGTCAGAACCTTTTCCACTGCCCTTAAGAGCTGGAGATAATGGGATTTTCAAAGTGTTTATGTCTTAGTGACGTTCAGGAACCTTCAGCATTCTTCTAACTAATGTGATGGCAGTGATTTCTCCAAGTGGTTGATTATTATTTTTAGGAAAATAAGTGCTTCCTTAAGAAATTGATAATCCCTCTCCATTTTTGTGGAGAGCAATGCCCTCATTGTGTGCTTGTGTGGCATTACTTGAATTTATAATAGAGATATAAGTGTTGTCACATGAATATGAAATATGAAAACAAATACACTCAATATACTTTGGTGTGTAAGAAAACTGTAGTTAATCTTTTTCGAAAATAATCAAAAGTTTTCTCAGATGAGCAGAACAATTTTAGGACAGATAGCAAACTGGTGTTTACTGCCAGGATGCACACTTCTTTCTGGACGTACATAGAAAAAGATCTATATGCACTGTGGGCAGAGCAATAGGGGTATCTATTGCTGCCAGCAGCACATCTGTATGATATGATGCAGAAGCCAACCTTCTCGGGCTTTGCAACTTTACACAGAAGTCAGATGTTTTAGAGTTTGATGTAGCTTCCCTCAAAGGTCTGATGATATCAGGGTGATGTCTACAATCAACCTCGATAAAGTGGACAATCAGAAGTACAGTGATTCTATCACAGGGCTAGCCTAGTACTGGATAATATTAAAAGCAACACCTTGCTGGTTTTGTAGCGTATATTGCACTCAGTGCTATATGGCATTTACCCTGAAAGTACTCCAGGCTGTATCCCAAGAGGTTAATATAAGCTGACAGTTAATTTTTAGTTTTTGTGTAGGTAATCACATCACTCCCACTGCTAATGCAGTTTGCTACAAGAAATTGGAATATGCAATAAGTGGCACAGAAGAAATCACGTAGAGACTCACTGGTAATCATAAGCATAACAGCAACCTACAGACTGTTATCATCAACAGCTCTTGATACTGGTATGTCAGGAAACCAGTCAAGAGTAGTAAGTTGCTTAAATGACTAGAAGATACAGGGAGGAAGGAAGAATTTTCAGTTCATGCTGCTTATGTAGGCTGAATTACACTGAAGAAAGCACAAACTCCATCTCCCTGTTTTATAATAAGGGAATTTTATAGTAGACAAAATCTCAGAGTCACAAAATTGATTCATGCTGCTACATGTTTTCTGGAAAGGTTATGAAGCATGCAGAAAGCTTATGTTTTTAGATATCAGGATGATAATATCAGTATAAAATTTTATTGCAGGCTTTAGGAATTTTACATGGATTACCTATGATTTCTTGAGCTACCTGGATGTCTTGATTGCACCTCTCAGAACCTCTGTAAATTATCACTGTGGTAGCATCTATGATAGTAAATTCTAAATTAGGATACTAAATAGCTTTGAAAAGTTTTTGAGGTTATTAGTGAAAAACTTCCTGAAGTCTTTTGATGTGGAGACAAAGCAAAAATAGTACCATCAAGCTCCACCTTGTTCCTGCAAGTAACATCAACATCAACTAATATGAAGATGATAATTTTGAAAATAAGTGTACAATGTGGAATGGTAAAATTTTGTAGTTATTTTATAGAGACACAGGGAATTTAAAATCATGAGATAGGCAAAAGACATCTGCAACTCTAAAAAATTCTATAATGGCACTGTATGATAAAAACCCTGTAATTTATTTATTCTTTGCTGTTGTTGCTGATTATTTTGCTGAGATACCAGTAAATCTTGATGAAAAATGGCCTTTAGTGATAATTTACTGTTACTTCTTTTCCATTGTTTCCTGTAAGTCCAGTTTCCAGGGGTTTTTTTTCTGTTTCATTGCTGTACTAAATCCACACTATAGATAGAAGAGCTATATAAATTATCCCATGTAAACACGTCACTTTCCAATAGGTGACTGATGGCAAATATGACTTCGGTGACTGAGATCAAGTGTTTCATAATAGTCACCACATACTGAATAGGATATTGCAGATATTCTTGCCATGTAATTTTTTTTTCTGTAGAATAGATTTGGCTTCTAAAACCAGGTACTCGCACTCCATGGTCCCAGGATAGCTGAAAACTGGTCTCTTCTCTAAGGATTCTTTATAATACCTGCAGGTAATGACTAAATACTGCAGTTTGACAAAGAAAAAAGGGAAACTGTTTGAAACATTCTTTCTTCTCTTCTTTTTCAGCCTAGTTGGAGAAGAAACAAAAACCAAAAATGCCACCAGCAATAGGAGCTCCACAGTACCCACCTCCAGATGGAGGTTGGGGATGGGTTGTGGTGTTTGGGGCTTTTATCTCCATTGGATTTTCTTATGCATTCCCTAAAGCCATCACAGTATTCTTCAAAGAAATACAAGAAATCTTCCACACATCGTATAGTGAGATAGCTTGGATATCATCGATAATGTTGGCTGTCATGTATGCAGGAGGTAAGACATTTATGAAATTTGCAAGTATCATAGTTTTGGTTCTTTTTCTATGGTCTTAAAGCATGTAAAGTTAATTGCTACCTGATTTATAGTTATTACCTAAAGAATTTACCAAAATACTTAATTTTTTTAATACCATACTTTATCAGAGTGTACCGGTAGACACATCATCATTAGAGTACTATTTACTTTCTCTTAAAAAATATTCTACATTCTCTTTTGTTTTTGTTTTATTTGGGGGTTTTTGCCATTTGTTTATTTTTCTTCCCAATTCTGTTTTGCAGAGTTTCTCTAAATTCATGGTTTCTGAGACCCACATTTTCCAAAATAGAAATGCCCAGTAACTTTTCCTTACACTGGGAGTGCATTTGCTCAGTTTCCACTGCTTTGGAGAGATCTCAGTAGATCAGATGATGGAGCTTAAACACAGAAAATTATTACAGCAGTGAGGGTTCATTAGTCAGGCACAGGTATTCCTGCTAAGACAAGGTTTTTTTATCTTACCCCTATTTATACTAAAATATAATCCTACTTTCCGCTTATACTGAGAGCCATCTTTCATACGCGACATCTGTATGATAGCTAAGATACAGACAATCTTATTCTTGGGACTGAAATGAACAGTGACCATAAATTCTCTGATATCTTTTTTCTTGTGAGCAGGCAAGTAAAGAACAAGACAGATGAAGAAGGATTTTAAAGTTTAAAGCCATGATTAAGTACTAAGTGTACTTCAGACCTTCTTTGGCAGGTTTTGTGTCTATCAACCTCAAAGACTGTTAAATTCTTCTTAATTTCTTCATTCTTTGAGAATATTTCTTTTTAAATATTGATGTGAGCTAGCTGCTACTTAGGCAAAACACTTTTTCAGGCAGTCCAGAAGTCTGAATAAAAGCTTTTATCAGGCAATAGATCTGGCATTGGTCTTTCTTTGGATGTTGCGAGGTAGCCTCTTGGAACATCTCAGACTGGTTGCAAATATGGAGCAATGAAATGCATACATCTATTGTTATGTGCATGTGTGCGTATGTATATATACATATGTATAAATGCATATACATAGAAACTGAAAACATTGTGCCAATAGCACAAGGAGATTCAATATATTTAATCATTGAAGAGCATCATTCCAATATTTTTCAGAAGTGGTATCTGTGCAATAATAAAGTATGGTGTTATCAGGCCCTGGAAACAACCTCTTGAAGGAAGTGTGAAGTCTTGTTTTTAGCATGGTAATTTTTTATCTCTTATTTTAACCTATATAAGTTTTGGCACCTGAATGAATGTAGCTCCCGTTGCAGTCAGGGAAGGGAGCTAGGTGCCTACTAAAGGCTACCCAAATTGCTTTCTTTAAGTACCTGTTTATTCCCTCTGACTATAAAAATGAACCTGCAGGCAGCATAGCATTGCCTTAAGCACCTCAGGTAAATATTTTTCAGTTAACAGGATGGGGAAAATAGATCATTTGTTTCAAACTCTGGCAGACACAAAGACCTTAAAAATTATATCTTCACAAGTGGTGTCAGTATCAACAAAAACTTGCTGTTCAGATATTCTGATCCCATTTTTATTCATATACTATCAAAGAGTCATGAGGGTTTTATAGGACCAGCAACTATAGCCAAGTGATTCACCAAAAATCATCAGGTGAAGAAATAACTAATGCAACCAAGAATGGAGTAGAAGAGCAGGTATATCTCATTTCATTCAGGTCCCCTCTAACATAGTTGCTTCTTAAGGATGCATCAGCAGTTCCACAGTGGAGTGTACATTGGTAACTGTGGAGGCCCCCGAATAAATGCTGGATCCATCTGTATCAAGAGAAGAGAACAGGTGTTGAAAAGCCAAATTTTGCTTCTGCTTTCCCTGTGCTCTGACTTTTGACCTGGACTCTTTCATCATGTTTTCTAATAGGAGCTAAATTTTCTCAGGGCAGACTTTATTTGTAGTGCAGGTGCTTTTCTTTTGTCTTAACCTTTGAATAATTCTTCATTTATGCTGTTTCTGTCATCTCTGAGTTCACTCAAGCTTTATTAACGATACATATGCAAATAGCAGGATACTTACGTGTGGTCACTTTTGTCTGCAAGTTCAATGTGCACAACTTTCAGAGTAAAATACAAAGCATTCAGTACTTCTGCTTTTTCTCTAGTACTTCTCTTACTGTTCTGAGTATCTGGATCCTAACTCCACCTGTACATTGACATCAAAAATTACAAAATGTTTTACTATTCATTCCACTAACACCTACCCCAGTCACTACGAAGATTGTCAGCATACGCAAAGTAAGCAAAGTTGTTTGGATATCTTGTTACAGACCCATGGTTTTAAAATGCTGAGAATGACAGCCTTGCCTGATATAAACACTCTTTGAAGCTGTAGCTTCTCTAGAACCACTTCCTAAAAAATAGGCCATTTAGACAATCACTGGCAGAATATGAAATAGCAATCAGGAAAAACATTTCTGAAGGAAGTCACCCCATTGTTTTTACTGTCTGAAGGTGATTTGATTCCTTACCATTTGATGTGCTGTAATGTGAAGTACATCTTCAGACCATGAGTACAAGGTGTATTGTTTACTATGAAGTGCAATACGTATGTCTGCAATGAACAGTCTGTTCATCATACTGCTAATTAAGGTAACCTGAAAACATCTAAGATCTGTTATCCTCATTAGTGCTTAGCATTCAACGTATTAATCATCACAGTGGGGTCAGTGAATAAGTTGGAGTCTATGCAGACGCTCTTTGCTTTGGAGGCTGCAGCCTCTTGCTGTAATTAGCTGGCATCTGTGTTTCAGTAACAAGGTATTAACTTACCTTTCAATGCCTAAGGAAAAAAAAAAGAAACTAATAAAAGGCATCCAGTAAGGAGCTAAAAGAATGTTAATTATGTTTATCACTTACTTCATACTTAGAATAAATGGCATTAAATTATAGCAGACCATCTGGCAATCCATATGCTCTCCTGCAGTCCTGGTTAATTCCAGCAAATAGGTCAAGCACAGCATTCACCCCGTTAGGAAAGCGCTAAGCAGAGGTGACAAATTTGATAAATCAAATCAAAATGAAACTTCTTTCTTCTCTCATTCTGGCATAATATGCATTTTCATACTGGGTTTAGCTAGGCTTTTGTTTATTTTTTTTTATTGTTGATTTGTTTCTTTTTCTTTAACTCTCTCTTCCACACCCTCCTGCTCCCCCCTTTCCCTGGAATATTTGTTAGAGTTTAGTAAAAAGACATCCCAAAAAGCAAGATCTTGTGATGTTATCAAGGTTACATGTATTGCACAGCCTCTACTGTTCAACCTGTACTTGAAAAATCATCCTCTGGAGAAGAGCAATATTTCAGTCTCCATGGCAATTCCTTCTTCTACCTCTCTTAAGCAGAGTCTGTCAATTGTATTGAATTAAGGATGATGGGTTTGTGATGGACTCCCACACCCAAGGGACTGTGACTGACACCACCAAATTTTTGTTACCGGAGGACAGAAGCTGGGATAAAATACAATTACCTGAGTTACCTTGACAGGGAAACCTGTGTTTCTGTATGTGTATGAACACATATGTATATGGAATGTGTGTGCATGTATTTATTCTTTTATACATAAAAAATGTATGTATTTGTGTACTTATAGAGACATAATTGTTCTCTAACAGATACAAACATTAAGGAATTCATGAAAAAGATCAAATATGTCTGACCTCAAGTTCCCCCAGTTCATTCTTCTCTTTTTCATAATTTCACCTCTCACTTTGTTCAGCATTAATGGCCAAAGTTGATTAGAGAGCTTCTTATCTGAGCTCAGTCTTTTTCCAGTAAAAATGTTTTCATTGCTTTCAGTGTAGGTTTGATAGGAGCCTTAGTGGCAGCTATGAAAGCCATGTGACAGATCTGGTGATTTCAGCTGACCTTGAGTTTTAGATTTCCTTAGGGAAAAAGCAGTTGGTTTACTCACTTGTCTTTAACTCTTTTTTTCTGTCATTTTTCCAAGGACAATTGAAGTTTGGGGTTTTTTTCTTCGTTTTGCTTGTTTGGTATTTTTTTCCAAAATAACTTTTTGGGTGTGACATAGGGTTATAGCAATTAGATTGAGAGCTGATAAATCCTTCAAGCCACACACAACTGTGAAACATGGGATAGTCTTGCTGAAGTTAAAAAAAAAAAGGTCCATTTAAATTTTAGATGATGTTTCAAAGTAAATATTTTCAAAAGGGTCTTTGGACCCCTTTTGAAGGAAGATATGGATGTAAGTAGTAGCTGTTAACATTTTACAAAACATTCTTACAATTAAAAAATCTAGCATTTGATAGCATCCTCTCTTTCCTGTGTTTCTTAAGTTATTCAAGTTTCAAGATAAGTATTTCCAAACAGTAGTAAATGCTTGAAGTATATTTTAGGTGGCAATACAAAAGTAACCAGTAGACAAGTTCTTATTTTGACTTCGTCAAATATTAATTTGGAAAATAACTTATCATATGGTATGTTCAAAATATTTGTGACTATATCTCAGTGGGTGTTGTGGTGATATTGCTGTGAAGATGAAATGGTGTGCATTGTGGAGATGACAGTTGCAAAATCCATGTAACACAAACAACAGATGGTTATAGATTTTTTAGTTTTGGACAGAACCTGAGAGCCTACACTTTTCTTCCTCCCCGATATCTATTTTTTTATTTTGGTTTTGAAAATACTGGCACAAGACAGTCAGTGGCCATGTACAAGGAGATTGAGAAGCTTTCTTAAATTGACCTATGTCCTTTGTTGTCAGGGACAAGTGTTTTTCTCCATCAGAATATGCAAAGTGTTGAATTTTAATAACCTCATTTAGAGTGTCCTTGAAAGCAAAACTTATCAACTTCCCAAATGCCTCATGGGCATGAGGGAATACTTCACATTTAGCCTAAAATGTATGGAAAACATCTATGTCAATTTAATTTGAGACTTCTAGATAATGGAAAAGAGCTCATAATGAGGTGAGACAAGAGCTGAGCATTTTGAATCTTGCTAACAAATAGAGATAAGTGCGAAAAAGAAGTAACAGGAGTAACAAAAATATTATAAATGTATACTAGTTCAGTTTTTAAAAGAAGACCTGAATGCTAAGGAAGGCTGATAAAGCCTCTGAAGAGTAATACAGCCACTTCTTATGATTCTTGGAAGCCTTTGAGTTTTAGTAAAACTATACCATGTAAGGCAGCATTCTGTGATAGCCACAGCTTCATTAAACAGAGGTGTCCTGTAAAGTTTTGAAAATGCTCGTTAAAATGGTCATGAGAAGAAAGATGAAAAAAAGGCAGATCTGTTGAAGAGGATTTTACACTTTTTTTTTTCCCCCAGACAGGTTTATTGTCCTATCTACAGTAATAAGCTGGATTTTTACTATGCAACTTGTTAGGTTTGGCTGAAGAGATAAGATCTAATTGTTAAGTATTCAGTGCCTTTTGGGAATCTCAATTTTTTTATTAATGAAACATAGCTTTTACTGGGATCTAGTAAGCTGTACTCAGGAAGACAGTGTGCCACTGGGAGAAAGATGTTTCTTTTCTTTTATCATACACTTATATTAATCTTGAATAACTGTCAGAGAGACATTACATGGCAAAGAATTCCCACTGTGGTCCTACCAAGCTCTTACAGTATCCAAACCATAGGTTATTAGTAATGATTTGATGCATATCATAGAAATATTTGTGGTAAATTTAATTTAATTAACTCATGCCCTTTACTAAAGCAGTTCTCACATATAAGTAAGCAATGCGTATTACATAATGAATGTTAGTTAAGCACTCTTTTTGTAGTTAAGGCTTTGTATTCACCTTGATCTTTACTTATGTTTGTAGCCAGGCATTTCTATAAGTCAAGTAATCAATATTGTCAGCCTTTTTATCTGCAAAAAAAAAAGATTCTTTTTTCTGTCTCAGTTCAACTAACGGGTCAAAGTCAAACAATAATAAATAATATGCATCATAAAATACAATTTCTAAGGGATTAAAACTTTGAGTTTGTTTAAGAAAGATATCAAGGGACAAACTTAGTCCTTTGATATGTTCACTGAGCTTGTGAAACTTTGTAAAACTTTGACGAAGAATGCTTACTTTGTGTGTACTGATAAAGTTGGATAAGTTCCCATATAGTTTTTCATATCACTGGATCATACAATGGTTGTATTTGTGATGTGTGTCGCATAATTCAAAGGTAATGAAACAATAGTCTAGCACAACTGGGAATCATGAGGTATTTAAGCAGATACTAGAGAAGTACTTTGGGGAAGGAAAAGTCTATCTGCTCATGCTGTGTATACCATTGTAGTCACACCAGGACTTCAAATAGAATAATAAACGTAGCACTTCACAAAGAACTTATTATAGAATTTTACTGGCCCATTGTTGTGGAATGTCTAAGAACTATTCCCTTGTTTATTTTGAAGGGTATATTCAAGGGAAACAGAGTTTTACAGCTATATTTAGAAGATATTCTAGGCCAGTATCAAATTGCAACAGCTGAGATTTTTGCTGTGATCCATAAAGATCATAGAATCATAGAATGATTTGGGTTGGAAGGAACATGAAAGATCATCCAGTTCCAACCCTCCTGCCATGGGCAAGGACGCTTCCCACCAGACCAGGCTGCCCAAGGCCCCATCCAACCTGGCCTTGAACACAGAATCACAGAATCACTAATTTGGAAAAGACCTCCAGGATCATTGAGTCCAACCATTCCTGTGAACCACTAAACAATGACCCTCAACACATCATCCACCCATCTTTTAAATATCTCCCGGGATGGTGACTCAACTACCTCCCTCGGCAGCCTGTTCCAGTGCCCAGTGATTCATTCTGTGAAAATTTTTCTTCTGATGTGCATCTTGAACCTCCCTTGGTGGAGCTTGAGGCCATTCCCTCTTGTCCTGTCCCCTGACACTTGGGAGAAGAGGTAGTTATAGAGAGCAATAAGGTCTCCACTCAGCCTCCTCTTCTCCAGGCTAAACAACCCCAGTTCCCTCAGCCACTCCTTGTAAGACTTGTTCTCCATCCCCTTCACCAGTTTCATTGCTCTTCTCTGGACTCGCCCCAGAGCCTCAACATCCTCTTGTGGTGAGGGGCCCAGAGCTGAACACAGTATTTGAGGTACGGTCTCACCAGTGCTGAGTACAAAGGGAGAATAACGTCCCTGGGCCTGCTGGTCACGCTGTTTCTGATACAAGCCAAGATGCCATTGGCCTTCTTGGCCACCTCCACCTGGGCACACTGCTGGCTCATGTTCAGTCGCTGTCTACCAACACACCCAGGTCTTTCTCCTCCAGGCAGCTTTCTAGCCACTCTCACCCCTAGTCTGTAGCATTTCCAGAGATGGGGCATACACAACTTCTCTTTACTCCCATAATGAGGAATGTCTAATCTAAATCTTCCCCCTCTCAATTTAAAGCCATTCCTCCTTGTTCTCTGAGTACAACTTTCTTGTAGCCCCCCTTCAGGTACTGGAAGGTCACTATAAGGTCTCCCCAGAGCCTTGTCTTCTGCAGGCTAAACAACCCCAACTCTCTCAGCTTGTCCTCATAGCAGAGGTGCCCCAGACCTATGATCATCTTAATAGTCCTTTTTTTTTTTTTTCCTGTTGTCATTAACAGAGGGAAGTGGCCCAGAGATTTAATGACAGGTTTATTCTGATGTCAGGGGTGCTACAGAAATCCAAGGATGAGGTGGTTTTAAATTGTCTTTTATGATTACTTTAAACAGTCTATTAATTAACAGTGATATTCTATTAAGATCATGTAATATAAAGTGCAAAACCAACTGCAGATTTAGCAGATTATGTATGTTTTGTTGGTACATTCAAGCTAAAGAAAATCTTACCTATCTTTTCCACAAAGTTTGGCAGCTTTTGTTTTTAATTGTCAGAAGACAGTTAAGCCTTTTCACTGCAGTTTTATCTGACTTATGTTTGAATATGTGCCATGACAACCAAATGTAAGAATGTGATTAAAATAGGAGAACATATTGTGAAATAAGATGTTGATTTCCTCATCTAGTTCAAACACTTCTTGCAACACTTCCCCAGTGATGATGGGAACATATGCCCTGTTTGGTTTTCTGTGTTTGTTGCTTTGAAACACTTAACCATGAACTGCTTTAACTGTTAGAAAGCTTTGAGGGAAGTAGTACTACCCTTACAGCTTTTTAACAATAGTAAATAGAGATAATGTGGGCAGGATTCATGTGTTTAGTATGGCTCCTGTGTCTTAACCAGTTGTCTGAACATCTTCTGTTGTCGGTCAATCAAAATGGGTATTCTCGATTTGTCTCTTCCTAGGCTAAATGTCTGAAGCACACCAAATAAATCATGATTTAGAAATACTTCTCTGTCTTTTGAGTGATGAATCTGAAGGAAGAGGTCAGATGGCCATTTCATACAAAACAGAGGTGATGCCGCCCTCTGTGATTGTTGCCCTATTCTAATATGTTTTGCTCCCTACAGATGTTGAAATCTAAGAATGTTCCTTCTTGTTAGAGATGTGCACCATGGATAGTGATTTTTAAGTTTGTTCTAGTTAAGGTTTAATTTCCTTCTTGAATCTTCCTCTTGTACGTTCATGGGTTGTAGTTCTTCCACATTTCAGTGACACTGAATCAGTTGTACTACTTTTGATACTGCTGAAACTACCTGGTAATTTTAAGATTACCTGTTAACTTGTAAATCTTCTCTAGTCTTGCAATGACTTTCTTCATACTGATAATTCCCTTACTTCTGTCATCAGCCCAGAAAAAAACACAACTTGGAGACCAATTGGTTTATCTTACAATTGACCAAGATTACAATCTTTTGTAGCTTATTATAAGGTCACAGAAATCTGTGGGTCTGTTACATTTTCCTCTGTTCTGTGAATGATTTAGAAGTTGAATACACTTCTGTCTCTTTGTCACAACATTCCCAAATACTTCCCTACCAGTATCAACTGGCAGTATCCTGGCTATTAATTTCTTATTATTTTCTACGATATATGATATAGCTTAATGTTAGGACTTCCTAAGTACTCTGTGATGGCTTTTAGGGTAAGACTGGCACAAGTGAAGGCAGCAGGTGTCCTGTTTGGCCTTCCCTAGAAAGGGGAGTAATTTTGTGTCCTTGGAAGTCAAATTTCACTCAGAAAAACTTCAACAGCAGTTCTGTTCTAAATACTTTGAATCATTGGCATATACCCAAATGGCAGAATTAATCCCTCTTTACTGTGACATTGCTAAGCTTTGACTGTTTGTAATTAAATAGCTGACTCGTGTTATTTGCCTAACCAGAATAGTTGTAACTTCCAGAGTAGCAAATAAATAAACAAAGTGCAGGTTATTTTACTTCTTGATAGTCTACTTTAAGACTCTTTCCAGGAATGATTCAATCCATAAGAAACCAAGACTCTGTAAATGTTAATATTAAATGTTTAATTAAGGAATGTAAGGCTTTAAAGCTGGTGAAAAGCAGCATGACACTACTTATGGTGAAATATGAGTTTCTAGTTAGTTTACCTGGATATGTGCCCAGCAGAATGCAGTAAAATAGAAGAATTAAAGTAAAATAACTGTATTATTGATAAAGAATTTTAGGTCATATGCTACATATCGTCAGTCTTCAAGTCTTATTTGAATTTATTGCCAAAGATCTAGAGTCACAGTTTGACACCGGGAAAAAGTAGAAAATTACAGTAGGCTTTAAAACAAATCCATTGATACACATAGTGATGAGTGACAGTTTGCAGTGATGATGTTAGGCTTTTAGCAGACGTGTACAATCACTGCCTGGGACTCCACTCCAAGTGTGGGCACCATGGTGCTAATCCTGCAATACGTGCTTAATTTTAAATACTTCAGTGATTTCATTAAGTTCAAACTTAAAATTATTTTTTAACCTGCCTAAAGTCAATGTATAAGCATGTTTATATTTTATGCAAATATGTTTATCTGTAGGTGTTTGTAACATCCAGATCTCTTGACAGTGTGCCTTCAATGAGTTAAGTGCTCCCAGAGGCACTAATTAAAATCTCATTTTTATTTATATCAGCTGTAGAAAGACATTATCCATAAATGATTCATACCTTTTCCCTCAAATAAAATATAAATAAAATATAGAAGATTAGCTTTGAGGATTTATAGTATTTGAGCAAAACTAGCAATATTCACTTTATTAAAGTACTTATTTGATTAAAATTTTGACTTATTTTTCAGTAAACTTGTCTCTGCTTCATAAATTAAAAAATGTAAATCTAAGGACATAGTACAATTTGACCTTAAGCATGAGTCTCCTAACTTCAGTTTTAATTTATTGGATTCTATAGACTTCCAGTGCTGCCAAGTGCACTGAGGGGTACAGGATCAGGCACCGTGACTGTAAGGATTGCTTTGATCATTCATTTAAGCAACAGACTATGTAACAAAATACTTGAAATTGTACGATTCTCATGTGACAAGAGAAGTGGACAATGTTAGAGATGGTAGTAAGGGGCTGATGGCCTGAATAACCATTTTTGATTAACACATTTTTATTGCCATAGTAAGTTACAGAAAATCTAAAAATAAAATAAAAGTTTGGCAAAAAAAATCCCACAAAACTCTCTCTCCTATGGGCTGGACTTGCAGAAGGACTACACCTTCCAGAATGTGATGCTGGAAATGATCTCAGGGTGAGGTCCAATGTGTGTTATGTAACTGCATATACAATAATGAGAAACACAGTGCAACAATTGGGGTTACACTAAAGTGAAAAAATGTAGAACTGCATTTTTTTAGGATGGTTTGGGAATTAAATGCAATGTAGTACTGAATGACCTGAAACAAAATGTTTGCAATTATTTTGAAAAGCTAAGAGGTAAAACTAGATCATGGGAATGAATGATAGTTATATTTCTGATTTGTTTATTTGTGTGACAGAAGATGTTTGTGGTAAGTCAGAGTGACTTTCTTGAAGAGTTTTAATCCAAGGGAAAATTACGGGACTTGAAGTTTTTATTGCAGCCTAGGATCAAAATGAGTGTTAAAGCATAAGAGCGTTTCATGCGATGCTAGTTCTAATTTTATGTATCATTCATTAAAATTCAAATAGCATGTCGCAAAGATAGTACACGTGGGAGTGATTCTTTTGTCTTTCACATAGCACCATAGTTTATACCTGCGCGAAGAGTGTGCAAGGTTATGCTATTCTGATTTAGAAGCTTTTTATATTTATTTACTCAAATGTAAACAATAACCTAAGTGCAAAGCACTTGACCCTATGCTCAGAGAAACAGAGTTGAGGTGGCATATGGGATTAAGACAAGAAGAAATTTGTATCATAGAATTTATTCTGTATTCTTTCATAGAATAGAATAGTTAAGGTTGAAAGGGACCTAAAGATCATCTACTTCCACCCCTCTTGCCAAGGTCCCATCCAACCTGGCCTTGAACACCTCCAGGGATGGGGCAGCCACAGCTTCCCTGGGCAGTATGAGCCAGTGCCTCACCACTCTCACAGACAAGAAATTCCTCCTTATGTCTAGTCTAAATCTGCCCCTCTCGAGTGTATACCCATTGCCCCAGTCCTATCACTACATGCTTTTGTAAAGTCCCTTCTCAGATTGCTTGTAGCCCCTTCAGGTACTGGGAGGTCGCTATAAGGTCTCCTCAGAGCCTTCTCTTCTCCAGGCTGAACAAGCCCAATTCTCTCAGCCTATTCTCAAGTCAGAGGTGCTCCAGCCCTCTGGACATCCTTGTAGCCCTCCTCTAAACCCATTCCAACACCTCCATATCCTTCTTATGTTGAAGATTCCAGAACTGGACACAATACTCCGGATGAGGTCTCACAAGAGAGGAATAGAGGGACAGAATCACCTCCCTTAACCTGCTGGCCACACTTCTTTTGATGCAGTTCAGGATACAGTTGGCTTTCTGGGCTGCAAGTGCACATTGCCGGCTCATGTCAACCTCCTCATCAACCAGCACCCCCAAGTGCTTTTCTGCAGGGCTGCTCTCAATCACATCATCCCCCATTGTGTATTGAAATCAGGGGTTGCCCTGACCCAGGTGTAGGACTTTGCACTTGGCCTTGTTGAACCTCATGAGGTTCACTCAGACCCACTTCTCCAGCCTGTCCAGGTCCATCTGGATGACATCCCATCCTTCCCATGTGACAGCTGCACCACTCAGCTTGCACTACTCAATCTGCAGTCTTGCTGAGGATGCATTTTATCTTGCTGTGCTTTTCATTGGTGACGTTCTTAAACAGCACTGAGGGACACCACTCATCACGGATCTTCATCTGGAAGATGAAGACTCCAGGAACACATGACATTTAGGCAGCATCTGCAATACAAAACAAGAGAAGTCTATAGTTTAATGGGCACTAATTTATTTTGAATTTATGATACTTCGCAATCATGGGAATTAAGATGCTTGACATTACTCAGTGGAGAATAAGGTTTTGCCAAGTTGTTTTATTTCTTTAGCCTAGTTAAGAAAATACATCTAGTTCCAAAGCCATACAAGTTGTAAGATGGCACTGTATCACCAAGCCATTTCATGTTGCTTTTTGCAGCAGAGCTCAAATATTCCCTGTTCATTTATGCAAACCCAATCTAGACTTCCCTCACCTCCCCACCCCCCATGCCCATTTTCAGAGGACCTTGACTAAGGAGATGTATCCTCTTCTGCTGCAAGTGAAAGGACTGTGTAAACATAATACATGTTGGTTTTTTCTCTAGTCCAGGCAAAACACAAATGCCATAAACACATTTCCCCATTTCTTTCATAATATAGTCCTTTTCCAACTGCTTAAGTCCCAAGCTTCCTTTATTAATTTTTCATTCCTCACTTGGTCATATTTTATGAAATATTGTTTTCTTAGGGGAAGGCATGCTTTCCTCTTATTAAGGAACCGTATTTTGGTTGAGTACAGTCCATGGAAAGTGTGTTTGTTCATCCAGTCCACAAAAGAAATAGCATGTGACTGTACACAGGAAATGTCTACAAATTCGAAAGACCCATCAGGTAAAGCTTTTTCCATTATAGATGGAAATCTAAAAGTGTCAACCTGATGCCAAATTCAACTCTGATAACGAAGAGTATGTGAGGTGGGTATGGGAATATACAAAGATAAATTGACATCTGCTCAAATAACATATAGTTTAAAAACATATATCTCATTTCTCTTTGAGTTCTATTGGATAGAGTTTTATACTCAGGCATGTGTATTTTGCTGTAAAAGACTAGGGACAATCAAGGAAAAAAAGAACAAGGAGAGAAGAGATTACAACTCATTCTTAAATTATTGATTAGTCAGTAGATATTTTCCTGAAGATTATTATTTTATAAAGCAGTTAAATGTGAGTAGTCTGAAGTTTAAATAAATTGGGAAATGTTCTGTTCTGAACCTGTGGGACACTTTCAAAATTCTGTTCACTAAACTGTCTCCAAAGATTTTGTTTCCTCTAGAGTGTAATAAACGGTACTGATTCTGGCACTGCTGAAATAAATAAATGGAAATATGAAAAACATCACATAAATCTTGATACTGTTGTTGATAAAGAAGATAGTCTTGTGATAACTTTTGTCTTTTACTTATTCTAATTTTGATTTGTTTTCCTTCATGTTTTTAACCATTTAAGAGTTTACATTAATTATAGTCTTTTGACTTGGAAGACAAAGTATTCAGTGTTGCCTTCACGTATAATTCTATAATTTAACATTTTCAATATACGTGCATGTTAGTTTTTCACTTGGCTGAAAAAAAGGGGACAAAACCACACACACTCCCTCACCCCCCAAAGATAATCACTTTCAATTGACAGTTGAATGTAGTTGTGTCTCCTTCTCCCCTCACACTACTTTTTCAGGCTCCACTTTTGTAAAATACTGGGAAAAATGCAAAATTTGTACCTGGTATGATCCCATTAATATACTACCATTGTCTGCAAGTACATTAGGTGCCAAAACCTAGTAAAAATTCTCAGTTCCCATTTTGCATATCTTTGCAATACAAATAAATTCCCTTCTCCCTCCTCTTCCCTTTATTTCCCTTCCTTCTTCCCCCTTCCCTCCTTTTTCCCATTTCCCCACTATGTTGTAAATTAAATATTCTTCACATATATTACCTTATAAAGTCCTTCAACATGATCTGATTTGCAGCCTGTAAAGTAATTTGGGAAATTCCCACTCTTAAGCTTCTAACTTTTACCACTGAAATACATCATGTGCATTTTATTGGATATTATTAAAAATACAATTATAATGAAAATATTGCTAAAATAATGTTTTAGAAAGATTTTTCCATAAAGTACATTTTAAGCTTAAATGATATTTATATGTTAAAGGGGACAAAACTTTGGAAATAATCTTACAATATTATTGACAATTAACTAAATATGATGACTTCTCAGGACACTTCCAAATTATAAATACATCTGGGTTTATACTTCTTCTTACATATATTCTGAATATGTAGATGAGATCTAATGATCCACTCATGATCCATAATTCACAGTAAGTGGTTTGCAGAAACATTATAGGAAGTAGATTGAGTATTTTCAATTTGAATTTTAATTATACACTGCAAAATTCAGAACAGAAAGGAATGTGATGAAGGAGCAACTAGAAAGCAGCATGTATCTTATGCTTTCTCTAAAATTACATATTATTGCATATAACAATATATAAGGCATCATTTCCAAGTTGAATTAGTGGTACTACTATGCTAGATGAAAATAAACTGCAGGGCAAAAATGGGATATTATATGAAGATTAATATGATGGATAATTTGTAGAAGACAGAGAAATTCAAATGACAATGTTAATCTTAACTGAAGTTGGCTGAGTTTTTCCCAGTGAATGCATTATCTGAAAAGTGTAATTATTTGAGTTGCAGAGAATATATCCTACATCTGTAAGAACAACTAAATAGTCTGTGTATGATCATCTGAACCTGTTTGCTATGACTTTTTTCTCTCTGTGATGTCTGCTAGGCTTCCAAGTGACAAAATATCATTCCACTTCTGGGAAAAAGAGATTTTTAAAAGTAGATTTTAAAAAGAGATTTTTAAGGTGTATAAAAATCTTGAATGATAATAGGTAATAATAGGAAGTGGCAAGTAATGAACATCTATAAACATTATGTTCACGTGGGCACACAGATTTGTAGAAAAGCAGTCCTTCCTCAAAGAGGAAGAAAGAAAAAAAAATATTTGTAACTAGCTAATAACATGGTTTAGGAAAATGTCTTTGGAGAATTAAAATAAATATTTGCAAGCCCTGTTTGGATCTTTTTTCCTTCCAACAGTTAGCTCTGAGATGAACAACACAGCTCTTATTTTGAAGTTGTTAGAATTGTAGTTGGGATGGTGGTATACTGTAATACCTGTCTTTCTTTTCAGTTTTATGATCTTGCAGGTCAATACAGAAAATTGTCCTCCCTTTTATATCAGCAGAACACAGAACTTTTTTACAATGTGGTTCACGCAGTTAGTAAGCTGTAAAGTTTTAGATCTAGAAAATGTAATCTACTTTCGCAAAGCACAGGTGCTAAGAACTTTATTTCCTTCCATTACAAATTTTTCAAGTTTTTTGAAATGGAAAGACTGAATTCAGAAGTTTCCAGCTGAAAAAATGGGATGAGTACTTTTTAATGTCCCAGCAAACTCCTTCCCCCTTCCTCCCTTATGTATATCATTAGGAATTCAACAATCAGATGAGGAAAAGTGGCGGGGTTTGTATATGTGTCTGTGTGTGAATATGTATTATCAGTGTCTGGGTATAGTAGGTTTTTATTAAGACTATTTTTGAGACAGAAAAACGAGCAAAAATACTGGATAGCTATAAGGCACCTCTGGATTCACATTAGTATTAGTTTTCCTTTGTTCCCTGAAAGCAGACATATTAGATAGCATTTATTTTAATCTTTTCAGAAATGTGACGCTTCTTTAAGTACAAGTGCTCAAACACAGATATTACCAAATTGAACTAAATCTTTCACTTGCAACCATCCACAAAGAAAGGAGCAGCCACTGAGATGAATGAATAATACTTCAAGGATGAGACTCCTGGTAGAAAACCTCTAAATATTTTCATTGGAACATTTCTATGCTTAATTTCTCCTGAAATTCCATGTGAAACCTTGAAGAGGATATAAATTTACTGAATTTTATTATTAATACGTTTATATTAACTACTGCTATAGAGTATTACATTTAATAACATTTACATATTAGTATTATTGTATTTACTATATTTCTGGAGAGGAAAATTAGTAAGTCCTTGTAATGCTTTTCATTTGAAGGCAAAGTAACCTTTAATGGCACAGCTTCATTTTTCATGTTGATACACTACGTGACATTTACTGTTTAAGGTACAAGCTAGTTTCATTGGTTTTCTGAGAAGAAAAGACTGTTTTTCTGAGAAGTCCATTTGTGATGCACATATCATGTGCTGATGCTATTTCCAGCTATTCTCATTACAGAGGCATGAAGAATATCTGCCTGATGGTACAATGTGTCTATTTATATGCTTCTCTCTTACAGGTGCTTTGGTTTCATTTCATCATTAGTTTGATCCCTCCTTTGTTCTTTCTTTTTTCTTGCCTTTTTCCAAGTTGAAAGATTAGGTTTTTTGCAAATATCTATGCATGGGTTTTAATTTGCTCAGTGATACTGAAGGCAACAGGAATACAAATACAAGGAAAGTTTGAAAAAATGCTGAAACATTTTGCTGCCTCTAACTTCATATCACTACGAGTGTATCAAAAGGAAATGTAGGCTATTAATTTTAGAATAGAATTTTTTCTTAGAATCATAACAGTTTCTGAAAACTGCTGTGTTCAGCAGCTCACAGAACTACACTGATTTCCTATTAAATATTATGAGGTTTCATATTGCTAATTTCCAAAGAAATGTCATAAATCATCATTAAGTCTTCTGCTTTGTGATCAAGTGTTTTAGTCTTTTGTGAAAAAAATTCTGTAGCGGACCATGCAAAAGGTGATTAATATAGAGCATTGATATGTATCCATGTAAATAATAATCAGCATGGCTATTCTTTGATTAAAAACTGAGCAATCATCAAGCTTTTTAAAATTCATAGATATAGAATAATTTGCTCACTGAAGATGTTTTCTGAATTACATGGTCCATTAATTTGTACACATTCACACCCTAGCAAACAGGAAAAAGCCTGTAAGCCAAAGAACAGCTTTAATCAAAATACATAATGCCCTTGGTTCACACCTCTCATGTATCACTGGTTAAATCCGCAAAATACCAAAATGGATCAAAGTCCTCTAATTTCTACATAAAAGAAATACATTCAAAGCAAGCACCAGTACCACTGATCACTTATTATGTTTCTTCTGAGCATTTCAGGAGAATAGCTCATATTTGCAGCCAGACATATGTATTCCTGAATTGAGCACAGTGGTTGAAAATTATCAGAAAGAGGAACCATTTTTGAAGGAGCAACCACAAAGAAGCAGCCAGTACGTTGAGGTGTTCTCCCATCAGCCAGCTCCTAGGGGTTGCCTCGCATATAATCACTGTATTTCTTATAAAAGTCCTAAGGAATATCTGAAGGTCAAATTAATCCTCAGTAGTAATCAAAAAGTAGAAACTTAATAGAATTCAAGGATCCTTCAGGACACAAGTGAGAATATGTGCATTCAGGGTAATGACACCAAGAAATGTAGTTAGAGGAGGAAAACTGGTGAGCAAAGCATGATGGATGGTTCAACAACTGACTGCTTATTCCACAGCATGCTGTGCTTTCAGCTGCTGAGCTATCTTAACTCATAGTTTAGCAACCTTAACTCAATGTTAGCTGTTTCTTTTGGGTGGTACTTATTCCAAGAATGTTTTTGTTTTCTGTCAAGTTGTTTTCCAAAAAGCTTGTAGAAAAGAGAAATAAAAAATAAACCTGAACTGGAAAGACAGCTGCATTGACTGTGTGACTGAAAATAAACTTGTTTTTAAGCCACATGACTTAACAGGATGCAATGTACAGTATTGCAACTTGAAAATTTATTTCATTTATTTTCAACTTCTTTCAGCAATTTATTTAAATAAATGTCATATTTTTCAGATTGAGTCATTTCAGGTTGCTTTGGATCAATGACACTACAAACACTACAAACTTTTCAGCATATGTTTTAAAACTTACCTTTATCTCAAGGAGGTTCATCTCTACTTCCATGATAAGAATCATGCAGGTAACAAAATAAAGAATATAAACAAACTGACTGTATGTGAAACAAATTACAGGTGTGAATTATCTTTAAATACAGCAGTGTATTATAGCAATGAGAAATCAAACCAGGACAAATAAATTAAGTACTGAACCCTGGATTATACACTTATTTAAAGAAACTTTAATTCCTACAGTTAATATAAATATACAATAGACCCAAAGATGACATTGGTATGGACATTAAACTATGTCCGCTTGTTATCACTACAAACAAATCCCTACTTTTGAAATCATTCTAACTAGTTATTATACATTTAAGTTGCAGAACACCTCACAGAAAGTGGTGTCTGTTCATGGGAGAGGTTTGTAAAGTAATTTTTTTTTTTCATTTGGGTAAGAAAAAAATTGATGGTAAAGAGAAAATGAAGCAGGAATTCTAGTGTCTTCGATTCTCTTCTTCTTCTAAATTAATGGAGTGTACCTAATACATTTAGACTTCTAAATGTTATTCTACCTGAAAGCTGAGCAAGTTATAGATTTTATGCCAAATAAATCTTCCTTTATTCTATTTCATGGCCTTAAAACTGATCTGCCTGTGCTATTGCCTCAAGGAATTACCAAATGGAAATATTGTCATCTGTTTTGCATCCTTTAAGCTTTTAGAAGTACTAGATGTAAAATTGTTGTGCTGTATCCAGAATCAGATCATTTTTTGAAGTACATGTTTTCTCAGGGCTGAAAAAAGCGAGTAAATGGATAGATGTGTATATATGAGCATGTGTATAACTCTGAGAATGTAACTATAGGAGAAAGAACTTTAGATTTACAGTGCATAGTTTGAGCCCATTAGTCATTTCTACAAAAATAGGGAGCAGTACATTTCTTTAAATAAAAACCTTAATGTTTATTTTTAAATCATATTAGCACAATAAGCATCTTTTAAGGGGAAAAAAATGACTGTTTCTTCAAACATCTGCTGCTTAAATCTAGTTATTATTCACTTGTGTAGACTTTTTTATTGCTTTTCATTTACATAAACATGGCCTAGCAGAAGACGGGAGATTTTAATGGTGACTGAAAAGTTAAACTTGGAAGTGAGAGGAAAATATGGGCTATTTTTGTTATTATAATAAATAATCTAAATTTTAAGCAATATATTTCTGCTGAGAGATCTTGGTATTCATTGGAGACCAGCAAAAGCAGCTTTACCCTCACATTTTGTACAATACAGATGTGCAAGTGAATGTTCTGCTGAGCTATCAAAGCAGAGCATAGGTGTCACATTATTATAAGCTTCATGTAAAACGTCATAAATAGCTCCCACATGCATAATCCAGGCTCTGCTCACATAGCTGAAATTACTCGTAACATCTTTCCCTTGGCAAATAATGAAGAATGTGAAAAGCTGCTATTTCTTCTTGTTGTCTTCCAAATCATTTGTGTCCTACTGCACAGACCTTCCTGAAACTGTTGTTCAGTGGCACTTGTTATGGTTGCTGTCTTATTCCTTCTCATAGTCTGGACATTTGTTTCAAATAGAAATACATAAACCAAAAATACAGCCAGGAGATTGTTAGCATATTATGATAATGGTCTTAAATTTGGTTTAGGTAATGTATAGGCCTTTGTGGATGATGCTTTGTAGGTGCTAAGGGACAGATCAGAGTAAAGATTCTTGTGGGCTTCCTGACTTAACATCTGTTATATTGTTACTTCAGGCTTTGAGAAAATAGACTCAGAAATCCAGCAGTCCTTTAGTGCATTAATGTATAGCATGATTGTGGCAGTGTTACAGTACTTAAACAGCTTAATCTTCCTTTGACTAAAAAGGGAAAATATGCAAGGAATATAGACACACGCTGTCATGTGAGCATTGCTGTTAGATGTTAAATGAAATTTGTGTATGGCTATAAAATGTATGATGGCTGGCAAACAGCTGGAATTTATGTAGATTCATATATGTTAAGATATGAATATGCATCATTTTATGAGACTCCAAAATGAGGTATACACAAGTGTCATAGGAAAATGTTTAAACTACTTATTAGATTGGAAAGGTTCTGAGATAACTTAGGAAGTAAGTTTAAATTAATATTATAGTTTATAGAACAATTAATATTTCCCATATTAACTAGTTTGAAATCAAAATACAGGAAAATAACAAAAGAAAACTCCCAATTAAATGAAACTGTAACAGTAAATACATATCATTAACTCAAGGAAAACATCCCAAAGGGAATATTTTTTTTAAAGAAAATTTAAATTTATAATACATTCCAGATTTAGGTAATTTGAAAGTACAGAGCTCACATCCATCCCAAAGCTTTGTCTTTCCTCTAGTACCTTCATCCACTCCCTACCTAAACTAATACCTCCATATTTGACTTCTACCCAACAGATCATGTTTGATCTGTAATTTATGATCCTGGCCTAACTGCCACAGTGAAGATCCAAAGAGATCCACTTTTCTTGTTTCTAATGAGGAACTGTTTGCAGAATGATCTTTCTCTATAAAACTGACAGTTTCTGGACATCCACCTAAAAACTCAATGAAACAAACACTCTTCCCACATTCATAAGCAAACAAGGATCTGGCTCGTTTTCCTGTTCTATAGAAGGAAGGATAGACNTACATACCAAACTCAAGGAAAACATCCCAAAGGGAATATTTTTTTAAAGGAATTTTAAATTCATAGTATATTCCAGATTAAGTAATTTGAAAGTACAGAGCTCACATCCATCACAAAGCTTTGTCTTTCCTCTAGTACCTTCATCCACTCCCTACCTAAACTAATACATCCATATTTGACTTCCATCAAGATCGTGTTTGATCTGTTATTTACGATCCTGGCCTAACTGCCACCAGTTAAGATCCAAAGAGGTCCACTTTTCTTGTTTCTAATAAGGAACTGTTTGCAGAATGATCTTTCTCTATAAAACTGACAGTTTCTGGACATCCACCTAAAAACTCAATGAAACAAACACTCTTCCCACATTCATAAGCAAACAAGGATCTGGCTCGTTTTCCTGTTCTATAGAAGGAAGGATAGACTGATAGAAAAATATTAAAGAATATGATTATTCTAGTAAGTACTCTTATGGGATCAATATTACGACAGAGGTCATTTTTGTCCTTGATTGTAGTTGGAAAACTTTGTCATTGCTGTGCAATGCTGTCTTTTTATTCGTAGTTTTATTTAAAATGCTAACATATAGCAATAGTGCATAACAATCTTTTTTAATGTCATTCCTCTCTTTCCAGCACTTAATAGTCTGTTACATGTTGTTTTACCTGATCTCGTCTCACACTTATTTTTCCGTCTTTTTATGCAGTCTTTGTTTAATGAGACAAGAAACACATTTTTAAGAGGTCTATCTACATCATAACTGAAATATCTGTGTAGTGCTTCATATTTGATTTTGAGGGTTTTAATAAATCTGTGGGCTACTGTATATTTGATGAACCATTCCATGCTGTGGATTTTCAAGTCTGTTGCTTTCAATATGTGGTTATACTTAAACTGCAGTTAAGTGAACAGCAGAGCTTGGTCTCTTATGTTTATCTGTCTCTAAGATCAGTCCTAATGCCTTCAATCTGAGCATCCTTTACCTTCCCAGTAAAACGGCCACCCTATTTGTCTGCTATCTTGAACAGTAGAGCTGCCTGGGCTAGAAAGATTGCTTTTACTGGTGGAAAGCTGAGTGTATTGGCCAGTGTCCATGCTGCCTGGACAGGGACCACACTCTTTCAACAGATGCTGCCTGAGATTCCTTGTGACACAAACTATTTGATAAATACACAAACTATAAGATCTAAAAACCCCTCAAATCTTTACTCTTCAGTCAAGTTAATTTAAAACTGACATCTGGATTCACAAGCTAATGCAAAAGATGGATATACTCTGGGTGACACTATTGTAAAAGCTTATTTCCATAAGGAAGTAAGCTAAATATTGATTGTCTGTCATATGCTTAAGATTTTTGTTGTTTATATGCAAGTAGTAACTAACATTTATGGTACATCCATAATATTTTAATGCATTTAAGGTAATTCAAACAGTGGAGTCTAAAATAACACTGTAGCAATGAAAATATACTTTTAAGTTTGGTTGGATTTGACTTTTTCACATGATGGAGTTTCTGGTATTTATTCCTTTAGATATTTATAAAGAGATTTAAAACTACTACCAGTACAGTGAATGATGTGCAGTGAAATCAGATGCAGAGCTTGACATTCCATTTTATGCCAGAGGCCTGCTTTATCTTCAGTTTGAAATGTATTGCTTTTTATTATAGAGGGTTTTTTAAAATTTTTGAATTGGATAAGTTTAGTTATTGCAAAAGCAAGACTATTCGTAATGTTTAGGCCAAATATAGTGCAGTCAGATGGCATGCAGGTTTACCTAAAGAGCTTTGACAACCTCTTAATCTTGATATGTAGCACACCATCTATTCTAGTCATGGTCATTTAAAAACCATATAATGCATGTCATGCTAAATTGCACACTAGCTATTTGTTTAGTATGGATGTAATTACACCATAAACTGAACTGCAGTTGAAACTGAAAAATGGACCTGTAGCAATATTTTCAAAGTTTATAGATCTTTATGCTAAACCACATCTTAGATTTGCTCAGACAACCTGTAGTCATCTTACTTTCCATTAACACTTCTTTCTGGAAGAGGTAAAGGGAAAAAGAGCCTCAGTGGCCAGAGTTCTATATTCCGATTTGACAGTTTTTTTAAGTCTGTGTGTAGTTTTAAGTAAGGGTGTGGGACATGCTATGGTATTAAGATCAGTTATTTGCTTACTTGGAGTTTCCTCCAGCTCTGTGGAGTATCTGTCTCATACTTGAAATTCTTCAGTTCTTGCACTTTCAGAACTTTCAGAATTGATTGCTCGTGAACTGTAACAATCCTTCTTGCTTGTCTGATGTCTTTAATATTTTGATCCATCACCATGACGAATCAATATTTATATTGTCATGAAGGCAATATGTCCACATCCAGGCTCATGTTTCTGCAAACTTGCAGTGTGTTTTTAAGACAAATCAGCATAGAAACAGATAAACATTTTCTGTGATGGAAGAATAAGGCATTCTTCCACGTATGAGACACGTATGACAGAGTTACCTCTTACCTGTTAGTTTATTTTCTTTCTACCAACAGGTCCCATAAGCAGCATTCTGGTGAATAAGTATGGCAGCCGGCCTGTGATGATAGCAGGAGGTATCCTCTGTTCATTTGGTATGATTGCTTCCTCTTTCTGCAATAGTGTCCTGGAACTTTATATATGTATTGGTGTTGTTGGAGGTAAGAGTCCTATTTAAAGGGAAATATTATGTTACATCACATTACGTTATGCTATATTGTGTTGTACTATATTGCATTGTATTACATTATATCGTATCATATCATATATCATATTTCTAGCACTGTTCTACTAATGAGCCCTACTGATGAAGAACACACTGTGCAAGGCATTGTAGAAAAGCAAACCGAGAAGGTAGCAAGCTTAGTTAATTTCAGCTACCTGACCTATCTAATCCTTTAAATTAGCTGGTATGATGTTGAATTATTTCTTAGGACATTTCAACTACAACTGATGATTTTATTTCATAAATGCTATATGTATGTACTGTTACATGCAGCACTGTAATTATGGTATAAAAATTGATTGGCACTTATTACAGTCATTTGTGTAGTACTTTATGTTCATTCTAGCTTTCAATCACGTTGCACTTCAGAGGGGGTGGCAGAGGCTACCAGAATTCTAGTAAAAAAAATAAAAGCTAGTAGCAGCTTTCTGTAGGTGTATATATACATATGCTCTCACAGATATGACAACTTTCAGTTCAACAGCTTTCTGTTTAAAATCCCCCAGGGTCAGTTCCCCCCAGAATTACTCAAATATCATCAAAGGTCTGGATATTGCCTAAGACAATGAGCTAAAATGATCATAAAGCCAGTAAATCAAATAACATCCTTAGAAAAAGTTGTGCGGTTTTTTAAGATGCCTTCTCAGGATAAGGAAGGCAAGTGAGGTGAAATACTGATAGGTAATAAATAAATGAGATGATACTTGTTTGTACATTCAAGTTCATCTTTATGTTGGGACTAACAGGGTTGTTCTTTTTTTGGTGATTATTTCTTGATGCTTTAATTTTTTACATTCTAAACTAGGGGCTTACTAAAAGAGTAATGTCAGGGTCCAGGAGGGGACCTGTCAGAGAAGAAAACTTCTCTCCTGTGGCATTCATGATATACATAGCTACTTATACCTTCTTGCCTAGATGTGTTAATACAAAGAACCTAGAGGTTTGGTTTATACACCCAGCTGGTGTGTATGCGTGGTCTATTCCCATGCATGTCTCCAGAATGCTTTCACCTTTAGCAGTGACTTCCATGCCTAAGGAAGTGGAGCTGAATGTGCTCCAAAATAAGCAGCCATTTTAAACTCCACTTTTGTACACAAGTTTGATTTTAAATAGGATTGGAAATAAAGAATGCATTTAAATACACCTTTCATTCATTGTAACTGAGGTGACATTTAATAACTTTTGTGAAATGAGCCAAAAGAGAATTGCATTATAGCTTACTAAATATAAAACTAGTGAATCGAGGTGATGATACCATCATTCTGTGATTCCCCCATCTCTGTCATTGCTGAAACACAACAAGGCGTTTTGGCTTTTATTACAGTGCTACAGGGGAAATGGCAGAATGCCACCATGACAATCTTGTCATGAACACATGGGGACAGCAATGAAGCTGTATTTTGTTCTCTGAAGCTGGCTGGTTTCTGTCGCAATTGGGAATCACTGGATTAAGATATTGATCATTTTAAAAATAACTTGAAAGAGCTGTGGTATCGTTTTTTGTGCATGATCTTCAATAATGCTGTCTTTTATGTTTGTTTAGGTCTGGGGTTAGCATTCAACCTACAGCCTGCCTTGACCATGATTGGGAAGTATTTCTATAAGAAGCGTCCCATTGCTAATGGATTGGCCATGGCTGGAAGTCCAGTTTTTCTGAGCACATTGGCACCTCTCAATCAATTCCTTTTTAATGCCTTTGGCTGGAAAGGAAGCTTTCTCATTCTGGGAGGACTTCTTTTGAACTGCTGTGTGGCTGGGTCACTTATGAGACCTGTTGGACCGAGAACAGTCCCTCCTGTGAAAAAAGATGCTGAAAAAGGAACAGGAGATTCTACCTTGCACAAAAACAACAAGAAGTCTTTTTGGCAAACTATAAATAATTATTTAGATCTGTCCCTCTTCAAACACAGGGGGTTTCTGATCTATTTGTCTGGAAATGTCATCATGTTTATCGGTTTCTTCGCTCCAATAGTATTCTTAGCTCCTTATGCCAAGCACAAGGGAATTGATGAATATTCTGCTGCTTTTTTGCTGTCTATCTTAGCCTTTGTAGACATGTTTGCTAGGCCTTCAATGGGACTTGTAGCAAACTCCAAGTTTATCCGGCCAAAGATTCAGTACTTTTTTAGTTTTGCCGTCTTCTACAATGGTGTCTGTCATATCTTATGCCCTCTGGCAACAAATTACACAGGCCTGGTGATATATGCTGTATTTTTTGGGTTTGCATTTGGAATGGTTAGCAGCGTTCTTTTCGAGACATTGATGGACCTTGTTGGAGCTGCCAGATTTTCTAGTGCGGTTGGACTTGTCACCATTGTGGAGTGTTGCCCTGTGCTCATAGGCCCTCCTCTAGGAGGTAAGAATCTATTTTATTCCATTTTTTTTCAGACATTACAGCATAATTTTGCAATTTAGTATTGGATTAATATAAACATTATTCTTAATGTTGTATAATGTATGATATGTGGCTAGGACTGTAACGTGGCATCAGTGAACTGCATCAATTCTCTTTGCACTTTTCAGCTGCAGATACACATGAGAATCTAAAGGCATACATTGTATGCATGTACAATAGATAAAGAGCATATCTCTACTGACCCATAAATTCATGTGATAAATCCATGTTTTCCTGTTAGCATGGAGTGCTAACTTCACAACCTTGATTTACATGTATTCAGCTCCACCTTGCTCTTTCCCAATAGAATTCATATTCAATCAGTTGGATCCACTAGTCAGTTTTTTTGTAAAAATCTCTCAGTGACTTAAAGTTTCTATAACCTAAATGTGTCTAAAGGAACATCCATATAAATTTTAGATAACAAATTCAGTTTGCCTAACCAGAGAGGAATGGCATTTCTAGAGAGAAGAAACCAGTAGGGAGGTGCCAGACAGGACAGGGGCATGGTCAGCAGCCTTGGCAGGGCTCATGCCTGGTGGGATTCCAGAGCAGTGCTGTGGAGCGTTACACCCTGGCATGATTTCACACTGCACCCTCACTGTCAGCCAGCCCTTTCGCCTGTTTCTATAGCGAAGAGATACGTGTAAAGTAATTTAAAGTGTGAATCATCCTTCACTGACTAAAAGATGTTAGTGTCGCCAGCTTCTCTCTTTTGAGTGTAAAGGGAGTCTAAAGATGTATAGCTGTGACTATATTTGTCACTTTGGGGGTTCCAGCACTAAAAATGATAAAGAAACCTATTGCTGATTGCTAGCTTTTTAGTCAGTATTTAGCAATGCTTTTACTATGTTTTATAATCTTGAGGTTTCTAGTGATACAAGAGAAAAAAAAGCTCAAATGTTATTGAAAACTATCCTTTACATGTGTGTGTTGTAGTGTAAGCCCAACAGTATAAAAATATAAAGATACCAAGACAACCAGCCTTGTGAACATACACTATACCCACATAAACAGAACCACAAAAGTCATCAAGATTGTATGTGCCTAAAACCGTCTATAATGCTACTTGTATGAAAATAGCATTGTTGAGTGAAATTTTAAATAGGCCAAACCAATTCCACTCACGTCAGTAGAATAATATTTGTACAAGTAAATGTTTAATGGTCCACGAGATAGTTCATATTTCCCTCATCTTTTAACACAGTAACTCATTTTGGTAATGGTAGGGCAAAATATATTCTCACACAGACTCTTCCTGTGCCACCTAGTGGGGGGACTGAGCCTGTGACTGCTGCAGTCCAGCCTTTTCAGTCAGTTTCTGAAATCGATATTAACTTTAATGATATTAAATCTAGTATTTATGGAGAAATAACACATGCAACTGTTTATATTTCAGTGTATTAGCTTTGCACGAGTTTTGAAAAACATGTATTTGAACTATAACCATATGAATAATTGATTTATCTCGTTAAATAGAGACAACAAAGGGGATGAACACGCTGAAAAGCTAAATTCTCGTTTTGACTAGTTCATAGCCTTTAAAATTTTATGCTGAAGAACTGTTAATGCAGAGTTTTATTTTTAGGCATCAGTTGTAGGAGGGTGCTCATCCAATAAAAACAGTAAATTGTACTATTTATACTAATAGGTGAATTATGCACTAGCAATGCTGTTTGAGTTTTTCCTGATACTAGGCTTGTGAAATAAGGAAAAGACTAAAGTGATATGGTGGCTTGTAAATGTGTATCAGGTGAATAGGCCGGCATTATGGCTTCTACCCAGTAAAAGCACCTAAATACTTACTACATTGAAGTGTGCAGGTTACCCTGTGAATTTCAATGGCAGTGTAGCAGCTTTCAAAGCTAAATATTTGAGTACTACAAATGTTGATTTGGGAGTTGGGAAAATTTAGGAAGAATGGCTCATAAAGTGGAAGAACAGTTATATTTTACTTTCCTTGTTACAACCAAATTAATGTCAGAGGTGTGGATGTGATTTTTATGTACAGGCAGCAGCTGAGCATGATAGTTGAAGGGACAAGCCTTTCTATCTCTCTCATCAGTAAAAGCAAAGTAAAAATTAAAAGCATGCAGCTGATGCACAGTAACAGCAGCCTAAAAGGCACATACGTCTTCATCCTATTGTCTCTATGCAGCTTCCATGAGTGTTAGACAGTCACTCCAAAACAATAGGAAATAAAATTAGACGTTGAATAAAATAAAACAATAAAAGAATGAAAATGAAAGAACTAAAAAACTGTCTATCATTACTCCTTAAGCTTTACTTACTTAGTGCTTCAATATTTTATCAGCAGTGATGACAATTGCCAGCTTGACTAGTACTGGTTTTGTTGGAGTTCCACGATATACGTTAAACAATTCAAACATGCTGAAAATGCTTTTCTGCTCCAACTTCAAAACCAGGCAATATTTAGATATTTCTCCTACAAAAAATTCTGGAATGTATTAGGTATTCTATTCTTAAGAATCTTTTTCTCTCTTCTTGTCTTTGTATTTCAGGTTGGTTAGTGGATGTTACTGGTGAATATCAGTACATGTATTTTGTCTGCGGTGTGATTGTGATTGTGGCCAGTATCTGGTTGTTCATTGGCAATGCCATTAACTACAGGCTTCTGGCAAAAGAAAAGAAGTTAGAAGATGAGAAGCAGAAAGCACAAAAGAACACTGACTTGAAGGAGGCAGAGCCATTAACAAACAATGAGAATGAAGATGCTGCCAACAGAGATGATAAAGCTCTGGAAGATCCTTCAGAAAGAGAAACCAATATTTAATCTGCAATATAGATTAAGGCAACATTTATGACTTTCATTAGAAAAATGTCTCCAAGACACAGGGCAGGTTTTGTGGTAATAATGATCAGTCACAATATTAGATGGGAACAGATTTTTTGCCCCATGGCAAAACTCTAAATTAAATTACTATCTACACTTTATTTATTTCAGTGATTAAAAATTGAGATTACAGAGGTAGTGACTCTGAAGAAAAGCCCATCAAACTATGACTCTGGATAATCAAGAGTAAATCAGACAATAAAGCCTTCCAGTGACATATAGTTCTGTTTCGAAAGTATACCTAATGCAAAAGTATCTCTTACTCTTGCTTGGGAAGATACTTTGTGTTCGTCTTTAGACTATTGTTAGTCTGCTGAAATAATCGCCCAAACTGTACTTGCCACTAATACTAAAAAAGAATATAAGCTCAAAGATTTATTTCAAAAGAGACAGAGCACCTGAGTGAAGCATGCTGAAACTTTTTTGTATGCCCACCAGATCAAAAAGATACATTATGTCTGTATAAACAATTATATTATGGATGTAAAAATTAAGGCTGGAAGGTAACAATTGGTGGGCACCATCTAAAATGCAATGAACAGATGAATTGCAATATATTCCAGAAGTTGTTTCCTCCTGCGATAGCTGACTGCATTGTGTTTCAACATATACATTTGAACAGAAAGTACATTCAGACCTCACTGACTCAAACTAAACTAAAATCTGCCTGTTCATGAAAGAATTTAAAATCAAGATTTACATTGCTAACTAGAGTGGCAATTAGTTTGTTCGGGTTTGTGTTCCTGTGTGGCTGAAGGAACTGGGTCAGACTGTGAAGCCTTCTGAAGGGTCTAAATTCAGAATCCGCTGATGTTAAAAGGATACTTACCCTTGGCTTTTATAGCCTGAATAAGTTCCACACAGTGACTTCAAAATAGATGCTTGGGTTTACTAGCAAGTCATTAGTTGTTTAATGGTAACAATCTGCTGAGTGGAGAGTTAAGGCCTAACTTCAGGTCTTTGCAAACCGGTAACTTCATACCAGTTCTCACTTCCCTTTCCTAAGTACTTAGTGAAAAGCTACTTTTTTATAACGCCAGTTCGAGCAAATATGCTGCAAGGCACATTGACAGTGCCAGTCTGAAAGCTTTGTATTGATGCATTATTTTTCTGCAGGATATTTGGTCTTACGTCTACAGTTTCACGCAGACACTCATATAGATTAAAATGTACACAATTGTTACTCTTCCTTCGGGGAAAAAAAACCATAAGTCCTCAATTTTACTTTACAACTTACTATTCAGCATTGCACTTGAAAGCAAAAAGTGCAAGCTTCTGAAGTTAATAAGTAAAAAAATTTCTGTTCTATTTGTAGATGAGGAAAGGTGCTATTCGTTTTGGAGAGATGCATATGATGCCTCAGAAATTGTGAATATGATGGGTCTGATTAATAAAACATTTATGCACTGTTTAGTCAAGATGCATATACATTCAGTTTAGGGAAAAGAATATAATTAATTTTATCCCTCTTTTAAATCTTAAAGTTGAAAATATATTGGACAGACAGCTAGCTGTGTTAAGCACATTTTTAAGTGCCAATAACAAAAGAAAAAAAATAATGGTAAAATCTAGCAGATGTGTGAATGTTTTCAAGAAAGCCATTCCTTAACAGTAGTGTATAATACTATTATTTTCATTATCTTAAAAATTTTGGTAGTGCTTGGTTCTGTTTTGCTGGATTATCATCTTCTACGCCATGAACTTCCACAGTAATGCAGATGTTTTTCATTATGGCAGCAGAGTTTTGGGGGAGAATTATGAATCCATGACAGCATTTTACAGAAATTAATACCTACGCTTTGCCTAATTATATACAGGAAAACCAAATACCTAAAACTCCTGTAATGTTATAGGCATATCAGCAACAAAATATGTGCATTTCAGAGTTTTGGGAGTTTCTCTGTAAAGGAGAATTACTTAGTCCCAGTAAAATTACAGTTACTGTCTCAGCCCCCAACTTCGGAGAAGAAGTAAATACAGAGCTCCTCCTTCAGAATCACAACCCTGCCAGCACCCCATTAGGTAAAATAATTTCTCTGGTTTTTTTGCTATACAAATATACAGGGTGAATTCCAGGATCTGTGAAAGCCCTATATGTGCCCCAATCCAGAAAGTGATGGGGAGTTTCACACGCACAAAGCTTTCATATAGTCAAGAATATCAGTTATATGTACTGGATTTTATAAGATGAACTGAAATTTTAGCTAAAGAGTAGTCATCAGGAACATCACTCTGCTCTTGACAGCAAGTGGTAGAAAGGCAGAAATTATTTGAAAAGAGATGAATTATAGAGGCTGAATCAAAACAACTGAGGCAAAATTCTAGGTGCTTATTATCTCTTTGCAAAAACCAGCATGATTAAGAATATAGGGTAGAAGACAAGTGCCAAGTTTTGACTTAAATCTGTCAAAAGTTGCTGTTGAGTAAATAAGGGACTCGAGAAAGATACAAAAAGGGTCCCAGAAACAGGAAGGTACCTTACATGTTCTATGCAGGATCACAGAATATTATACAACATGGCATAGGAAACAAGGGAAAAACAAGGTTCCTTGAGCCATAGACACATCTGACCACCAGTAACAAAAATTACGCTATCTCAGAGGTAATAAAAATTTATATAATTACAACCCTCTGCAGGTCTACTACTCTTTCATCTCTTGTCAATTATGTTAAAAAATAATAGAAAAAGCTGCTTAACCACCACTCACCAATATGTAATTTTTAATCCCATGCGGTTGCCAGCAGGCAGCTGGAACAATATGAGATATGAACTGATTCAAGTGAAACATTTCCTTACACCTCTTTTATTACTTTTCCTGATAATACTAGCAACAAAAAAAAAAATCAGAATACTCATGATATTACTGAATATTAAGGAAGTCAAATTCCAGAGATTAATGAAGAAAATTAAAACTGTATCTATGCAAAAATTGCCTGGAATTAAAAAAAAAGCCTGTGTCTTCCACATAACAGATCCTAAAGGGGCAATTGCCTTGTTTATGTAGCTCTTATTCCTGAAAGTAATAATAAATTGCCTTGAATTAATTCTGTAGTGGCCAGCAAAGTGGCAAAATGAGTATAACTTGCTTTCAAATCCCTGAATGTCACTCTTCTTAGCACTGAGCTGTAATTTGTACAGCAAATAATTTCATCATTACATTTCTTCTAGGAGAAGACCAGAGTGTATGAGTACACTATCTCCTTAAATCTCCCTGGCTTTTCTTAATTACCTTTTCCCTCATCTGTACCATGGCAGGATTAGAACTAAGAGGTGCCCCTGGTCTACAATCAAGAAATATGCTCTCAAACTTCATCACATACTAGATGCATCTGTTATCCACAATGGAGTCTGAAATCTCTGTCAGCTAGTACTAGCAAAACCTTTACTTCTCTTAATCTCATGTATACTCATGTATACTTCATCTTCTTCATTTCTTTGCTGGAATATCACTGACCCTAATTATCATCTTGCTCATATTTCATCAATCAAGAAGAAAAATACCAAAAATGTGAACAATTAGTAGGAAATGTGATAACATCAATAATATTTTTCCTATTTAACATCAAGGTTAAATTTCAGGCAGATTTAGGGGTTTTTTGTCATCATACCATCTAATAGTTGGAAGGTTCTTCTGTATTACCCTTTCCAACTCCAGAGAAAGACTTCTAACCAATAATTCTCAGTACTTCTTGAGAACAAATCAAAAGTTCACCTCTCCCACTTACCATTGAATTATGATTGCATATGTTGTCAGTTTTGTATTTCCATTAAGTCAAAAAAGCAATTTTTATATGAAATCCTGTAGCACAAGTTGTCAGACTGTAATCCTTTTATTTTAGGAGTGTAATTTGTTAATTGTTTTGACAGAGTTAAGGAAAGTTTTCTCATCAAAGAAGTTGTGGTTTGGGGTTTTTTTAATGATGCCGTCCTTATGAGAGGAAGTTCAGCTTTACTTACTGCTGAAGTGAATGGTTGCAATTTCGCTGACATCGTGATTCAAAATTCTTGTGAATTGTAATGGTGTTTTTACAAACCAGCATCCCATGTGCTTAAAAAAAGATCTGGCCATGCGTACATAATTATTCCTTCCAGACTACTCTTGTTGCTTTTGAAGCTTCCCCACCCTCTCGCCCCCTTCCCCGTTTTGATGGAACACAGAGTTTCCTCAAATGCCTAGCCAACATTTTCAGTTGTTAATTTTAGTTCTGGATGGTTGTGAGTATTAGTGGGGAGGTGTTATTCAGATACATAATAAGCCACAGATACTACATAGAGCCACATTTATGTAAATTTCACTAAGCAAAGCCAGAGACCACTTCAATCATCAAACATGCTGTAACTGATACTGACAATTTTTGCGTACAGTGAAACTGAGTCAAGGCAACTGTTGTTAGTTTCTCTATAAATGACTATTTTTCTACTCACAGAGAGGGGAACTTTTAAGTAATTGTTTTCCAAGGTGACATCAGTTTCAGCAAGGCTCTCTGGATTTTTGGGGGGTTGGTGTTTTTCTGATATTTGTGCATATATATGTAGAAAGTGCATGTGTCATCACCTTTTTGATCATGATTTGGATAAGCATTGCTGTGTAATTTCAACATAATTTACACGTCGTTGTTTTGCAGTTCAAGTTTTTCTCATCATCTACCTCTCAACTGAAGTTTGGAGACTTTCATGACCCTAGAAGAGTAATGTTAACAAAAAGCATAATGATAAAACCTGTACAGACTATTAGAAAGTCTCCCAAATATTAGAATCTACTTACAGTTCTTTTTTACAATAATGCATATTTATGACCAAATTATTTCAATTGGCATAGTTTTATTACACATAAAGATTTAGTGCATACTGGTGTAGTTTTTATATCACAGAACTGGCATGAAAACTCAACATGTCATTTAGATACCCAGACTCTACTGCCCTTTCTGAGAGATGCTTGCCATCCTTTTTTTTGTTTGGTTTGGTTTGGTTTGGTTTTTTTTTTAAATTAGTGGAAGTAAATTAATGGAAATATCATATAGTTAATACAATCAAATTTTAAAAAAAAATTAAAAAATCACAGAATACTTTCCATTTTTCATCCCTCGGGAAAAAAAAATTCTTTAGCATAGAAATAGTGCATCGTTTTAGCTTACGTAGAATTTTGTGAAGCAGTTAAGGGAGATAGTGACAAAATGTCGGAAATAATAATTGTTCTTTGTATGCTCTTTACAACACCAGAGAAGATTGTTTATTCAAAGATATTCTTTTTAGTCTGCAAACCATTCTTGCCTTCTAGGACCTAGCACAAAGTCCACTGAAGCCAACATAAAAAAAAAACACCCTTTCAAAATCAAAGAGCTTTATCAAACATTGGAGGTGATTTGACTTCGGTGGAGGCTTGAGCCTTATTTTCTCCATATCAAATCTCAGGAGCATCAGATGTAACACAGCAAATGTAGGATTTGTTGCAGCTGGCAAATTTAGCTATGCCTGTATTATATTCCTAATGAATCAGTCCATAAATTAACGCACAATATGTATTGTTTTAATAGCCTATGTAAATAAAAAAGTCAAACATAAACTCTGAATGTAGATTATAATAAGTAGAGGATATATTGAAATAAATATCTGAACAAATCTGTTTAACCTCAAAGGAAATTACCTGTTTCCTTTCAAGCCTTCTTTCAGCAGTTCATAATCTTCATTTTTGTTCTGTCCAGGGAAAATGGTTTATGTCTTTTGGGGAATGTATATTTATATTTATATATAAGGGAATATACATGCATATGTGTGTATATGTGCATATATGTATTCCCTTATATATAAAACTATAATTTATATATATTATATATATTTATGTATATATAAAATATATATAATGTCTTAGAGTAAGTTGCATACTGTGCCTGATAAATGAAGCATATTTGTAAGCAGATAAATGACTTCAGCAAATGACAAAAATTAAAAATTTTCTACAAGAGTATATTTTATTATTGTTCTGTTTCTGCTGGTTTTATTTGTATTAGAAATTAATTTAGAAACAGCAATATTACATAACACTGGTATTTCAATCATTGTTCAATTCAAAATGGCCTAAGATTGCTGAGAATATTCATTGATTTTAGACTGTATAACCTACATTGTTGATGGAGGGGTTGGTCCATTGTTTTTTCTGTGGAAGTGTTAAGTAGATGTTCTCTGAACAGACTGCAACATGTGGATTGGGTTTTCATCTAATGAAGTACNAAATATAACTTAATTATATAATTTATTTCATCCGACTATATTCTCTTTTTGTAGGGATGCTGGCCCTCTAATTTTTTTTTTTTTTGTTTTGGTTTTGTTTGGGTTTTTTTCCAAATTAGTGGAAGTAAATTAATGGAAATATCACATAGTTAATACAATCAAATTTTAAAAAAAAATTAAAAAATCACAGAATACTTTCCATTTTTCATCCCTCGGGAAAAAAAAATTCTTTAGCATAGAAATAGTGCATCGTTTTAGCTTACGTAGAATTTTGTGAAGCAGTTAAGGGAGATAGTGACAAAATGTCGGAAATAATAATTGTTCTTTGTATGCTCTTTACAACACCAGAGAAGATTGTTTATTCAAAGATATTCTTTTTAGTCTGCAAACCATTCTTGCCTTCTAGGACCTAGCACAAAGTCCACTGAAGCCAACATAAAAAAAAAACACCCTTTCAAAATCAAAGAGCTTTATCAAACATTGGAGGTGATTTGACTTCGGTGGAGGCTTGAGCCTTATTTTCTCCATATCAAATCTCAGGAGCATCAGATGTAACACAGCAAATGTAGGATTTGTTGCAGCTGGCAAATTTAGCTATGCCTGTATTATATTCCTAATGAATCAGTCCATAAATTAACGCACAATATGTATTGTTTTAATAGCCTATGTAAATAAAAAAGTCAAACATAAACTCTGAATGTAGATTATAATAAGTAGAGGATATATTGAAATAAATATCTGAACAAATCTGTTTAACCTCAAAGGAAATTACCTGTTTCCTTTCAAGCCTTCTTTCAGCAGTTCATAATCTTCATTTTTGTTCTGTCCAGGGAAAATGGTTTATGTCTTTTGGGGAATGTATATTTATATTTATATATAAGGGAATATACATGCATATGTGTGTATATGTGCATATATGTATTCCCTTATATATAAAACTATAATTTATATATATTATATATATTTATGTATATATAAAATATATATAATGTCTTAGAGTAAGTTGCATACTGTGCCTGATAAATGAAGCATATTTGTAAGCAGATAAATGACTTCAGCAAATGACAAAAATTAAAAATTTTCTACAAGAGTATATTTTATTATTGTTCTGTTTCTGCTGGTTTTATTTGTATTAGAAATTAATTTAGAAACAGCAATATTACATAACACTGGTATTTCAATCATTATTCAGTTCAAAATGGCCTAAGATTGCTGAGAATATTCATTGATTTTAGACTGTATAACCTACATTGTTGATGGAGGGGTTGGTCCATTGTTTTTTCTGTGGAAGTGTTAAGTAGATGTTCTCTGAACAGACTGCAACATGTGGATTGGGTTTTCATCTAATGAAGTACATGTATATGACAAGATCATAAGTGGTATTGAGGGATATGATATTCTTGTAAAAAGTATGGAGAATGAGGATACTCAAGACCCTGTGAAAAATATTCCCATTAAATTATTATGAGAACTCTCTATATTATTATGGGAACCCTGAACTGACAAGTTTTCATAGCTTTTCCAGGTTCTCGGTTTTTTATTTTGTCTGCAAATAGGCAAGCCAGTGAAAAGTCAACATTTGTCTCCGACTCTTGAATTCAAGAGTTTTACATGAAAGTTACTGAGATATTTTTTTCAGGGTGGTACATAAAGCACTTACATGAATACCCTTCCTGAAGTGTGTTGTAGGTACATTTTCCACTTAACGCCTCCTTGGACATTTCACCATGTCTGCAGTCTACCAACAGAAATCGGTATTGCTATGCAATAATTGAATGTGCAGTAGCCATTGTTGCTGACTAACAATTTTTTTCTTCCTTTTTGTATTTTGCAATACTGTACTGTTTTTACTTGAATATATTGGCTAGATATTTTTTTGACAATCATTTATCAGCTAGAGGTGCTGTTTATTTTCCAAAGAGATCTAGGTGAATGATAACATTCTCTTTCTAGATGCCAAATTGTGGTTTTGACCTGACAAAAATTATTTGTTTATAATGTGTATTAACCCTGTAAAACACTTATGCACTGCATTGCATTGTATTTAAATGCATAATTGCTCATTAACTTCTATTCCAGGCTTTTACTAGTGTCTAATATGTCAAGTTTGTCCATATATGTTTATGGAAAATTACAATGAAAAAGGTGTATGATAAACAATTGGTCGAAAAACGAAAATAAAATTTCCATGTAAAGTTTCTGAAAGGATGTAAATGCTGGTTTTTTAGATTCTTCAATAGTAAGTTATTTAATCTTTTGAAGTAGGCAAATATTCATAGACATATTAATTGAGTTACTATTCAAATGTAGCTAAGATCTCAAAATGACTTCTCCTTGCGTACAGAAATGGAACTGGAAGAATTCCTGTGTAGGACAGATATCACAACAAGAGAATGTGCTACCAGCCTGTTTCTATTCCTTATTCTACCATAATTATGATTTAATGTCATACATTACTCAGATATCTTCTCAAAACCCAGGATTTTTCCCTGTCACTCTGACTGGGATATTTTTCTGTATTCCATATGCAATATCATTCATTTATCAATAATATTCATTTATCCATATGGTTAAAAATAGTAGATTAAGTTAACTATTTCTTCTCATCTTGCTAAGCATTCCCAGATGCTATGTATTTTTCAATTGACTTAAGGTTATAATTGCTTGCCTCAGTTAAATTGATGTTTATAGAATCTGATTGGATTTTTGAAACTAGAGCTGTTAAGGAGATAATAAGGATAATATTGATATTATAGATAGTAACGTCCTTTCCATGCTGCCTACACACCTTTACATAGAAGCATGATAAGCTACTAGGAATGTAAAAGAAACTATCGAATAAGAAATAATTTTATCTATGAAAGCAAATGGTCTTTATTTTTAGATTTGTAATAACTGTAAAATCTATTTTCAAAGAATGTTATCTATATTCTTTTTTATATAGAAGTGTTGATTCAGCTGCCAGAGTATATATAGATTTTGTTTAGAATCTGCCCTCTTGTAAAATTAGCATATTTGAGGACTTGTAATATTCAGAAATAATTCATTTTCAGGCATTGACCAAGCAAACAAAATAAAGTTAAAAATGTATAGTGGTGAAATTGTCCCTTTGGCACAATGAACCAGATATGATACATAACCTCATTCAAAGCATTGTCCATATCACTTGCATGCCTAAAGATATGTTGCCTTGCTGAATTTGATTGCATGACTAAAATGCATTGCTGATTGATGGACAGTGAAATCAGAGATATATTGGTTCCTGAGATTTTGTATTTTGATAGTTCAATGGCAAGACAGATGGAGACCTCAATCTGTAGTTTGTCTCTAAGTTCAGCTGCTACTTTGTTTTCCCACAAATGGCATTTCGTTCTAGTACTGTTTACTCATTATTCCAAATCAAGTTAGTAGATCACATTTACCACTGCAGCTCAGCAGTAGTTGCTTCCACAATTTTATTCTTCTGATTAGGAATTAAAAGCATTACCATTCAATAAAGTTCCTAATACATTGCATGAATGTGCTATAATGCATATAATTATATCCCTAATAATATGAATGTGAGTATGTATTTTTCCTTATGCATCTTCTTAATATGTCCTGGTATGCATTCATTTGCCATAGCACATTGTGCATCAGTTCGTATTTTTGAATTAAGACATTCCTCTAGAGATCAGAGATACCAAGTTTATCGTATGAATACAAAATCAGAATCATCAGCCAAAGGGGGAAAAAAATGGTATTTATAGTGCATTAACATGAGATACATAATTTGTGACTGACATTCACCAGTTAAATAAGTAGTTAAGTATTTATCAAGCGACTTCTAATTTCCAGTGTCTGGTGAGTCTAAACTGTTAAAGTGTGTCCAGTGAGGTAATAATTATTTGGTTAAACTATTTTACCCCTTTGAACGTTTTTTCACATAGAAACTACCTACAGGTTCCTGTTGTATAATGTAATGATGGGTTTTGAGATGTAAAGAAGTGATTCTGTAGTTTCTTCCACTTGCATGAACTTTCAGACTTGTAGTCTTTTCTGTACAAAGGAACTCCTGAGCGAATCCACAGTTCTACCGTTTTCCTCGACAGGTACAAAAAAAAAGATAATTTGTATGAGAAACAGGCAGAATGATATTTTAAAGACAATTAACCTACTTTTTGTCCATTAGCACAGATGGATTTTAAAACATATGGAACTGTACTTTCTTCATTTCTGTTTAAAGTTTTAGTATTACAGATTTCAGGAATTATTTGCAAATTACCTCAAATCAATATTTCAAATTAGTATGTCTGATAACTGATTTTCATTTTAGTATTTTGTCAGAATTCAGAGTAAATGGGTCTGGAAGGTAATTAAGTCTTTTTTCCTCTTTCATGTTCACTTCTACTTTTCTCTCCTCCTCTATTTCATTAATACTAACCATACTGAAAAAATAACCATCAAGTAAACTAATGTATTTTAGCTGCTAGATGTGGATCTACTTTTTGTAAAAAAAATACACATAAACAATAACAGTAAGTAAAAAAGAAATGAGAAAAAAGTTTTTTCCCCAACCATTTGGAAAAGCAAAAACTCTCAGATGTATTGTGATAAAAAGCATCCTTGAGAAATTTCTCAGAAATTTACAAGTCTCCATAAAAAAAATAAACTGGATCAAAATGCATGACTAGAAGAGACACTGTTCAGCACTTGTAAATATCATCCTAAAATCTTGTGCATATTATTTCAACTAAAGATAGAATTAGATGGTAACATCTGGAAATTATCAATTTTGATTTGAGTACCTTTAAGTGATAGTAACTATGCATGGTTTTCTTTTGTAACAAAAGCTATGAATTTTCTTTCTTTTGATACCTCTGTTTTTGCTGAATTCAATTATACCCCCTCCCTGAACATCTGTAACTGTATTTAATCAAGCACTATATATTTTCTGTATTCAACTGTTACGATTTTACTGTGACAACAGAAGAGTTTGGATGCCTTCTGTACCAACTATATACAGGCAAGTGTTATGGCTATTCCCTTTCTTACTTCCCTTTCATATATTTTTTCAGAAGCTGGAAATGTGCACAATCTACCTGAAACCTTTAATGTCTGTGAAATCAGAATGGAATTCTTGCTGATGCCACTTTTCTTATTTCTTAATTTAAGAAAAACAAAAGTACATCAGCACAATCTGGTTTGGTTTTATTGTCCTCATCAGAGTTTATGAAGATCTACAAAAACCAGAAGCATTTAATATAATTCTTTATATGGTCTTAGAATTCTGAGCACAAAAGCAATGTGAATCATTTAGGAAAATGTGTTATTCAAACATCTTAAAACTCTCAAAAGTTTCTGTAAAACTAAGTTTAAACTGAATGCCAATAGAAAAAAGTTGCATAATCCAGTTCAGATACCTGTAACTGGTATGCACTTGTATTTTCCACAAAAGAAATAATGGTTCTCTAGAACCCTAGAAGTGTAGCTAGGTACCAAAAGAAATGCAGAGGGGGGTTTCTGAAGTATCACACCTGTATCAGTTTTCACTGAAAAGAGTTTATTTTGGATGAACAGTGACTTATTTTTCCAACCATCATAATACACTTTGATTAATAGCTGCAATTCCAGTTTGGCCTGAATGATAGATGAGTAGCAGTTTGGCAGTGTAATTATTCAGCTGAATCATTGAACCAAATAATTGTGGAAAAATGGTTGAGGTTGAACTGAAGGGATTTTTTTTCCTATCACAGAAGTGTTTCTTTGTCTTAATTACAAAATAAAACTTTTTGATTCCATTCGGACCTCCTAAATGGAAATAAAGGGAGAGTTGGATACCAGTTATGAAACAACAAGATTCAGCAATGATCAAATAATTCATCAGACAGACAGATTCGGTTTTTTCTTCTACCTGATGTGATGAACACATGCTTTCCTCTTCTGAAGCTGCTGTGATTCAGGAGTGAGTTGCTGTCCTGCTGGTAATTTTTATACCCACATAGACTGACAGTCTTTTGTCCCATCTCTCATGGTGGCACTCTAGCACCTGTACTACACATCTTCCAACAGCAAATATTTTATGCTAAGTGAAGGAACAACATTAAAAGAAATTGCTAATACCTGCATGGCAGGATTGTATTTGGGGAATATAGGAAATGCATTGGTTTGAAAAGATACAGTATCCATAGATTCTGAAAGACTGAAATCAAGTAGATAGGCATTGATTATCTCCTCTTTTTTCTTACTCTGCTGGTGTCCACTGCAAATAAAAGGTTTTATTGTTGGGTATTAATAAAATTACAGTCAGCTGCTTTGTGTTTACATGGACACTATATTTGTTTTATCGGAGATACAGTCTTGAGCTGATTGAAAATGACTGCCTCACAGAACTAGATATTTGTCTTCCCATACTTAAACCCAGAGGCATGGAAGTTTGGTCTAGATACAAAAAGTAATGGAAAATGGGAAACAATGCCCCCAAGTAGCAATTATTTTCCATAAGAATTAATCTTTCTACCAATATTTGTCTCATAAGTAACAATGTCACTGAATGGTCTTAATTCTGGGTTCCAGTCAGGTTTATTAGAGCCAGATTTTGTCTTAATATTAATCAAGTGACAAGATATTAAAAACTCATCCTTAATCTCTACCTTAATAATAGCAGCAGCAGCAGCAACCTGGAGATTCAGTGCAGCTGTCAGAGGGTGGCAAACGATCTGATATATATATATGTGTATATATATATATATATATATATAGAAAATGTATAGCCTTGGATATATATTCCCAAGGGCTCAAAAATGTGACCTATTTAATTGCCCTCAAGAATTCAAGAGTAACAGGAGTTTGCAGCTGGAGGAATGATTTAAGTTCTACAGTTGGTATAAGATATCAACAAGTGTGAAACACCCTGGAACCACTTACAGCTCCATTTTGTGTATCAGTTAATAACACATTCCCACATTTGTGCCATCAGATTCAACAATGTGTTTTCTGTTTATCAAAGCAGCAGTCACTAAGGGTCCTCCATGATAACCTTAGTCTCACCCTCCTCCGATGGCTGACCAGGCAGCTGACTTTAAAGTTTAGGGTGGAAATTGTGTTCCTCACACTTTTTGCACATTTGCCATCTTAGAGCTAAGCATCCCCAATACACAAGAACTAAGCAATGCCTTGCTATAGGGCTGCAGGGTGCTCAGTTCAGGGACTCATCTCATTTGACTACATCAAGTATCTGTTTTGAGCACAGCCGAGATTATTCCTCACTCTGCCCCAAACCATATCAAGGGATGACCACAAAACATTAGGCTGAAAGGTTTGTGTGGTTCTTTCTCTGGTATTTGTAAGCTTCAGTGTAATCCTGAGGGAAACTGTTAGGTTTTTATTTGGAGATTTCTCTTTCTGGTGCATTTTGCCAAAAAAACCTTAAGAAGCTTGCATGGGACAGATAAAAAAAACTTGATGAATAGATATTTTCAATTCAGGATCCTTGTCTTTAAGAGAGTTTCCAAGCTGGGGGTATCTTTGGGTGTGTGGAAGGAACTAAAAAACCCCTTTAAAGACAAGAAGGTTCAGGAGTATCACATCAGGAGTCTTTCAGCTTTATTTTTTCTTCTGTTTTCCTACATTTCTAAGCATATAAGAAATTATGTCTAGGGACCTTTGCAAAGAAAGGTGAAAACTCTGAATTCAAGGTGTATTATCAGTGATTGCTAATATTTTTATGTTATCAGAACACATGCTGTTTTACTTGTCACCTTTGTAGCAACTGTAGAACACTTCCCCTGTTACAGAATTTCAGGCATTAAGTTCTCAGCAAGAGATTGCTGTCATCCCTGAAGAAAAAGTACTAAGCAACTGCTCACTTTCTAACACCTCTGGCCTAGAAATAACTTCATAGTTCAGCAAAACTCAAAGTTACATTTTAAATAAAATGCAACTGTTTCCTTACTCCCCTCCTTATTTCTAAGTGGGGTTTATTATCATAGGAAATAGTAGATGCGGACATTTGTAACACTGGATTAAATGTTATAGAATATATAAAGCTCTGCAAAACTATAAGTATAAATCAAGCATCAGCATTTCAGGAACAGTACAAAATCTGTATGAAAAGTCATCTTGCTCATAGTCACCATATCTCTTTCTTTTACTACTAAAACAAGCATCTGTAAGTCCAGCCTGTTACCCCTACATTGTATTAATTGGTTAACGTTTTACCGCTTTGTGGACCCACAGAAGATGTGGAGCAAACAGAAAGTCCATACAGCCTCCTTCCCCTTTAACATTCCTAGGTGCTGTGTTGGAACATAGATGGTTTCTTTTTGTCATCAGTGGTTGAAGAGAAGGTCATATGCCGCTAAACTGGTATAATGTGTTCTTTTCCCACTACATCTTTTCTTCCATTTCACAAGACGAGGCATGCTCTTTCACAATTCCCACTCTGGAGACAGGATGCAACAAAGGGGAAGGACTCTGTTTTCCAAGTAATATGTAAGCAGTTCCTACCCTAAAATTTAGTAAGTGGGGCCTAGGAGCTGATCCTTAGCTAGCTAGCTCAGCTAGCTCTTCTCTCACTCTTTCATTTCACGGGGACTTTCCAAACGCACCATTGTGTCTATCAAAATGCTCTCTAACTGAAAATGTATGCTATTGCTGCTAGGTGGGAATAATCTTGGTGCAATATGATTCTGTTCTGTTCTGAGAGAGCTGGGGTTGTTTAGCCTGGAGAAGAGGAGGCTGAGGGGAGATCTCACTGCTCTCTATAACTACCTGAAAGGAGGTTGTAGAGAGGAGGGGAATGACCCTCAAGTGAGAGGGGACAGGACAAAAGGGAATGGCCTCAAGCTCTGCCAGGGGAGACTTCGGCTAGACATTAGGAAAAAAAATTTCACACAAAGGGTCATTGGGCATTGGAACAGGCTGCCCAGGGAGGTGGTTGAGTCATCTTTCCTGGAGGTGTTTAAGGCACGGGTGGATAAGGTGCTAAGGGGCATGGTTTAGTGTTTGATAGGAATGGTTGGACTCGATCCGGTGTGTCTCTTCCAACCTGGTTGTTCTATGATTCTGCAATTCTGTGATGCTATGTTACTGCATGAGAGGTCATACTGCAGTGATTCAGGGAAACACCTAAGTCACAGCAGCCACTTGCTTCAAGATGGAGAAGTACATCACTCATCTCTTCTAGGATATCATCCACATCATCTCTGTTGTATCTGCTATCCTTAAGACTGGATTATTCATGTCACCAAACAAATAATTTCCTAAACCACATCATGTTTTGCTGTTTGCGTCCACCTGAAAGCAACCATTTCCTGTAAAAAAGATGAGCAGCTTTGAAGAAGTGTATGTGAGGAGTCCTTACAGGCAGCATATGGACTGATGAACAGCACTTCAAATCCTCTTTGGACTCTATATTCGTCAGGCTACAAGGTGAGAGGAGGGAATGGGAAGGTCTTCTAGTATCGCATACTGTGATTGCTTCAGGTTTACCAGCCCTTATATGTCTGTATATGTGGCTAGAAAACAATCATACGTGAATGGCCTGTTGGGACTCTACAATTAGGAAGATAGTGTATTCTCAGGATCAGGAAATAAATTGTTCTCCAAAGCCTTCATTTCAACAGTACAAAGACAAGGAGAAGGGAGGAAGGAAACAATGAGTGCAATCCATAAAGGATGTGGTCAGCTCTGTTTGGTTTTTAGTTATTGTCTGATTTATGGATCTCAAAGTGTAGCAGTCCTTTCATTTCTGCTAACAATAGTGTTTCTGAAATTCTTTGTGAACTGCTGAAAATCAGTCTCCTGTCTACACTGGCATTACATGGCAGAATTGCAGAATCACAGCATCACAGAATCGTTCAGGTTAGAAAAGACCTTTAAGATCAGCGAGTCCCACTGCAAATGTAACACTGCCAAGTTCACCACTAAAACACATCCCTTAGTGACAGTGACTCACAGGTGCAATGCAGAGGTTCTGTCTTCTGTGAGGTAATTCTGAATGGTCCTTTTATTTAAAATATAATTTCTGTTATGTTATAGAAAAACTGAACAAGCAAACCTCTAAGACACTAGTTTATCACCTTCTACAGTTAATGTTCTAATACAGAAGAAAAATGAATGTGCCAATTGTGATGTGCATCCAAACTTAACACTGGATTTATAACTAAATTTCTGAATACCTATGAGGAGCTACAGTCTTCATGGTGCTCCATAAACTTCAGTTTTGTCCAACAGTTTTGGTGCTTGATTGCAATCTATTTTAAATGAGATGTTATAACTATATTATAATATATTATAAATAGAAAAATATGGATACATTTGTAAAAGTTGTTTTAATAAAATTTGTATGCACATTTTATTTAATGTTCAATGTCTTGTAAAAGTCCTTATATACCAAAAAAAGAAAAGTATTTGCTTCAGAAAGAAGACACTTCTTAGAGATACTTACTTGGTCTCTTTTAATGAAAAAAAAATTATTAAAAAAAGTCAGACAAGTTTTCACTCATCACTAAAAAACTTTCCTCATCCCAATCAAATTATTTAAAATCCCAATAATGAATACAGCTTTTATATCTCTTCACTTCCATTTTCTCTAGCTTGTATGTGTGAAGGTCCATAGGAATCTGCTGTACTGAGGATACGCTTCCTGTGGAGCTCTCCAGGTAAATTTCAGCTGAATTTCCATTTGATTAATTTCAATTTTAAAGCATTAATTATTTAAAAAAATGTTTCATGCTTCAAATTTTAAAGCTTTCATGCTCATAGGGAACAATCCTCATTTAATTCAGGCAGTTTCTCTATATTCATAATTAACTGTCTATTTTATGTTTCATCTCCTTAAACTCTTCTGTTAGGCAGATTATTAAAAAAAGAGCATCCATGAAAGTTACAGAAACTTAGTCTGCTTGCACTGATCACTAATGAGATCTGTCCTAATAATCTGAGTCATCAAGAGAATCTTCTCAGGAGATTAAAGGAATGGCCCTGAAACATTCTGGTAATCAAAGTCCCATGAAGTCAAAAAGCATACTTGCTACTCTGTTCATGAAATCCATACTTTAAAAAAAGAAATTAAAGGCATCCTTGGCCTTCTGAAACTTCAAGATTCCAGCTTAGAATTGAGGGGAGGAGAAAAAGAATTTAGGTTTAAGCCTTTAGAGCCTTTCAAGTCTTCCTGTAAGAAATCCATTTGGGGTTCTGCATCTTTTAAAATAGTTTGAAAAGGCACACTCAAGTAAAATAATTATATATGATCCAAAAAAAAAAAATTTATTTAAAGCTCATCAAAGGTCAGGTCAATGTGCTGAAACAACTTTTTGTGAAATCATCTGATAATTTTCAGTTTTTTCATGATCTACAGCTTTCTGACTCTTCAGCATATCTCTTAACATGACACTCCAGAATGCTGCCCATCACATTAGTGAATGCCTGTGCAAAGTCAGTAATGTTCCTGGTTTGATTCTTTCATTTTTTTTATTGAAAACATCTCCATCGTGATTCTTATCTAGAAATAACTTCCTAGAACCCCATTGGCATTTGAGTTTTCATGAAATTTCTTGGCACATTTCTGCTAGATATTTGTATTCAACACTGTGAGGGGGGAAATAAATTGTTGACAGAATGCAAGAAATAGTATAAAAAATAAGATTATCTTCCCAGAACTAAATGAGATTTGACTGACATATAAAAGATATGTCACCTGATATTCGATCATTTGAGGAGCTCACCATTTAAGTCACACATCACCTAGAGCTTTCAAAACCTGGTGCTAGGAGCTGTGAATTTACCATAAATAACTTGTGGGAAAATGAAAGGATTCGATGTGTCACATGTCTAAACTGTGAAACTGGTTGAATACATACAGAAAAGTGAAACCATCTGCTAATCAAAAATAGATCCATGTGAAAATATATCCATAATACTTGATTAAACAATAGTCTCTGAGAACCCAGCCCCTAACTGATGTAAAAGCACTATTACTAAAATTTTACATAGCACAAACATAATGTATTTCTTTTTCTCAAATGAGTTTTTTTCCCATATAACATTTGCACTCAACTAAGAAGAAGAAGAGTGAAGGTTACAGTGCAGACTAGAACCAATGAAGTTTGATAGAGGAATAATTTTCAGTCAGAGTAGAAGGCATTCCAAGAAAATAAATGGATCACTTAATCTCCATGAGCTCAGTAATTAAATTCAACTTTTTCACTAGAAATGCATTAGCTACAGCACAGATCTGATTTTGTACCCCTACTCACAATAAACCCAATGATTATTTATGCATGTACTGTGCTATTGAACTAGTTCTACACTATTTCAAATATACTTTCTACTAGTATTTGCTACCTCAGCCATTTGACATTTCAATTCACTTTTCTTCTTGTTATCACTGATTCTAGATTTCTGCTGTCCTGGGTAAGGTGAGATTAATTAATTTTTAGAGATGTCTCTCCCTGCACACTGTGACTGTGAAATGCATCTCCCTCTCTCCTCTATTTCTCTACTTCTCCCTCTCCCTTCTCCCCCTTTTTCTCCCTGTAAAATTTAATTTTTCTTCATATATCAAGTTTCATTGAAAAAAAGCCGCAAAAACTTGTTTTCATTCATCATCAAACAAAAATTCAACAAAATATTTATTAAAAAAAACCCTGTAAAAACTACTTTTTTAGTAAACAGTAAAATCTAGTATTCATCCCTGGAATATGACTTGACTAGGACAAGGTTTGTAAATTTATTTTTCACCAGTACCAGTTTGGTAGCAAAGTCTGGTCTAGGTATCTCCTTCCCTATAACATTAGTGGCAAGCAGAGGAAATGATGTAATAACCCTCACATTTCTTCTGTATCCTTTGAAGATCACCACGTTTAACCCTTAGATTTTTTCTTGAATTTAACTGGACTCAATATTAATATTCAAGTGGCTGAGAGCAAATTATCATAGAATCATAGAATAAACATGTTGGAAGACACCCACTGGATCATCGAGTCCAACCATTCCTATCAAACACTGAACCATGTCCCTTAGCACCTCGTCCACCCGTGCCTTAAACACCTCCAGGGAAGATGACTCAACCACCTCCCTGGGTAGCCTGTTCCAGTGCCCAATGACCCTTTCTGTGAAAAAATTTTTTTCCTAATGCCTAGCCTAAGTCTCGCCTGGTGGAGCTTGAGGCCATTCCCTCTTGTCCTCTCCCCTGTCACTTGGGAGAAGAGGCCATTCCCCTGGAGGTCTTTCTCCTCCAGGCAGCTTTCTAGACAGTCTTCTCCTAGTCTGTAGCACTGC
>WAAB01023227.1:0-18006 GCA_013389865.1 Piaya cayana | reverse complement strand
ACCTCCTCTTGGACCATGGGAGCCTCATTTTGCTCCTCTAGCTCCTGGGTCTGTACACAGATGGAACAACTTTCTTTACAATTAAAGACTGAGGTAAAGAAGGCATTAAGTACCTCAGCCTTTTCCTCATCCCCTGTCACTGTTGTTCCTTCTGTGTCCAATAGGGACTGTATGGTCTCCCTAGTTCTCCTTTCGTTATTTATATATTTATAGAAAGATTTTTTGTTATCTTTCACAGACTTTGCCAATCTGAGATTCTGGCTCTTTGCCAGACTTGCCAATCTTATGATATGGTATGCTGACTTATTCCTGTTAAAATATTAAACTGAAGCCCTACTCTTTGCTTGCAAGTTTACAATTGCCCATAACTTCATCGGGGAAAGGGGTGACTATAGATTCCTTACTTCATTATATAGAAATCTAAAATCCAAGACAAGACATATATATGACTATTGAGGATTAACGAGTACGCATTTTTTCTGTATTTTCATGCTAAAGTACATCTCTTTCTGCATAATACAACATTAAAGGTAAAAACATAGAAATAAAAAAGTTTCTGAAAAAGAACTAATTTAGATTTCATTCATCACTGTTATGTAGTAAGAGAAAAATGCATACATTTTCTGATGGTGTTCCTGGTTGTATCCTAAATAAACAATAAAATGTTTGCAAAGAAACTTTGTGTTGATAAAGCCAGCTAAAGCAATCACAATTAGGAACATTTAGACCTGGACTTTGAGCTGACACTCCACTAATTATGTCTTTGGCCTTTTTATGTTTTCTAAACTAAGCAACAGAAGATACAGCTGGACAGTCAGTCCATGTATTCCAGGCTGGGAATGCTAATCAGGTTCCTAACATTTTTAAACAACTAAAGTAGCTGTAATTGAGCTAATACATTGATAATTTAGAGACAAAGACATTAGCGCAGCTGTCCAAAGGTCAACAAATGAGATCTGCTGCATCGTGCATGTTTTCAAACTAATCTGCCTAATTGGCTCATGGAATCTCACTTAAAAGATGTACTTTCTTGTGACAAAAGCCACATAATTACTAAGTGTGAGATTGGGTCAGCCTTGGTGAGGAACAGAAAGAAAATCAGAACTGCTTGGCACCATATTTAGTCTCTTTGTCACTGAGGAAATGACTGAAATCTGCATGAAAGTGTCAGTCTTTTCCAATTTGTAAACATCCTTCCTCCTCTCCTAGTCAAGTTGCTGTGATTGCCTGTCTCTCTTTTTTTTTTTATATATTTATTTTTGTATTTCATCTTCCCAATTCTACAAGTGTGTGATGTTCTTTACTATAATATCTCAAGGATGAAAAGAAAATAATGGTAATTATTGTCTCTTCCTAATCATCAGTAAGAATAACATTCTGCTGAACCAAGTATAAGGAAGTAATCAAAGAAATCTAAAATAATACAGTATTCAACTCATATATATATATATATCCAAATCAGAATTAGACTTAAGACCTTTAATTTGATAGTTGCAAGCTTTTTTCTTATAAATGATTTTCTTGTCACATTATTCTTGTTCATCTTCTACTATAGAGTTCTTTCCATATCTTTGGTCTCATTGAAATTATTTTCTCAGCAGTCATGATGTTTTATAAGATATGAAGACACTGGAATTATTGTTTGTTATGTGTTTTGTTTGGGTTTTCTGTTTGTTCTTCTTTTCCTTGAGCTAGAAATAAAACAGATGAGAGTAACTATATCAGAAGTTTGGTGGAAGTACCCTATCATGAAGCAAAATGGTGTATTTGTCTCCTTCAGAGATACAGGCTATGCCCTGTAGAAGCACCGTTCTTAGGCAGTAGAGCATGACTACAGGCTGAGCTAATGCAAACAGCAGGAAGACTGAAGTGCTGGCTGATTTTTTAAATTTATGTTCAATAACAACTGATAATACATCAATATGTCTCTCAAAGAAATATGTACTAACAAATTTACTGTCCTTTTTTAATAAACAAAAAAGTAAAACTGGAATTATTACAGAATTGCATATGAATATAATATATTGCTTACTTAAAAAGATGCAAGAACCCCTTTGGAACTGAACATTGACTTTGATTAGTATGAATAATGGAACACACTTGGCTGCGATTCTCATCAAAATCCTGAGGAGCATGCCCTGCAGAAAAAATACTTTTAGTAGAAAATCCCTTTTATTAGCTAATTATTGAGTAAGGTATTAACCAATTCCAATGTGATGAGGTTACTTCTTTAATTTTTGTGAACTATGCTTGTATGACAATGATCACTGCTTTATGCTGCTCTTGTCTTGTCAAGCAATGGCAACCAGGAGAAGTCCCTGGTGACTGGAAGAGGGGTGACATTGTGCCCATTTTTTAAAAAAAAATCCTGGGCTGCATCAAAAGAAGCATGTCCAGCAGGTTGAGGGAGATGATTCTGCCCCTCTGTTCCTCTCTTATGAGGCTTCATCTGGACTATTGTGTCCAGTTCTGGAATCCTCAACATAAGAAGGACATAGAGCTGTTGGAACAGGTCCAGAGGAGGGACACAAAGGTAGTTAGAGGGTTGGAGCACCACCCATGGGAGAAGAGGCTGAGAGAGTTGGGGTTGTTCAGTCTGGAGAAGGGAAGGCTCTGAGGAGATCTTATAGCAACCTTCCAGTATGTGAAGGGGGCCTACAAGAAAGCTGGGGAAGGACTTTTTATGAGGGCATGTAGTGATAGGACAAGGGGCAATGGCTGTAAATTGGATAGCAGCAGATTTAGACTAGACATAAGGAGAAAATTCTTCACAATAAGAGTGGTGAGGCCCTGGCACAAGTTGCCCAGGGAAGTTGCAACTTCCTCATCCCTGGAGGTGTTCAAGCCCAAGTTGGATGGGGCCTTGGACAGCCTGATCTAGTGGGAGGTGTCCCTGCCCATTACAGGGGTGTTGGAATTAAATGATCTTTAAGGTCCCTTTCAAGTCAAACCATTCTATGATTCTGTGATTCTATTATTCTACAATTCTAACTTGCAGCAGAAGAATCTTCTGGGAACCGAGAATGTCTTGTCTCCTGTGTAATTCTTGTGAGGTTGAATCCTTGTCCTGTAGACTGAAGGCAAGAAAAAGAAAAAAATTGTTTAGCTTTTCACTATGCACTACCAAAAAGAGTCTTGGATTTTGGTCAGCCAATATTTTTTTTTTAAATCAACAGCAAAGTAATGCAAATCAGAGAAAGTTTTCTGCTTAGTAGCACTGAAGGCAGTCAGTTGCCTAACCATTAAACTGTAGGGTTTTTATACTATTTCCAGAACAGAAGGCTATTGAGCCTACTAAAGTTTTTGTAGAAATATAAATTTAGAGTGTTCCATTTCAACTAGGGAAGTAAATGCATACTTACTACACGAGACTAATCACTAGGGTATGTAGGGTAGGTATCAGTGAAAAGCTGTGTCTTTCTTTCATGAATGACTCATTCCTGTTGGTGTCATTGAGCATGATAAAAAGCAGTATAAAGGTCAACTTGAGTGATCTTTGGGTTATTCCTATAGTTCCAGAATTCAGTGATGCTTAGGCAAAAGTCAAGTCCAAATTTGTGCGTGCATGTACCATACTCAGATGTGCAGAAATCAGAGGAACTCTCAGATCAAAAAGCATCCACAAACACACCTTTACATGTAAGTGGCTACTGTATATGGTTTCATTTCTGTTGTAATTTTAGACTTTGGTAAGTCATTTAACTGATCTTTTTGTTCTTTTTCTATAAGTATTAATATTATGTATATGTCAAGTATACACCCTGCTATAAACATAGGATCATCTTTTCTTTTTTATTTTCATTTTTTTTCCTGTTTAGACAACACCCTGGGATTGGATGCATGAGTTGCTGTTCATCCACTTTAAAGTTACATTTCAATGCCAAAGGCAAAACAAAACAAATCCTGAGTTTTCATCTTAGTAATTAAGTCTTTCAATAAATAAGAAAATTGTGGGAAAATTTCCTTTACCACTGTTTGTAGATTGCAGGTTGTTATTTTCTTAGAACAATTGTTTTCTTTTTATTTCAAAAGTTTTATATAGAATTAATCCTTTTAATCCTTTATAAATCCTTTAAAATCCTTTACATAAAATTAATCCATTTTTTCATCAACTTATTTTGACATCACAAATTGTAAAGTATAGATAGTCAAGATCAATGCTGAAAATTAAACCTGTCACTTGTAGTTCATTTGATAGGTTTCTGAAACAGTGTGGTTATTCAAAATCATTCTTAGGCCAAAACATATAAATTCTTTTTATGAACAGATTTATTTTCATTGCATTTTAGACCCTAGCAATTTTAATCAGAATACATTACAAGATGCAGCTTTGTCGATTACTACACAGGAAAATAAAGTTTCTTACTGACAAAAAATAGCTCCTTACAAAGGCCATAGCAGCACAATATTACATAAACTGAGAACAATTAAGTTACCTTCCAAAGTTGGTTCAATACTGATAGAAATCTAATATGACTTTTTTTTAATCAAAGTAATCCATTACTTGAATAAACCCTGGAGAAGACATCTAACTGCTTTTACTAATTACATAAATATTAAATCTGCATCAACATATTCAAATGTTACAACTTGATGTAGAATATGCAGTTTGGGTGGGTGGAAATCAATTTAGCATGTAGATAAATTCAGGAAATAACTGACAAATACTGTACATACTATGTTGGTAAAACTGAGGAAGTAGTTTTAAATTTACATACAATTATTGCAGAAATTGAAAGCAATAGGAAAAGAAAAAAATCCCTCCTATATTTTTATGTTCTTACAGAGAAATGCAAGAACTCGCCACCTATGTACCTCTCTGTCCAATAGACTTCATAGCCATGCCTAAATATTTGTAGGGCCAGCATGACCATCAGGGCTTTTGAAAGGATCTTTGTTAAATGAAAGATTAAAATTTATAAAGGTGGGTAATGTACACTTCTTGCACACAGGGTCAAAAATCACTCTTAAGAAAAGTGGATATTAGTCACAAACATTCCCTGTTGGCAAGCACTTCAAGGAAAAACAAAAATACTTGTAGCAAGCAAAAACTGTTAAAATAAGTAAATATCTCTCCTGTAGTTAGATTCACAGGTATCTTTGTAAAATTGATTGCAGGTTTACAAAGTGTAAATCAACAACTTAAGAACTTGGTTAACAGCAATTTAGCCTCTCTAGCAAGTTATTCTACAGTCACAACTGATTTCCCACTTCTTTCTGAAAAAGCTTCCGTTTTCACACCCACTTCCTCTGTGCTCTCTGGAAAAGAAGTAATATTGTGCTTTCAAAGTATCTCCATGCTCCTGACTGAAATTATCTGAGCACCTAAAATTTTCTGCTGAAACAACAGGTCTTTTTTGCACGTAATCTTGTCAAACATTTTTTGTGAACATATCCAAAATTTATTCAAGTACCTTAAGACAGAAATTACACAAAAAAAGAGAAAAATACAGTATCTCAAATATTATCAAATAACAGATATTTAATTTCCTCCCCTCCTGTGGCACATAGGACATTACACTGAATAAATCATATGTCTAAAGCCTACACTTGATACAGAAAAAAGGAAGGAAATTACTGTATTTTCTTTTTACAAAATGTTATGACTTTCATTCCTCTCATTATAGCATCAGGCAAATAATGCAATAATAATTTATATACAAAATGATCCACTCCCCAACCCACTTATTCTACTGCTTGTGTAAATCCTAAGTACATCAAAAGACTGAAGTTTCTCTTTGTTTCAACCAGTGAAAAGGGAACAATTACAATAGACTGAATGTTTTTTAATTATTTGGAATGCATTAATGTATTTTATATTGCTGATTTTTTTATATTTTTCTGTGAAACTGAATGGTATTATGCATAATTTCACATGAAACATACAGAAACACAGGAACATCTGCTGTACTCAGACCACATGTCCACATTTCCAAATATACTTTCTAACCATGGTCAAATGTATATTTTCAGCTAACTCCTCCAGTATATGAGTCAGATTTATTAAACTATAATTTCTGAGAAGCCCCAAATGCATTTATAATTAGCATCACTTTTTATTGACTGCCATTCTTTCATATTGAAGCCAACTTAATAAACTGAGTATATCACTAAGTATAAAATTGCTTACTAGTTTAACAACGAGTTCGAATTTTTTGTAGAAAAAGAATCAGGTTGTAGTGATTACTGCTACTAATGCTACTGATTTATTTTAAAATTATACGTATTACAATTGGAAACAGGTCCTTCACTCATCACATAAAAATATATTCCATTAGGGGAATTTTTTTAATGCCTTCATAAAACACTTCAAAAAAACACTGGGCAAAATTATATAACTTTCTGTATTATTCTTATTTTTCCTGACCTGTCTTTGTTTTCCTAAGCACTGTATCTTGATCAACTATTGGCTCTTTGTCTCAGTTGTGAGACTCTTCTAATGTCTTTGAAAAAAAATGTATTTGCTTTTGTTGTCTTTACTAAACTGTTCATAAATAGCCTTTTAGATTATTGTAGAATGGTTTTTTACTTAACTTTTTATAATCTGTGTACTTTTATATTTCTAGAGGGAAATGCCAGTCTTTGCAAGCAATCATTTTAGGTTTAGGATCCCTATTTACAATTTTTTAAGACATGATACTGTTATTCATGGTCTTGTTAAAGATCATTTAGATTATTTTTGGAAGGTTTGGTGTCATGGAACATATTTAGTGTTGCATGTGAACATTTTACTCATTTTGATACTCCTTTAAATTTCTTCCTCCCATAATTAATTTCTTAGAAGTTAATCAACAATGTAGTGCATAGTTTTGTTTACTTTTTAGTTTTATGCAGCTAACTGACTTTTGCAAACTGTTCTCAACTGTTATAAAACACTTTGCTGGGTGTCTCCTGGCATATGGAACTGCAGCTGCCCTGAGATGGGTAGGGGCTCCTGTCTCTGAGAGGGACATTGGGGTCCCCTGGCCATCACGTCCCTGTGCTCCTTTGGATCCATGGGAATGAACCTTTCATGGGCTGATATGTCCTGTGGAGCCCTTGGAGGAACCGGACAGGTTAGTACGGGGATTTCCCCAACTGTGGTGTTCCTGTGCACTCCCTCGTGTGTGAAAGGCAGTTTTTGTCACATTACTGAACATGGGACACTTCGTGGTAAGGATGGACAACATTAGATGCATGTGCTTCTCAGTAGCAAATTGTGTGGTAGTACTTTCACAAATATATATGTGACAAGAAATATCCCATAGAGGCAAAAATATACTTTCCTGTTGCCACATAGAGTTATGAAATTCAAACTTCCTTGAGTCAATTTGTCAGCAGTTCAATGATGCAACAGTGCTCTAACTCCATTAATTTACATATTTTTACTATATAACTGCATTTTTCTAAGCAGAAATATGTTCTCCTTATCCAGACATATACAATGCTAGGGACTAAACCGTTGTCAGTCAGACACATCTTACATAATCTCTGAAAGCCATTGTTCCCATGCAACCTTGGTTTACAAGTGAAAATGAGATTAGTATTTACAATTTCATCATTCCTCACAACTATGTCAAAAGACCCTGAGAAGCCATTTGTGACTGTTAGCCTTTTACAATGTCTCCCAAAGATGAATAGCACCCCAACTCCCGTGGCAGAGTCCTGTGGTTACCTTCAGCAGTGCTTGTACTCTGAGGCAATGTGCATTGCCAAACTTGTTGAAACTAATTTTATTTCCAGGAGCACTAAATACACTGACTTTATATGCTATAATAGTAAAATAGTAAAACTTTTTTTACCTGCAATCTTGTGTCATTAAAAAGTAACTTTTTAAATGATAATTAAATGTGCTTAAATGTGGCTTAACACCTTGTTGTAGGATTTTTAGAAATACAGACTATGACAAAGATAGAAGTTCCTGAGAGTCATGGCACTGAAGTTGAATAAACAGAGTTATTTTATTGAGAAATGGTAGTTTGACATGTCTGTAAAATTTATGGGAAAGGAATCATCTTCAAAACCTCTGAGGAGTTGGAGAAGGAAATTGCATTTGATATAATGGGAAACGTTTGTGATTTTTTAATGCAAGGCAATGTATTCTACATGCTTGCTACCAATAAACTTTTTCAATTTTCCCCTGCCTTTGGGATGACACTTCTGATGACTTTTAAAATGAAAGAAGAAGGTTTACTCTATATTGGGGACATGGAAAATACTTGTATGCTTGCATTGAAAATCTGTTTTCTGTAATGAAGTTTTACTGGGATGTCCATTAGGAAGTTTCTTTGTTTTATGCAGTTCCAGAAAGCAATTTGATTTTTATCAAATACATTTATACGTGATTGTGTCACCAATGGATAAGTGTGAAAAAATAAGAATTAATATTAGGTATTTGTAACAGATTTTTCTTTCCCAAGGATTTGGGGGTTTTATTTATTTATTACACTGGACCTTAGAGTGGAGTGATATGAGTACATTTTACAATGGAATTTTCTTGCATGTAGATCAAATGTTTTGTGAGCCTACAGAGATGTAACCTTTGACTGCTCTATTTATGACTTTAAATTGCTTCAGAAAATGAGTTGTGAATGCAAAACTCAGATTTTCCTTTGGGAGCTGTCATTTTTTTGTTTAGATTAACAAATGATGTCCATAGCTATGGTTATTTTTTTCTAGGCAATTCCAGAAGAAAACATAGAAGGGAAAATAAAGACAGAAGAAGATGGGATCATAAAGTTTCCTTGCTCAATGCCAAGGCTATTTAGTTCTGATGATAAGGCAGGAATCCCAGCTGAGTTGCAGCTATAGCATCATCATGGACTCCTCACACATCTACAGTTTGCCTTGGACTTGCCCTCATCCAGATGCTGAATTTCAATGGAGGTCATGGTTACAACTGCAGTTTACAGCTACTTGGATACTAGCAGGTCTTATTGAAGAATGGGTAATGACAATAAGATCTAATGTATATTTTTCTTTGAATTTATACAGAGGATCCTTCACAGTAAATTTCACACAGTAAAGGAGATTTGAGTGGTGTAGTTCAGAACACAATCACACCCAAATTAAGAAATTAATGGAATGAAATGATTTTTTTTCCTGTATTCATTGAGGGTTTGTTTTCTTTTTTGTGTGTAGGTTTTTTGGGGTTTTGTGCATGCACTAATGCAGCTACAGATCCAGCAAGCATTCTGAGTACTAATGCCTGAATTCCTACCTATTTTATTTAATTTGATAACAACTGGGTTTTAAAGCTTTCTTTACCTAAAAGTGGCATCTTTCAAGCAGAGAATTGATAGACCAGACAGAAGCACTTTTTAATGTTTGCTATTCATTTTTCACAGGAAAAAAAAGAGCATAGAGGAGTTTTAACACTATCATCTGTACGAGAAGATATATAATTGTAAAATGCGACTAGCTGTTATTGCTAGTATTATCATGAACAATGTATCCATTATCACTTTGTAGAGGATTTCTTATCCTGTTATCTTGTTTTGAGACTTGCAAAGTGTACTTACGGTGGAGGGCTTGTTTGTTATTCAAGATGTAATATGCTCCTGCTTTTCTGCAGAATGCACAATATCTGAAGAAAATAACAACAACAATGATTTTTTTGATTAAGGGGCATCAGGCTTGAGTTATTTATTTTCTCAAGTGCTTTATTATTGGAATGAGTTCAAAGATGAAAAGAAAATTCTCACGCAAGGAAAAAAAGGGAGTTTTGAGAGGATCTTATCTCATGTCCACCTTGCCGCAGAATTTATTTTTGTGGTATAAAGAATCAGAAGTTTGTTATAGCTGTCAGCACTGCTCTACCAATTTTGCCCTCTTGCCCTACTCTCCAAATGTATTTATACTCACAGAGAAGTCATTTTCTCTCTCTCACAGATGACCAGCTAAGGAACAGGATCCTTTGGCACAAACTTAGGCAAGTGAGTAAGTCTTAGATGATTTAATGCAAGTGTCTTAATGGTCAAGTCCTTTCTCCTAGATTCACAGAACTGTTTGGATTGGAAGGAATCTGTAAACACTATCTAGTACGATTGTTCTGTCATGGGAAGGGACATCTTTCACTAGATCAGGTTGCTAAAAGTCACACCCAACCTAACCTTGAACCCTCAAATTTTACCTGTTTGCACTGCATTAGCTATGCAGGATGATATCCTTCATATCAGTATATAACCTGTCTTCTTCATCTACATATGCACAACAGTCCTCTGTTCAGACTGTTACTCACTCTTGTTGATCTAATTATTCATGGAAGGGGAGCAAAGGTTCTTGGGAGACAATGTGCAGCTGCAGCAAAGCAGAGATTAAGATTTCTTATGTCTTGCTGTCAATAAGCTCCTTCTTCTACAAAGTATGTTTGGTTTATTTTATTTAGTTAATTACACGAGTTACCAAAGGTGGAGTTCAGATGCTGTACCAGCAAATCTGTTACATTTGGACATTATACTAATTGCTCAGGTATGCCACGTGCAGGGGTTCAGTGTACTAGGTTGTTGGAAAGTAAGCTGGAATCACCATGCTCATTTCATTTATGAAAACCCAAGCCATCAAGAAGATGAAGCAGCAAAGTAAAGAAATGCAGTTGCCTAATTAGCTCAGCAACAGAATTTTACTAATATATTTAAATTTTTAAAAAATAATTAAATATCCTATGTTGTGATCAGCATTGAACACTTTAGAATCAGCAATTCATTTAACAGGAGTGCTTTTATTGGACTTTGTGTATGGTTCAGGATGTTTCTTTTCTGTGAAGAATATTTTAAAATTCTGTCCATATGCTTTAAAACTAAGTATTCAAAGTAATGTTATTGATATGCAGCAGCATGGCGTGGGCCAGATATGTGACTCAGGACTTCTACAACATTGAAATATGACAGCGAGGTCACAGGACTGCAAGGAAGGTTCAAAGAGAAATTTCTGCAGGCGTGGAAGTTCTCAAGTGTTACTAGAAATGTGTGGTTGTTATTTATCCTGCACAGTTACAATACAGGGGCAGCATTCTGTTTATGTTCAGCCACAGAAGGATTGAGGCTACTCTGAACAGCACAGGGGACTCAAGTCTGTCCTATGAATCAGGAGGCAAAGTAAGAATTCAGTACTGTAGTGGCTCTGCAAATACAGCCTCAGGGCATCTTCTATCCCCTGCACGTGGAGGTGGACTGGGGTGCCCCTCCTTTACTAGGCACATCACTTCACTTTTCTGCATGGGTAGTGAGGTGACTTCTTTAGCCTGTCCATGGACAGTGCACATTGCAGAGCTCATAGTGCGAGCACCATGTAGACGCACAGTTTCCTCTCCTTGGAGGACAGGGGCTCTGACTCACGCCAGCCAGGACCACCAGCAGAGGGAACAATTGCCTCTCAGCAGTCATTCTAGTTCACTGTCTTTTAGTCTCTTCACCAATAGGTATTTTAAATACATGGGCAAAGGAATAAGAGTGAAAACTGTCTAATTTACTTTGTGACTGACTCAAAAATGTAAACAGGGTGACATACTGTGTGTGACTTCAATACCAAAGACTACAAGACACAATGTTTGTTAAGCATCTATACTGAACGCAAGTAAAGCTGTGGTTGAGATTGAGCTAATGTCCTGATCCCGCATTATTTCTTAGGTTCTTTTTCTGGGAGTTGTTTGATGTTTTTAGGTCAGAATTTTGTTTTTCTTACCTCCTTTCTTATTTCATTAGTCTTTGTTATGCAAAACCAGCTTCCTATAACCAGCTGCAGCTTTGCAGCATCCACCATAGCATCTACTTCATCCTTCTTGACGCTGCCACTACTGCAGTATCTGCTCCTTCTCCCTACCTTTGCTTGGTTTTGTATGTGCACACACACTATTTTTCTCTATGTTAGTAGTAGTATAGAGTGGCTAGAAGCCACAGGTTATATATTCTTTATAGCAGAATCAGTTTTTCGTTTTAGTTCCTTTTCTGACAGCTGTCTGGACAGGTTATTTTTGGACATACACAGCGTCTCAAATTCATGGCTGCAAATAGTTTTGATTTAACACATAGAAAAGATATCTAGCTAAAGACACTTAAATTAACAGTAGAAAAGAAAATTTGTTTGACTTGCTGTGCTTGCAATTATAGATATTCACAGCTTTCTGAAAATACAGTTTAAGGGCTGTACTAAGTTAAAAACTTTGCTAAAAGGTTAGAAACATTGCTTTATAAATGTGTATTTTGAAATTTAATGACCTGCACTTCAGAAGATGAGAGGCTAATGAGAACACATTAGGACAGTATGACAAAGAATTCACCAGCCTTCATGGTGGTAGGGGTGTTACACAAGACATAAGAAGCAGTGTTTATCCATTTCTTCTTGGTTCTGCACTTCTCCCTGAACAAAGAACTGTGTTGGCTATTTCTTCTTCCCATCAGCTCTTTCACTAGTCAGACTAGTCAGGAAGCCCATTACCCATTAACTTCTGCCTACACAAATGCAGTGCCTGTAACTTGTCTTATTATTCAGTGATACAATGAATACTTCAAAGAACAAATGCTTTCTAGCAAAGGACCCTTGTGTACTGAGGACACTCTTCACATTCTTGCTCCTTCTTACTCATTTTAAGTGGTTGTTCAGTGTCTTGGAAAACCACCTTCCCCCTTTTGTTATAACACATGCATTTCAGACTATCCAAGGCAGGTATACAGTGACAAAACCAGTGTTTGTACTGTGAAACGTACAAACTGCAAATAAAATCTCTTCCTTAGACATTTTTGCAAGCAAAAAAATAACCACAAAACCACATTCCATAAATGCCAGTGGGATAACTATCCATCTCACAAACACAGATGGACAAGAATGTACTAATCATTAATTTATTGAAATCTCACAATATACCTACAGTTTATTACTATTCACTAACCTTAAAAAAAAAAAAGAAGCATTGGGTACTTGCTTCATAAAAAAAATCTGGATAAATTTGGATTGTTTTCCATTTGCTTTTCCTCCTCAATTTATAAGGATTTGCACTACCAGAAGTTAAATACATGTTTTCCTTGTGCTCCACTTCAAGACAGCACCAGATTCAGTTTCTTCTTAATTGGCCTGAAGAACTATGTCTGTGAAATAATCAAACTTCCCTTGAATCAGCAGGTTTCTAGGTTCACTTGCAGTAAGAGTGAATAAGACTTTAACGATTCCAATTGAATGGAACATTTGATGTTAATTCATCTCTTGCCACAACAGTTTCTCTGTGGGTAAAGTAATTAATCCCTTTCAGGTCAGCTTCACAGAAATTATTTTTGTTTCTTTAATTATTATAAAATTTTTTTTTACTATGGAAACTTTAAGGACTGGAAGATGTGAGGGGATATTTATTTTTAACCTGAAATAGAGGGACTCTGAAAGAATTCTAGTTCCTCTGCTCTTCAGAGTTAAATTACTAGACCACAAATTTTGAGCCTTTTAATATTTTGAGACAATGAAAATTTAGGAGTAGACTGAGAACCAAAATTTCACCCTTAGTTTAGGATCAGAGTTTTATGAAATGAAGTATACCATTTCTAACAACCCACCTCAACCTCCAAAAAACATCAGGTTTTCAGCATCAAGTGATTTGTGCTTATAGACCTACTTCTATTATTCCTGTGACTTGCTAGTGTAGACAGAGCTGGAGATGGTTAAGGTTCCCTGGGATCTTAAGAAAAAACTGACCTGCAAGAATAATCTGAGTATAGATTATTTTAGCAGTAAAGTTTCATTTTCAAACTGACTATTCTGGATGTAAGTGTTTTAATTGAAATGGGGACTCTTCCCATTACAAAAGCATAGAAAGCAGCATAATCTGCACAGTACAAATCACTGCTTCTTTGGAAGGCTACCTGTTACTTGTTAGCACTATAAAATAAATGTCTAATGCATTTTTGTGCTCACCGTAAGGAGGACTGTCACAGTAAAATAACTGTTTTTTTAAAATTTTCTTTTTACACTTCATTGTCAAGGTGACTGGGAGTCACTAGGAGGAAGGAAAATGGAATCTTAGACCCTATATACTGATTAACTCAGATTGATGCTTGTCCTAGAAGTAACATGATCAAGTCATTGGGGAAACTAGAACTGCCTAGAGTCTCTTTCTTGGAGTCAGTCCACATGCATTGTGTTGTGTACACTAAAAATCAACAGGAGAGAAACAAAATAAGAAAAAAATCTTAATTGCAAAAAAATAATATTTTCATATTATTTAAAGAAATTAAATATCTGAAATGCATGGCCTCAGGAGATCTACGTGCTGTCTCTGGAACTAGCTTAATTTCATGACCTTGCATTTAGACAGCATGGCCTCAGATACGTGAGTCTCGGTCCTTTAACAGGCAGCAGCATCTTCAAAGAGTGATTCAGTGCTCTTGCATGCTTGCCAGGGAGCCACTGCAACCAGTCAGTGAGAAACAGTAGGCAAAGAACATGTCTAAGGTGATTTCTGATGTCTTGACCTTTGACTACGGGTTGCTTATTAGGAATTTCTTAACTGCGTTTCAGAAGAAGTACAAGAAAGTTGAAGAGAAAAATACCCTGCTTTTAAGTACGAGAAAAACAGAGAACTGTCATTAGATAAGAGCAAATTCTCTCCATTCCTTGGAGAGACTTTGACAAGCTACCTTTTCCCAGCTGAAGGACATTGTGCAAGCTCTGCAAGATTTATGGCGTGAAAACAGCAACAAGAAAAAACAAGTTTGACTGTATTCCAGTGTCTTGTGGACTCCCTGAGTTCTTATACTTTATAAATCCTTACACATACTGCTTAGAAGACAAATATACAAACCCAACTCTCAATGTGGGGACAAGAAGTTAGTTATGCTCTCTTCTGTTGTTACACTCTTGAATGATACCACCATGAGCATTAAGTCCTGAACAACTGTGCTTTAGAATGAACTCAGCAGCTTTTGTCTTGCCCTAAGTGAGGATATAATCAGTGCTTCTATACTGCTCCCAACCTATCTTTGAATTTTGATGACTAAGTTATATGCAATAGAATGTGAGATACAGTGGGCAGGGAAATTGTCATCCAGAATTGGAGTCTTCTTTTATTTAGAATGTTGCCAGGCTTGAATGGCCTGGAGAGTACATTGCCTGAATTTGCCTCAATTTCAGCACATCTAAGATTGTCTGAATTTTATCCTTTGCTTGTTTCAACTCCAACATGGAACATTCTGTAGCCACATATATTGACTGATTATAATGTTGATTACCAAACAGTATTCTAACCTTAGTTTGAGTTTGGGGGCTTTATTATAATATGAATAATTAAAAAAAGTCATAACAGGAGTATTTGAAACTCATAGTAGTTCCTGCCTTCTCCTATTCTGGGCCTGGAACCATTAGGAAGGGACAGAGGAGAAAAATTCAAGACTACAATGACTTAAACTCAGAGAGGCCCTCCTAGTTTCTGTTAATTAAACTGGAAGGCAGAGCTGGACTGGGGATTTAGTCTGTGTCATGGAGGTAAATGCTAACACAACATTCATATAGAGCCGCTGCGCATGGGTCAGAAAGGTAGGGGTGGACCTGAGAGATTTTATGTGTATGAGTAGATCCACTAGAGGCCTTACTCTGAAGCAGCTTTTTCTCATGTTCTTGAGTTATACTTCTTGAGCTTTACAGGCACTGATAATGTGCCCTTGCAAAAGTAAGTTGTTTCAAATGAGCAAAATTGGAGTTTCTTGCCACATAACTAATTAGCATAAGCAATCTCTTGTCTCATAGCAACCTAGATCTGATGATGAACACCTGCCAGCCCAGATGGTTTGGGGAGGAATTTTCTAGTTTAATAGAATAAAGTACTGTGGCTGAGCAGCCTCACACTATTATTTTACAGGAATTTCACAAGAAGTCTGAAAAGTGATTACTGTGAAATCTTAACAAATAAGCATTTCCAAAACTGCCATGTTTAACTGTCATCACTTGTCAAGGCATGGCTTTTAAATAATGCTTGGCTGCTACATCATATTCTGTGTATGTGTGATAACAATAGTATTGAATAGGAATAAACTCAGAAATATTGCAAAACCAGTAGGACCTGCAAAATTAAAAGAACCCCTAGTCTCTCACTGTTAGATTTTATTGTACTAATTGCAATCTATAGTTCTAAAAAGCTGTATGAAAAGACTTAATAAGTTCCAGTAGAAGATTTTTGTAAACTTACAGATAAATGTATATGTTAAATATTTTTAATGGATCCTTGTAATTTATGACAATATTTTAGCACTGGTATGTGGAGAACTCCAAAACATATCTATGTGCTAGATATATTGTTGCATCAACAACATAACCGATGGCTCAAATTCTGATCTAGCTGATGTAAAAAATACCAAACATGTGGAACCTAAAATTATCAACATTTTTTTTATGTTATCTACTGTTTTTTTTCTTAAGTCCTTTCCTTAGTCCTATTTCTTAAACTTTGAAGAGATTAAGAAATATCTCTGGAAAAAGCAACATTATTAGTTTTGTTGAAAATTCTGTCCCTTCTGCATTTTAAAATCTAACATCAAATTTGACTCAGACAAACAGATTAAATATTCAGTGACTACATACATAGCTTAAATGTTAATAGTATACCCCCCCTTTCTGTTTTGTTCTTTTGTTTGTTTGTTTTTGCATGAAAGAGAAGGAACAGAGTTGTTTTATTTTAAAAGGATCCTTTCTTCTTATCTTCAATTGTTTTTTTTAAAAAATAGCAGGTAATCCATAAATTATAAGTATGGAATTTGAGACTCAGATAGAGTATCTGAGGCACTGCTTTGCTCACTAACAATTAAATCAAGAACCTTGATTATTTTGTAACACATCTCCTGGTCCCTAAAATAGTTATGATAAATTTAGAAAATACTCCACTAAAATGTTTAGTGCAATCTCACAATAGTGAACAAATTACAAAAGAGCCATTAACTCAGTTCCCCAGATCAGTTATTTAAAAAAATATTTTTAAAAAATCGAGGCTTCAAACTAAAGGCTAGAGCAAAACAGAGATATGATTATACTTGTAAAGGTTCAAAATCGGAGCTGACAGAGAAGTCCTTCATTTCCCACTTTCATTTCAGGTGTATTGCCACATTTTAGCTCATCTATGGGACTTTTGATAGCAAAGTTTTTCAGGTTTCATTTAAATTGTGACCTAAAGCACACAGGACAAAATAGATAATGTAATGAAATGAAAACATGACAAGTATTTCTGAGGGGATGTGATGAAAATAGCATAACTGTCATCCAAGTATTTGTTCAAAGCAACGTCTTTGGAAATGGCAAAAGCCTTTGGATGTGCATGTACTTACATGAGGAATGCATATACTTATGTATATACACACATGCATGTATATACATACGTATTTAACACACAAATAATGGAGATTAAGATTAGGTGATTAAGTTCAGAATAGGACGAGCCAGATTATTTTGGATGGCAGATGGCAGATAATGTGACAAATTGTTGAGATTTCTGAACAGACTTGCACACATGATCTATTTCCAAGTTCTGTATCAGGTTAAAAATTGAGCTCAAATGTGAATTTTCTCCTGAGATGAATGAGTTGGCATAATATCCAGCAAGAAATCCATTACACTACTATAAGTGAATTGTATAAATGACTAAATATATATACATGCACATACATATTTGTGAAACTGATGTGCATATGAGTCAGGACTGCCAATATCATCTTTCCAATTCAGTAAGTAAAGCTTAAAAGTATCCTTGTCCAGGACAGCAGGGAGAGGCCGCTGCATTCTTAAGTAGTAGTATATGAGGCAGGTACAGTCTAGAGAGTTACAGTGTTATGAATGTATTTGGGTAAATCAGAATGTTTCCTTCCATTGTAATTTCTAAATTATGCTCTTCCTTCCTTCTTTATTCTTTATCATGTGTGAACATTTATTTTGTGTGTGCTATTCATATGAGCAGTTGCTCTGTGCTTCTGTTTGCTTCCTGTTCCAAGAACTGCCATTGCCTCTTCTGACCATCACCTCTGCTTACTTCTCTTCAGAAACCCCAGAGAGCTGGGGTTGTTCAGC
>WAAB01023226.1:13133-61782 GCA_013389865.1 Piaya cayana | reverse complement strand
CCAACCTTATGATTCTATGAAAATCTCAGTGTGTCTCTACCAGTAATTCTGTCTTCTAAATTAATTTCCTCCATCACCTCTACAATGCATTTATCTGTTACTAAAGACTATTGGATGAAAAGAATGAGAAAAAAATGTAGTCATCCTGGAAATATACTCTCTGTATTTTCCTGAATTTATAGGAAGTATTTTTGTATTGTAAACTTACAAATGAACAAATCAGATTCATCAAACGAAATTACTTTCTAATTTCCAACAGAGTGATTTTTCATAAATCTTAACAGAACTAAATTCCTTTTGTTCAGGAACAAATAAATGTGGATAACTTACTTAAGCTGAAATCTAGTGTATACGTTTTCACAGTCTCCAATTGTGTATCTGTGGGTATATATAGAGTTAGAGAAAGAGTTAGTATTTGAGTCAGAGTCCTCCATTAGCCCTACAGGTTCACAGCTTCTGTCAGCCTCTCTTCGCTAGTTCTAAATACAGCTGTCACAATCATATTGTTAATAAATCTTATCCTCTGAAAGACTAAAAGTCTTCTATTTAAAGGCTGTGATTCCTCAAGGAAAAAGAAAAACATTTTATTTTTAGTAAATGCTCTTAAATAACTGACACCAGGGGTTTTTTTTGGGGTATTTTCTACTGTGTGTTAATAAGAAGAATTATTACTAAATATCTAGATGTAATTAATATACTACTGATAATATGACCATGTTTAAAAAAATTGACATTGACCTATATTATGGTATAATTAAGTCAAAGGAAAATGGTGGTGTATATTATTAACTGTTAATAGAACCTTCAGAACAAGTGAAAAATTTATCTAATTAATCAGAGGTAACATTTAAAGAAAACTTGAACTTAGTTGAATTAAGTGTTTTAGCTAGATGTCTTCAGTGTAGTTCTTTAGTCCATATGCAGGACGAGATGGAAGGCTCTATGGACCAAAGGAAGATAGATTCTTGAGTATATTGGCCTAAGCGATTAGAAGTATTAAGGGTCTTTAATTTATGAAATCTTTCAGTAGGTGCCTAAATAAGAATATGTAACTATTTGATTTCTATTTTTTTTTTGCTATTCTGTCTGAAATCGGCTTGTAGGCGAGGCCTGCAATGTATTTCTGCTACTGAGTGTATCTGTTAACTCTTTCATGCTATCAGCTACATATAACGGGTAACTGTGAGATGCAATAACATTCAGCAAGAGGTCTTCTGTACTCTGCAAGATTTGATGACAGAAAGGGAGATACAGGAATGTTATCATTAATAAACTTTCAAGAGTTTGTAAAGTTCTAACAACAGAAATTTGTTCCATGTAGTCCTGTTAAAGAAGAAATTTAATGTCACTGCTGTCTTTTCCTTTTCAACAAACAAATGCAATGTAACTTGCTGACTTTTTACCCTAAGGATGGAAATTAACAAACCCCTTCAGGACTTGCAAAATGGTTTATATTCCTCTGCTTCCTGACCTGGAACCAATCTGCATGTGACTTTGACAATGAATTCACTAACCAAATCTCGCACCTTAATATCATAGAAATCATGAATCAGTAAGGTTGTAAAAGACATCTAAGTTCATCAAGCCCAATTGTCTTCACACCACCAGTGTGCCTACTAAATCATGTCAGTGCCACATTTACATGCTTTTGAGCACCCCCAGGGATGTTGATTTGACCACTTCCTTAAACAGCCTGCTCCAATGCTTCTCCACTCTTTCACTAAAGGATTTTTTTATTTTTTTTATTGAAGTCAGGGCATAGAGTAATGACTGTAGTCACTTCTACTGATTGCTTGGATCTGTAAAATTCCTACAGACTGGATCTATACAAATGAAACAACTTCCACAGGATCAAAAATCCAGATCTAGTTGTTTCAGACAACCTTATACATTTCTTGGAGAATAAAAATGAGATAACTCTATAAAGTCATTTAATCAATGTATAAGACTACACCTCTTCACTAATTTCAGCCTTTGTTTGCTGCTACAAATGTCTTTACATTTTCAGGACATAGTCATTCCTGAAATTACATATCTAGCTTCTACATTTCCTAAAATATTTATTTCAGTAATAGAAAGAAGTGACCTGTGAATTAAAGAAAATGCTACTTTTTAAAAAAAAATCAGATCAGAGGACAGTAGTAAAGTCAAATATTTGAAAGGAAACCATCGTGAAATAATGTTTCTGTTTCGAAAGACAATCTTCAGTCATATCATATAACTTTGTTCAACTTACAGTTTTTCAGTTCTGAGTCTACAAGCACAGGAAACACAATAATGGGAAATTTTGTTTAATGGTATGCTTTTAATTTTGATTCAGTAGAGACATCAGTATGCACTAAGGAATATATATCCAAGGATTCCTGAACTTCAAAGTTCAAAAATCTAAGTCTAATTTGCACTTTAGACAAGGTGCATGAAGGACTTCTGTCAATATAGTGGGGTTCATTGTGTTTCTGTGTTCAGTATTTGATAGCCTTTTCTAGTAATTCTGTCACGCATCTCTTCTGCATGAAGTTTCTTTTAAATGTCAGAACTGAGATATGACAATAAATATTCACTTTGATTAACGTGTTGCAGATTTTTCTTGACCTTAAATGAAGACACCACTTCAAAATGTAATCAGATCTTTAAACTGAGTGGAGGTTGTGGTGGGAAAATGCTATACAGACATCAAAGCATGATAAATACAGGCTCTGGGACAAAATACCTTGTCATTTCCCCACATGCTCTCTTACAGAATTGGTGTTCATAGTTTTCATTCAAGTTAAATAGGAGATGTATTTTGATACTCTTTTTATCTATCCTTCCTTTGGAGAATTCATAGTATGTCTTGCCTGGCCTGAATTCAATGAAACAATGCCACTGTTTGAAAAACAATTATTTGGGAAATGAACATTTATTTTGGTAATTGTTTAGGTCTAAATATGTAAATTCATATTTAAGTTACACATGATTTTAGTCTTTGGTTTTGAGTTCCAATAATCCTCATTGGTTTAGGGGCTACTGTGAGAGTAGAACATCTGCCTGTATAATATTCTTGAAAGATTTAATAAGCTTGGTAACATCAATATTAAAATGTTCATCTTTTCTTCATCATGTTCCAATGAAATGGGTAAAGGTCTTGTTTTCATTGTAAGCTATGACTAATTCAGAATGAATATAAGTGAGAATGTGTGAAATTTTCCATCTATACTGAGAAAACTGGGGAAAAGACAGCCAAGTATTTTCTAGAATTATTGATTTAATTAATGATGAATGGCTGGTTTGTTTGTTTGTTTCTTTGTTAAACATACAATTTAATGATCAGTACTTAATGTAAAAGGACTTGTTGCGAGGCCGTAAATGTAATTCTGAATTGCTATCTAGGTATCTCTTTTTCCTGAAATGAATAAAGGAAGCTGAAAAGTTAGTAGTTAATATTCAAGAGTCAGACTGTGCATAGTGCTCAGCACTTCTTATTGACAACAGGGGTTAGAAAATTCTGCAGCTTAAAGTCTGAGGTCCCAAAAGCATTGATGATAGTTTCTTAATCAAAACAATGAGTAACATGAAATGAAAGCTTTAACTTTGCAAAATTGTCTCAAGTTACTTCATAAAGAACAGGCAGTCTTCTAAAATTCATTTGTACTCACTGGTGCAACATTGCTAACTTAATTAAAATTCCAATATGTAATGGATATGTTTAAGACCATGAACAGTACCTATTTACCATTTCTTCTAAATTATTTATTTTTTTTATTTTTCTAGATTTTTTTTCCTAAGTTAAGTTTTTTAAGTGCTTTATCTCTTCTTAAACAGTTTAAGGGATATTTCCAACTCTGAGTAGACAAACAGAGCTGTGCTAAATGTTAAATTTGTTTGATATAATATTAAAAGCATGAATTTTGTAGGCTAAATAGGACTATATTTTTAAACCTAACCCTGTGTCCACTGTGTCTAAGTTTGACTTGAGAGTAGTGTGATTTCAATGATTTCGTATATTATTTATCATTTAGTACATCTATTTATTTCTCTTAGGCTACCATATCAATGAACACAAACATTCAATTAAGTTAGGGTTAAATAATACTTCTTTCATAGAGTTCTCTAATGAGGAATACAGAAAGAGGTGAGCTTGACTATTCCTGTGTCAGTACTGCAGAAACCAGGACAGAGAATACAAAACAATATATCTGAAGGCATGCAGGCTTACCAATACAAAAGCAGACTAGCCTAGCCCTACCCTATTACTGTACACAGTGGTGAAGATACCATTTATAATCACTACCTCAAATGATGACTTTGTTGAAAGTACAACAATCCACATACATTGCATTATTCTTGGCTTATGTCTCTGAATGAACTTTTAAAAGTTTCATTTAATGAAAATTCTACCTCAATTCACTTTACTTAACACAGCATAAGGTCCTCTTATTGTAACTTCTGTGCAAAACTAGTCCAATACTCAGACCGCACTGAATAGTCATGTAGCATACAGATGTGAACTGGAAAGGGTAACATTTTAGTTAAGTCCACTGGGATGTAGCCATGCAACTCCCATTAACATTAATGAGAATCAAACAGCTAAATCTCAGTATGTTGTGCTCAAAATGCTCCCTGATGTGTTTGAAGGAATAGCATTTTGATATCAAGTATGTGCAAATGTGCTGGTACTGCTCCATAAAACCTAACATCCTAGAAAAGTATTCCCAGATTTTTAACACTCTATAGCAAAGATAATCTCTGGGAATTGATGACTGAATAACTTCACAGGATGCAGTACATCATTTTTATTGATTGTCATGGTTTGATTTTGGCCCCTTCAGAATAGCCAGTTTTGTGGCTGAGGAAAAAAACTACAATTCCCAAGTATTCCATCCAACCTTTTCTATGTAAATAAGGGTGTAATTGGGGGTGGGACACACTTCCTTTTCCGGATCCGGNCCTCTGCCTGTTTTGGTTTTTTTTTGTATCCTCAGCCTCTCTTACCTTCTCCTGGATTTTGTACAGCAGGGTCTGGGGGAAGGGAGAGGGACTGCAATTTACTGTGAGGGGTTTTGGGAGAGTTTTAACTCAAAACCATTACATTGATAAGGAAGTTGTCATCAGTGTAGCCTTAGTATAAAGTTGGATGAGCATAGGTTTCTTTAAAGCTTTATATTTTTATTAATCATCAAACTGTCCTCTAAAAATTAGTTAAATTTAGGCTCTGATTTTTGATTTTTTTTAAAATTTTTTATTTTTTTTTTCTCTTGGCTTTATCTGTGAACTTTAAAGACAGAGCCACAAGTTTCTATGGATTCTTGCTAGGTTGCCAGTTATTCAGATGTTCCATCATAAAAGTTTATCTAGCTCTGTTAAAAACAGCAATAACAGATCTACTTTTTTTAATTCACTAGGGATTCACAGGTAACTATTAGGTAGTGGAGAGAATGAGGCTAAATTATGGTGGACTGCTTGTCTTGTAGGAAAAGTTTATTAAGGATTTAACAACTTACAAGTGATCTATCCTCCATTATGTACTGTTCACACATATTTGCTTGGTATGTAATATCTACATAATGTATGACATGAGGAAACAAGTAGTTAGTATTTATCATACTTTTAGTCTGTAATCCACAAGAAACAGTTCTAGGAAAGGAATATTTGCACACATTTTAGGGCATCACGTAAAATTGCATAATACATATGTTTCTAACAATTATACATCACGTAAAAGATTTTGGAAAGTATACAAGACTAGAAACTGTACTCCATTCCCAATAAAAAGCAACTCCACAGGGTAAGCAATTACCAAAACATTTACATTGTATCTCAGGGAAAGAAACATTTACTATTTTCTGCAGTCCTGCTATCAGTCTCTGTCTTCAGCTTGTGAACTTCAGAGTATTTAAAGTATTATCTTCTTAGCATTTACACTTTATTTGATTGGCTTATGTCATTATCATGAAGTTTCAATATTGAAATTTAAAAGTAATTAATAACAAATAATTTTATGAATTTCACCTTTTTTTTCTCTTTGAGAGTGATTAATTTCTCAAATTTATTCATTATTCAGTGTGATTCAGTAATTCCCTTAGCAAATAATTCTTGATGTGTCATTGTAATTGTGAATTATGAATATTACAATTAGTTTGTGCTCTAACTTTTTGCAGTTACACATGTATTTGACTAACTTTAGCAATTCAGTTTGGATTTCCAACTGTGTTTAATTATAATAGGTGTTAGCAATATATGCCAGGCAATTAAAATCCAGATAACATGTGTCTCATAGTAACTAACTAACCCAGCATGAAAGCAAACTACAAATTCGATAATCAGATGTTCAGTTTAAAAATTACTTTCAGCAAATACTCAAGTAATCGAGTCAAAAGTATACCTAGTGAGCTCTTAAAAATTGAGTGCTTTCAGAAAGTAATCATAAAAACCTAAATTGCATTTAAAGAATAAATAGTCAACAATATTTTCTTCAACTATTTTGGGGAGTTGACTTGCTGACTGCCTTGCCAACCTAATTTTCCTTACAGAAATGAGGAATGTAGTGAAGCAGCAGAAGTTAAGGAAATACCTGAACTTCAGTAACAGTATCACAGTTACCGGGATGAATAGGAGGATATTGATTATTATGTAAATATCCACTTTTTACCATATCCAAACTCTTACATAATGCAAAGGAAGATGTGAGATGACTTATACAACCTCTGTATTCAGATCCTTTTTTATTCAGATGTGACTGCATTTAATCAAAGTGATTGAGCTGTGGATTTCTGATATAGTATTTTGAAAAACAGAATTGTAGGCAAGTAAACTTTTTGCAATAGACATTCTGGCTATTATATTAAATCCTGCTCATGGGATTCTTAAATCAAATCCCCAAATAGTTTTCTGAAGTACTGTATTTTTTTTCTGTAACTTTATTATCCTCTTGATTCATATCACACTCAACCACCCTGAATCTACCAAGCTGCAATGTTAATGCAGCATGTCATTTATTTTACTGGCATTTCATCAATGATCTCTGAGACAACAGATTCCCCTTCTCTAGATATAATTCTAATGAAGCAAATACCTTGGAAGATGAGGTCAAATAAAGCTAGCTTTTGATGTATTTATTTCTATGCCATTCTCTGACTTAACTACACTCCTTTATTCTTATGTACTATTTCATCAAATGGTGTTAGTCAGAAAAAGAACTATATGAATTTTAATTTCTATTTCAGAGTAAAGAAAGCTCCCAAGAAAAGAAAGAATTATCCATTGTAAGTAATAAAGCAAATAAAACCCAAAGTAAAACAAAAAAACAGACACAATTTAAATGGGTATCTAAATTTATCACAGATTCAGTTTTCCAAACTTCAATACTGCAGAACTCAGGGCAGGAAAAAGAAAAAAAGTGTTTGTTTTTTTAGATGATGACAGATCCATGTTTAACTTACTTGTTTAGGTTTTTTAGCTACTTTCAAACCACAGAGCAAAGTGGCTTCATCCAGTTAGTGAGAGTGACAAAGTGAATCTGTAAAAGTGCAAATGAGCATCTATTACTCTGTTTTGAATTAAGGACACATGATAATGTATGAATTCAAGATATAAATTTTCTTATAAAGCCTGAAACAAATTTTGTCTGATATTTCCAGTTACAGGAAACTGCTTTCAATGGCTTTTACATTTGCATCAATTTAATAATTTCTATGAATTTATTTTACCAGAATTTGACCAAAGTATTAATTTCTCAGGGTGAGCTTGATGAGAGACAAGGAGTTTTCTGTCTGAGTTAAAACCTTGCAATCATTTTACTAACAGGCACTGCTGCCATGAATTAAGGATTTGAAACTTGGCATTCAGGGACTGAATAAAAATTAAGTGTCTTTACTAAAGATGCATGCTTTTCTGTTTGTCTCTTTTGTCAAGTTGTGTTACTTAGCAGAGTTTCTGGACTTTACTGATTTGAAGCTATTAAACTAAGCAATAGAACTCTGTTCAACTCCAAGCAAGGAGAAGTTCAAAAGGTATTGAAAAGAGGGAAGCACTTTGTACTGTTTGTTACACTTTGTTGCATGTAGTATACAGGAATACGTACTGGCCAGGCTGGAGTGCACAGGAAACTTTCACGCTACAGATTGAGTGAAGTAAAGTTGTTCTGAGGAAAATAGTTTGTGGTTAAGTAAGTAAAGACTGTTTTGTGATACAAGAGAAGGAGGAGCATAAAGGAAGATACACTTAGTCTCAGCAGGGCCAGTCAAAAAGAAGTTGAGGAGTGACTTGCTGAAGTTTGAAAAAATAACAGTATTTTCAAAAGCAGAATGCTGACCTGAGTGATGAATAGATCTCTGTGTGTCATAAAAAGTTTGTCCAAGAACATTAAGGCCATTTCAGAAAATTTAGATGAATCACATGACTTGGTAGTCACTTAAAGGAGATAAATGGCATTTCTACTGCTGATGAAAGATATGCCTAAGGATTTTTTTCCCAAAATCATGTGTCAGTACAAGAAACAGCTAAATTAAATGAATAATATTTTTCTCATTTGTCTTGTCATTTACACTATTGAAAAAAAAAATAGAGTAGTATGTGGCGGTGGGAGCAAGTGAACCTCACAACAAATGAATTTGATTTCAGATGAAGTCCTTTATTATGGGTTAACTGGCTGCTTTTATAGACCAAGCAGGCCAAGCATGAGGTAAATATTGATTGGTCACTTCTGCCCTAGTAACAAGTCTTCATTGGCCACTGCCCGACCACATAACTATGTTGCTAGGATGCGTCTCCTGCCCCCCATGTTCAGTTTCTTCATTAACATAACACAACAGAGTCATCACCACCCTTTGTGACTTTACCAACTCCACCCAACCATGGTGCTTGGAGTTGCTCATTGTATTTTGCTGCCCAATAATAGTACTTACAAGAGAAGCTGTGACACTAATCTGTAAAATCAGGAACTGCATGCCAAGAATAAATAATTATTTAATTTTCAGACTGCTAGAAGTAGGGCAATAAGTAATATGAATACGTAGCCAGTTTAGAACAGAACACCTTTTCATAAAATACATAGCTGAATCGCAGACTAAGTAGAATTACAGAATGCAAGTCCACTTGAGTAATAAAGTCTTTGCATTAGCCTTTACATGCATGTTATAGAAGTTCTAGTTTTAGGACTCCTGTTGTACAGAAAGGCTAAATACAGAGTCTAAATCTGAACTGTTGATTAATCAGATATTCCTAGGTAAAGGAGATTTAAAAATGGAAGATAATGCTAAAATACAATGATCTTTCACCCAGGACATGTAGTACCATTTCAGAATTTGTTACAGAAAGTAATATGATACAGAATAATTTCATTAAATTCAGCTGGATTTCTGCTGTTCACAATTATTCTACCATGAGGGATACTGATAGTTTTACAACTGTGCACTCCTAAAAGAAAAACAACAGGATTTTTTTTCTAAGTTTTAAATATTACCTAATCTTGAAAAAAGTAGTTATTCTAAAATGTAAATTAAACATTTTAACTTTCATATGTGAATGATCAGAATTTATGATAACTGTTCAGGTCTAATAGATTTTCTTTTGTTATTTGGAGACTAAATTTAGATCGTAGAATCATAGAATCATGGAATAGGTTGGGTTGGAAGGGAACTTAAAGATCATCTAGTTCCACCCTCCCTTGCCATGGGCAGGGACACCTCCCACTAGACCAGGCTGCTCAAGGCCCATCCAACCTGGCCTTGAATCCCTCCAGGGATGGGGCAGCCACAGCTTTCCTGGGCAACCTGTGCCAGTGCCTCCCCACTCTCATGGTGAAGAAATTCTTCCTTATATCTGCCCCTTTCCAGTTTATACTCATTTCTCCTCCTCCTATTACCACAAGCTTTTATGAACAGTCCCTCTCCAGCTTTCTTGTAGGCACCTTTCAGCTACTGGTAGGTCACTATAAGATCTCCTTGCAGCCTTCTCTTCTCCAGGCTGAACAAGCCCAACTCTCCCAGCCTGTCCTCGTATAGTGCTCCAGCCCTTGGGACATCATTGTAACCCACCTCTGGACCTGTTTCAACAGTTCCATATCCTTCTTACACTGAGGATTCCAGAACTGGACACAGTACTCCAGATGAGCCCTCACAAGAGAGGAACAGAGGAGCAGAATCACCTCTCTCAACCTGCTGACCAAGTTTCTTTTGAGGCAGCCCAGGATACAGTTGGCCTTCTGGGCTGTGAGTGCACATTGCTGGCTTATGTCAAGCTTGTAATTGACAAGCATCCCCAAGTCTTCTCTGCAGGGCAGCTCTCAATCATGTCATCCCCCATTGTGTACTGAAATGGGGGATTGCCCAGATCCAAGTGTAGGACCTTACACTTGGCCTAGTTGAATCTCATGAGGTTCTCACAGGTCCAGTTCTCCAGCCTGCCCAGGTTGTTAAGTACCTCAACCTTCTCCTCGTCTGTTGATACAAGGTCACCATTCTCAACCATCAGTGGGGGTACATTCTCTTTAACCTTTCTCTTCTGACTGACATATTTGTAGAAGTCCTTGTTGTTAGTCTTTACTTCCCTTGCCAAGTTTAGCTCCAGCTGTGCCTTGGTCTTCTGGATCTTATCCCTACACAACCAGGCAGTGTCCCTATACGCTTCCCAGGTTCCCTGTCCCTGCTTGCACTGCCTGGGCAGGACCCACTTGTTCTAGAGTTTAACCAGCAGATGTCAACTCAGCCACATCAGTCTCTTTCCTGACTCATTTTCTACAGATGGGGAACTGAGCACTCTTGTGTTTTATGGAACAAAACCTTGAGTATTTGCTAGCTGTGTTCTCCCTTGTCCCTGTGGGTCCTACTGACTAACTCCTTGAAGAACGGGAAGTTTGCTTTCCTAAAATTTAGTGTCACTTGTCCCGTGTCTCCCAGGACTGAACTCCACAAATGAATGATAGTTGAAGCCCAGGCTGCCTCTGATCTTGATGTCACTGATGTGCTCACTTATGCTGGTGACTGTCAGGTCCAGTATTGCATCCCCTTGGATGGAGATGTCTATCAGCTGGACTAAGAAGTTATCTTCACTGCCCTCCAGGAGTCTCCTGGATTACCTACAGCTTGTCATGCTACTTTTCCAGCATAGATCTCATACCAGAGATAAATACACTGCTACTCACTGACTTAAACATCCATGTTTTGGATTTTAATTACTATATCTGACATATATATTTATTTCACATAACAATGTAATCTGAAGAAACACTTTTCCCACTGCATTCCAGGGTATATAGTAGCCATATAATTCAAATGAGCTATGTGAATATAATAAATATCTTAATTTATTAGAGCTAGATAAAAGCCATGCATACTGTGTTGTAAGTAACAACTGTTTTAATTTTCAGTAATGTAGAAGTTCTACATCTATTGAGGATGCATTACTTGATGCTCTATTATTGACTGAGGAATAGAGAAAGCAGCAAACACTAGTATTGTTTGATTCATGCACTATTACTTCTGCTTTGTGATTGAGTGATGAAAGTCTTTTTATAAATATCACTGATAAACCATAACTGACATTTATGCTGTGGGTAGAAAATCTGTCATTCAATGGTATGTAAAATACAAAACAATATAAATTCAACAAAGGACAAAGTAGTTAAGCAAATTCTACATCTTTTCTGTAAATTCATAATGGTATTAGGCTTGTGCTTCTTGTTCATTCAAGATACCTTCATTTTTTTCTTCCTCAAGAGATTTTATTATTTCCATCCTATATTACAATGTAACTCTCAAAGATTTGACTCTCAAAAGCAAAAGGTTCCTATTTTCTTGCAGTCATTTATAAATAATCAATAGCATAATATTTATAATAATTTGTTACTACTGTAGAATGAAAAATTTTAAAACAGCAGTTCTGTATGTAAATTTACTTTCTGCTGTCAGCTAATGTCACTATTTCATCATTAAAACTTTTTATGCAATTACAAATACAATCAAATACATCTTTTATATGTTGACAATAAGAAAAATCTCATAGATTACATACATTTTGATGCTATGAAGGCATATTTGAGTTTAGAAATAGTGATTGTTAGTATGCCTGGCCAAAATTGTCCAGTGTAGGTTGTAATGGACTGCCTCAAATCAACAATACATTAACCAGATTTTTAGAATTAATTGAGTAACTTTCTTTGGCTGTGGTGCTAAATAATTATTCTAGACTGCTTGGTACACTTTCAGAGGCCAAACCTATTATGCCCAAGAGGGTTGTCAGCGTTTTGAGAACAAAATCCATCAGTACTTCTTTTTGATCTATTATGTAACTTTGAACATACTGTCGTTGACTTTAGTTCAGAAGTCTGCTTTGTTCTGCACTGAAATGTAATAAAATGAAAAATGATTTTTTAAAGATATTTTCCACAGATAATAGTTACTATATTTTCCATCTGTGCTTCTCAAAGAAGCAGTTGAGTGAAGGGAGGTATCCTTTAAACCCATTTTGTATCCAAAACAGAAGAAACTCTTCCAAAAGCCCAAGGGTACTGCTAACTTATATTCTAGGTAATCAGATTCTTCCCTTTCATTACTTCAGCAAATGGCAGAAAAGACATTTAGGCTGTTCAGTTTCATGCTTGAGGTTGACCTAACATTGTAGAAAAGGAACATTTTTTTCTTCCTGTCCTATACACGGGATTTTAGATTTCTGTTAATGTATGTAGAAGCTTTAGACTACAGTTTCTTGCTAGTCTTATTCTAATGCCAGAAGAATTACCTTTATTTGGGTGCTTTTTGATGGGTAATGCTTTCACTGGGTAGGACCTTTCAATACTTAAGCTGACACAGTTGCCAAATATCCCTTCCTCACAAACCATTTTCCTTTGTTCAGTAAACCGCAATTTCTTTTCCTTTTAAATAGCTTATGCATAGAATATTGTTGTAAAGGCTATATAAGGTGGAGGAACAAATCTGGCAATAAAGCATTCCAGTCTAAAGAATATTGTTGGGGTCTTTTGTATAACAATGGCTCAAATCCAAAATCTTTGGCTCTACTTCTAGAGTAACTGGAAGTTCTTCTGGTACATATCTGATTTTTTGTATGCACTTTTAACATGAACTCACCTCTCCTGCAGTGCCTGCCTAAATAAGAATCATAAAAAGTTATTTATTGTTCAAATAACAGACATTTTCCTCTCTTCACTTCATTGATTTTGTATATCAAAATGACTTCAGTCATTATGCCCTGATGAGCCTGTTAGTCCATGTTATTTGCTAAATATGTAATATATTGGTCTGGAAAGAACTGAAAGGCTGGATAGTACTTCTGCATGGTGTGAGGCTTGGGGAGGCAAACTCTATCAGATAAAATGCTTACTAAAATAGCAACACATCTATCATTACTGCCAGAACATAGTGTTCAATTCATACTATTGTGTGAAGGGTAATTACGAGTTTAAATAGTACAAGATCTTGCACTGTATCAAATTATTTTCACACAGTAGCTCTCATAATTTCAGTAAAGGTCTTCAATAAATGTCTTTCTGTTTGTAGAATCCAGCAAAGATTTAAGAATATGGTTTCATTAAAGGCATTGCAAAACTCCATGTTACCTTCAAGTCTGAGAAGTAAGATGTATGTATGAGAAGATGTATGTAACTCTAAATTCTGTTGGGTTTTTTTAAACAATATTTCATCATATAAATTTCTAATACATATGTGTAATTCAATGTCTTTCTCTCAATCAGAAAAGTAAGCCTTCCTGGTGGTTTATCAGGAAAGTTAGAAAAGGCCTCTTCACAGAGAGGAGTTGTGCTTAAATATTTGAATAGCATTCTCATTGGTAGGTATGCTTGGTGTACTTGCCAATAAACCAGGATAATGTGTTTATTGCCTTGATTTCTTACTTCTGGTCTCCCACTTCAGTTGCAGTGGTATGCAGCTGGCATAGTCAACATGCTGACACTTGGAAGCTTGACATATCTGCTTGAATTTTATGGAAGAACCTTTGAGTTTCTTGTCATTTTCTGTTCTTGAAGTTTTCCTTGAAGAAACAGACTAAGGATAGTAAAACCAAGCTTGTTTTTAAAGCTCGTTTTCCAGCCTTGGATAACCCTAGTAAATCTGGCAAGTGTAGAGTGCTAACTGTACTGCCTAGTAATAATTTTTTAAATTATGAGGAAAAAAAGAAGTATAGATTTTTTTAATCTTATTTCCTTGCCTCATTCAGTTCATCTGAGACTCATCAGTGCATCTGTGCAGTTCTTGTTAGTATTATAATGAAGGCCGGAAGTATGCATCACTTGAAGAAGAAACAACTTTCTGCAGAACTGTCTTGCTTAAAAATCCTTTTGTTTTACAGTTTGCTGCAAGCAGGTAGACATTTCAACATGTACTGTGAGAAACATCTCTCTGTCTTTAAGCCCTTTGATTGTCTAAAAAGCAGGGGGAAAGAGAGATTTTCACAAGGGTGAATGCTTAGAGAAAGAATGTGAATCAATATAAGAGCTGCAGCAGGTTTGTGGTAACTGCACATTTTCCTAACAGTTGGAAGAATTATAGTGTGTGTGTGAATGAACTTTGGCTTCAAAAAACTGACTGACTGTGTGCATGGCAATCAAATGAACATGTTAAAAGTAGCGTACATTTTCCCTGACTTTTGCCGTGACCTTTGGGTAACTGGTAGCATAATGCTATGTCTGCACTAACCAATAATATGTAGCTAACTTGCAAGTACAGAATTCATGTCGTACTGGGTAACATGATATTATGCCTGCCAGTTATGTAGCAAAAATACGCATACTTTCAGTATGTGTCTTACCATAATAGTAGGAACAAGTAAATTCAAACAGCAAGTGTGAAAATTCTCACCATTTCCAATATGACAAAGAACACAGAACTGGCCCTGTTTAGGATTACTTTAAATATTTTAAGAATATCTAAGTGTATACACACTTATCCATGACATTTTATTGAATAGCAGTGAATTGTCATTAATTTATATTCACAAAAGGAATAATAGATAAGTACAAACATTTGAGGTGATAAGGAGAAAAAAAAGACCAGTTCAATATAAATTTGAGTTTCAAATATTTGGATTATATTTGGTTCAATTTATACAAATATTTGGAGTTCACACACACATGAAAAAACATACTTATTTGTGTGCATGTATGCTTCATGAATCAATATGCAAAGAAAAAGGTGTTCTTGCATCTAAAATTAAAACTAGTCAATAAGAAGAATGAACTTTTTAAATCTGATTCACAGTCAGCTATGTTAAATAAAGCATAGTAAATAAGATCGATCAGGAACAGTGTCAGTTTTAGATTGACTTTTGTCTCAATAAAATATTAGTCAATAACAGTAAATATTGAAGAAAGCTAAAAAAATGTCTAACAGCTTATTCATTTTTGCAAAACATCTAGGAACAAAAAGCTGAGTTTGCATGGCAAGTGCATCAGCTGTACAATTGACAATGAGTGGATATTGGAACAGGAAGATAATTTCTTCTACCCATTTCTAAAAATTCCTTTTGGTTTAGAAACCAATTTATTGAAGTAAAATCTAAAAATTTTATTCTTAATAATTCTGAATGAAGTTATGTTTTATTACATACACAGTTTGGTAGATCAATAGTTCTTTACAATGCTTCAAAGAATATAAATGCTTTTAAAAAGTATATTTTGTGATCTCATCAGATCTGCAGTCTTTTTTTCCTCCACTGGATTTCCCTTACATTGCCTTTATATTTCTAAATTATGGCTGAAGGTTTACAACATGCTTCATGCACAAAGTAAATTTATCTTCAGACTAATCTTATATATATAAAGATGTAGAATCTGTGACCTCTTTTTTCTTATTAGTGTAATACATCTTTTATTGGATTTTTGATCCACTATAACTGTGCCCTTAGATACTGTTCTAATCAACTGTTACTTCCTATTTTTTATTCAAAAAATTTGTTTTTTCTTTCTGAGAGAATGCACTTAGGATGTGGTTTTTTACTGAACAGAATTTTCTTCTTCCTGACCATTTCACAAGCTTATTAAAAAATATTTTAATTGAACAATGCTTAGCATCATCTGGGGATGTAATAAGTGCAGGCTTTAACTATGCTGTTCTGTTATCCAATGTATTAAAACCTCATTTAATACCAAAACCACAAGGGTTTGCAATATTCCCTCTAATGTGTCAATCCAGTCTGAGATATATGTACTAATAAATCTTTTCCAGTTCTTGTGTTGTCATACAAATAAGCAGTTTTCTACAGTCTACACACCTAAGCCTTCCATATAAATTGTAAATATAATGAAAGGTATACTGATTGCTAGAGAAGCTTGACAGAGCTGCAGTTGTAAAATAAGCAGGTTTGGACATCGTTCTTCCATTCTGTGTGTGATATAGCTACGCAAAGGGATCCATTATATCTCATTTAAGAAGTGAGATTCTTCTGTAATCAGACATTAACTTTCTTTCTTGTTCAAATTTTAAGTAGAGACCTGAGATACAGCAGTTTTCTGTAGGTCTAGTAAAAATAAATTTACTAAGTAGGTGTGATTGTAGGAAATGGAAAGATATTGCATAAGTTGGCAAAAAATTATTTTATGGTAGTATCATTGGCAGCATTTAAACACATCTCTAGTGCAATACAGGTTACCTAAATCGTGAGTTTACTCTGCCAAAGAGAAGTGTTAGTCTTAGTTTTAGAAATTGTCTTTGACTCTTTCTCCTAAATAATATGATTTAAAAAAAAAATTTAGAATGGACTGTAGGTGCATATTTAGAATTAATTGGATCATTAACCCTAGGATAGCTGTAGGTATTGTTGGATCTGAAAAGTTTTTAGTTTGGAATACCTTGAGGTCTCTGGTTCTTGGTTCCCAGAGATCTCAGCATGCCTAAAAAGTGCAGAAGAAAAAGTGTTACCATGTACTATATGAACTCTGCATTAAAATTATGTTTTATTACTGGATTCCCTTGTTTTACTGGAAAATTCATTCATAGAAGTATAAGGAAGGTTTGCAATTAAGAATCTAACAAATAATATATAAAGGTAATAATAATATTTAACATGTATGAAGCAAGTTTCATCAATATTTCCAAGGTTTCTATGCCACTAACCCCCCTGAAAAGACTTGATAACGTCCAGTTGCTGCACGGTGAGTTAAAAATCCCCAGGAAGAGTGACAAAATAATGATGTCAGTTGGTATTACAGCACAGATCTCCTTGGATCCAGTATCTTCTACACAGAAACAAAACATTCTTTTAAGATGTGCCTTGTAGCTCCTGCACTTAGTGTGATGAGAAAATGGAGAAAACAGTCATATTTTAACATATCTGGAAAAACAGATGTTGATGCAGCCACCCAAAATGTCTCAGATCTATGTCCATTTTATTACTTGCTGGATGTAGCAACTTAAAACATATAAAAAGAGGACTTGATCTTTTGTTTTCTATCCTTAGGAAAAATATCCATAAGCAAGAAATATTTTTACATTAACCTCGATTCTCTATCACTTTAAATTATTAGTTGTAGGAATTATTAGCATAGGAAGTATTTTTGCACACTGTCTGGCACCCTCTACTGTGCATAAATATTCCACGCATAAATATTATATTATTGCTGATGGTCTGCTATAATTAAAGTACAAAGAGCCAAAAATATGAAAATAAAATATTATGTCATTAAGTGAACTAATAGGATGATCTTTGTCTGAAATTACGTCCATTTGTGCCTAATAATAAAAATTTCTTAATAGCCATGCCCCCTTTCATTTAAGTTGCTTTTTATATTCCTTTCCAATAAATTTGAGCATGGAACTCTTTCTTGATTTGAGAGATTTATCATTCTGAGGCCCCATTTGTAGCTTTGTGATGTAGCTCCCAGTTCATTCTCTCAGTTTCAAAAAACAATAATAAGTTATTTTTAAATTTTGAATTAGAAGAACCACTTTGTGTTGGCCACTTTCTTCTTCCTTGCCTTCAAATGTGCAGAGCTTCATATAGTTCCCTAGTACTGTTTGAGAGGACAAATATTTGATGGGAGCAAGCCATCAAAAGGCAGTAAATACACATGCTACTATAACTGCTTTTTCTTGATGGAAAATAAAGTGGTGTTTAGTTATTTTATACTGTGACTGTAGTACAATGTGATAAATCATAGGCATCTACCTAGCTGTTTAGTACAGCAACTGAAGTTTCAAATGGTTTGATGTAGCCGTTTGGTACCTTTTCGACTGAAAGAAACCTACAGATATACACCTCTGTCAGAGTCAGGTACTCTCTCTCCAGCTTCTTTTAGATATCCCATGTATGAAGTGTGAATATTTCATACCACATTTACTTACTTGAAGATACCATGATATTAAATGGTATTTCTAATTTAGCAGAATGATTCAAAATATACTGAAAATGTAATACTGTACAAATACAAGTTACACTTAACAAAACATACCAATGCGTAGCTCAGTTACAAGACTGATTTGATCTCCGTTATAGGTGTCTCTTAAACGCTGTGTAACCCCAATTTCCAGGATGATATATGCAGATTGAAGCCAGCTGAAGCTCATTGCTCTCTTCAAAAATCTTTTGTAAATTGCTTCATTTTTATATTTTATGCTGGGCTGAATCATTTCTTCACTACTAACACCCCCATGAGCTTGTCTGTCTAACTTGGGAAGAACATTTATGTCACCAGCTGATCCACTCAGTTGTGATATAGTCAGTTAATCCACTGAACTGACACAGCTGTTCATCTAAAACAAAGGCCACCCTCCTGTTCCCTGTGTTGAGATAAAGTCAGCTTTCTTTGCAACAACTGTTGTCAGTAACATACTACACTATTCTCTGAACTCCATAGGTACATCACCCCAGCCTGTCTTCACTGAACCTTCTTCCTTTTTAGGGATTTATTGGTTGGTCACAGCCTCCAGAGAACTTTACAGGCACATCAGCAATGACATGTTTCATAGAATTGGTACATGTAGTGATGAACTAGAAGCATTTTACATGAAAATGTCAACAAATTTAATTTACTGAATTATTTTTAATGGTTTTAGAAAAGGTAAAATATAGTAAGTCCAAGTTAAAACTAATAGACACCACATTAAATCTCTTCCTTCCTACTTCTATGCAATAATAACATTCCTCGTGATGTGTAGCTTTCAATTGTTGCTTTTAACAGGCTTTTGATGTGCAGAAAGTCATATTCTATACAAATGAATCCAGTTATAGTATTTTCAAGACCCGAAGATACTTCTTTACATGGTGCACTCTGAGCTACTCACAACCATAGGACTACATATCATCCAGTGGCCTCTCTTGCACGATTTAGAAATACAATGATTTTTAGTTCCATTATTCTCCACCATCTCTATCAACCAAGGAATTTAATGGCAAAGCAGGTATTCTTTCCCATCTCAAGCTTGTTAAAAAGATACCAAGTAGACATTCATAGGTTTTAAGTTTTCAACAAAACTTAGATGATGTTTACCAGTACGTAGCAATGCTATTAGTAAATATTCATAGTTCTTACTTGCTTGACAGCCTGTGGGTTATGTGATTTAGTCTAGACTAGGAAAGAGTCTAAATGCCCCTTCACTTTACTAGGAACTTTGGGAATGCTATGGTCGTTGGTTTGTGACAGGTGAGACTTTCTGCTGGCAGAGAAGGGAGCCAGAAATGACTTTTACACTGCATTCCAGAAAGTTTGAATTTTGTGTTGGTGGGGTTTTTTTTTATTTCCCCAACATATTATTTGTTTGATAATATATTTTTTATTTAAAATTAGTATGCAAATACAACCTAGATTTTTCTAAATTTCATGGAATGAGTTCAAACTATTTGCTTTGTCTTGTTAAGTGAGAAATCAATGCTAGCAGAATGCTTTCAAGTAGAGTTTTCACTATGATCCCTTATGGTCTGCGTCTCTTAGATATCTAACTTCACAAAGCTTACTAATACTTCAGAACTCATTCCCTGGGCTTCTTGAGAGGGGTTATCTGAAGAGGGTATAACAATTGTGTGTTACTGTATATTGTGTGTGCTGTTGGAAAGAACATGCATTATTCTGATGGTTATATGTGGAAAGCCTTCGTTTTGATTGTTCTAGTCTTTTATTTTGTGTCTAAATGTTTAATTTGTGTACGGTACTGTATGCTGCAATAGGTGTTCTGAATCAAAACATACAAAATTTGTGCAGAGCAGTAGTTCATTATTTCATGTAAAAGTGGAGTCCATGCAGTAGCATGCAATGAAGTGGTGCAGAGTTTGCAATTTTGTACAGTTCTTAATCACCTGAGAACAATAAATGTTGCAAAGAATTTTGTCAGGAAGTTTAGTGAGAAAACAAAAGATCTAGGAAACTTATCCAGTTTATGGATTTCCTGTTCTGTCTTCTCAGTCAGAGCTGTGATGGTGTTAATCTCTCATTCACTCTTCAAGTTGTATCTGTCCTGGTTCTGTTTTTCTGATACAAGTACCTCTGAAAAGAATAGTAGAACATATTTTACCAAAGGGGATTATATTGGCCTATAACGTATATCATTAAGCACATTATGGTAGTATTGGTTTTATCTGGTTGCAAGAAATAGGTTGCATAATTTTCAGGTTTTTTAAAATACTGATGTGATAATTCTGTTGTGCCTAACACCCACAGTATAGTCCTCATAAATTTTAATTCATCTGTATACATTCACACAAAGTTTTACAAGAAATACGGCCTATATAGAAGCTAAGACAGTTTTTTTTTATCTTAACCAGAAGGCTTATAATTAAATAATTATAGAGTCACAAATAGACCATGGCTACACCAATAAGTTGATTTTAGTAGTCTAGTAGTCTCACTTTCTAACAAAGTATTTTCCTTTTTTTTTACACCAATTTTTCATTTAATCTGTGCTTTAGAATAATCTCTCCTAATGGCGACACAATCTCCTTCCTCTTGTTTTACTTTTTCAGAAATAACACAAAATTATGCTCTGTTAAACCCTTCCTGAATGCCAAGATATAAAGTTGTTGTCTCTATTATATAATTATTTTAATCTCCTTGAACAAACAATCAAACAAAAACCACAACCTTCCAATAGTAATTCACAAAATGCTGAATAGAGATGAACAGATAGATAAATTTGTAGACAGATAGAAAAGATTGGGGAAAGAGAGCAACAATGAGCATGTCTTGAAAGACATATGCTTGGGACATAGCATTTAAAAAATCCTACTTCTTTGACTGAATCTAAGTAAGTATTTATTTTTTGTTTCATGCATCACTTCTGGTTTCAAACAGCTTTTCTTTTTTTTGATTATACTAACTGCTTAAGTTCTTCATTTCTTAGTCTGTGTTCCCACCTTTTTCATCTTTTCTCTCTTTTGTTCATCCCACAATGCTTTTGTTATCTACTCTGGGTATTTATCTTTCTCCTTCCCAATCCATTAGATAACCTGAGGGCATAAAGTTCTCTTCCCTTTTATTTTGCAACTTTATTTTTAATGTTACAAATAATTTATTATCTTCTTCTATATGAATAAAACCCAAAAATTGTTGATAAAAAGAAAACCCCTCTCTCTCTTAGTTAGCTATGTTGCAATCAATAAATGTTGTCCCATAATTATACAAACAGAATTTCTATCTCTGTCAAGGAGAATTCCATGAACTTTTAAAAGAAAACATAATCTTAAACAACTTTCTTGTTTTGATTTCTCATATATTGTACTGAAATGTATTAATCTAGAGATGGAATGTGTCTACAGGTGGAAAGACAAGACTGCAGTTTTGTTTTTAGTACTTGCTACTATAATATGAACCAAAATGCTATTCTTCTCAATGGAGATAAAACTAATAAATGAGGACTTGGACTACATGATCTTTAAAGGTCTCTTCCAACTCAAACCATTCCATGGTTCTTTAATTTTTCTAAAATTGAAGACAGGTACACATTTGGAAATGTTAACAGGAAGGACAGCTAAATAAACCATTTTTGCTCTTTGCCAAATTGTATGACTACCAGCTGTACCCTCTGGTCATAGATTAAGAACCTTCAGACTATTGCCAGGTTAAGTAAAAAAAAATTTTGTGTGCATCATTGATTCTTGTTCAGATAAAAATAGAGGATTTTCTTGGAACCAAGAAATATTATGCTATATCTAAAGAAAATATGTTCACCAGAGTAAAATTCGAACCCCTATCAGTCAAGGACATGCACACCTGAGGAAAAGTAAGTCTTAAGTGCAACTTATAAATTACCTTAACAAGTAGCTGTGTTATGCTGCTGGGAGAATATTTTCATGGCTTGGTACTTGCATTGTCATGTTGTCATAAAACAGGAAGGACATCTAAAACTTGTGCTCAGTTTAAGAAAAGGTGAATCTCTTCATCTTATGTAAAGCTTTAATTGCAAATCTCCATCGCTCAAGACAGTATATACCAATATAATTACTACTGGGTTAGTGTGGAAAGTACATTACTAAAGAAGTAAAGAACTTCATGTTTATGTATGTAAGTATAGTCCCCTTGAAGTGTACTGAAATGACACTGGATTTAAGCTCTTGATGACATAACACAATTTTCTTTTAATTACATTTTTTTGTGATTTATATGTTATGGATAAAATCTGTATCTATTTTTAAGATTTAATTAAATGGTATTATTTCAATATAATTTTGATATAAAATTATTTGTATCAAAAGAATTATTTTTAAAATGGTTTCATATTGGGAAAAAATACAAGTGAATGTAAACATTTATCAAAGACACACTGCTGCCTTATGTACATGACTTTCATACCTCACTGAATTTTCAGTTTTGCATTTTACTCTATAGGCTATTGCTCCACAAAAAGCACACAAGAAAAAAAAGACACAGTTTCAAAAAGAGAGTTGACCAAAATTGTCACTGGGGATCCTGTTTGCAGAAAAGTTACAGCACTTCTAAGACATTCACATCCTCCTGAACTCTGGTTCTCCATTCATCTTATGAAGAAAAGAAAAGGTAACTGTCACATATAGAGGAGCCTAGATGTACCTATTTCTAATCCCATCTCTCGATATGCTCGGTGCAACACCAGAAAAACGAGGAATCTAGCTGTGACTCAAAATCAGGGAAGAAATGCTATTGTAAGACCTTTTTGAAAACCTGAAAGGAAAGAATATAAAAGACGTGGAGGACAATTCCCCCACATTCCCTTTAGGAATGGGGAAAAGGTTTGCATTACAAATTTAGGAAACAGTGACATTGATCCTAAGGTACTTCTCTAGCAACAGAAGTTTTAGACACCTAGAGGTGAGTAAAAGTTTTGTGAATACAATTTAGTGTGTTCTGTAGCTACAATAAAACTTTAACCTATTCAAAATGTTTTTGAAAATCTTGTTGAACACAGCCCCACAGTAGTACATGCAGGGAGATGCCTTTTCAAGGCAGGTGGTTACAATTTCCTTTGTGCTACCTTAGCATCTGTCCTTACAGGACCAGCACTTATACCTTTCAATATTAGTTTTGATCAGGTGGGCTTCCAAATGTAAGCTTTAGATTTTCTGGAAGGCCTAGAAGAAATCTCTGAATGTGAATCATGTGAGAGTTATATTGAAAGAGTTTATTGTGTTGGTGACATGGCCACTGTCTTTCCCAAGCTTTTATCACTTTGCAATTGCTGTATCAGCCAAGAGAGGAAGATTTATTTCAGGTGTGACAACCAAGTGGGACAAACCCCCCTGAGTTTTCTGGACCAACCTGAGTGATGTGTTTGTTGACAGTGTTTGATAACAGTGAAAAGCAGTGTGGGGAAATAAGTCTTTAGAATGAAAGTCAAAACTGTCAATTTAAGGTAAAAGTTTCAGTTTTTACAGTTTTCAAAGTTCCCTAATTAAGGCATAGCCAATTTTTTTAAGAATTGTCAAAATGAACAAGGTCTTGACTGAAAAAAACCAAACCCAAAAACTATAAATTGGAGGTCACTTTCCTTCAAATGAGAATGCAATCACATGAGCAGCAAGAATGACCATTTGTTACATGTATAATTTGTTTTTCTAATGGTTTCAATTAGTCATGCTGGCTCCATGATAGTGGTCATATCAATTAAAAAAAAAAAAAGAACATATGTGAGTGGGCTTGTATCTAAACATATACTGAGCAGTAAGAAAAGAAGAGGGAGAAATAGTGGAAGGATGAATGTAAAGTTAAAAATTCAATTCTCAGTAAGTCTTGATGTGCTTATCATCTTAGTATTGTGGAGTAGTTAAAAGGTATCAGAGCAGAAATATTTTTTAAGGTGCATGTTGTAGTGGTCTTCAGGCTTTTAGAAAAGGAAACTGGCCTTATACAAACTCTACCAAAATTATTAAGTGAACAAATGGAACTGCAGATACGTGTCTTGACTCTTAATTTTGTTTTTCCTCTTCTAACTATTTTCTGGAAGAATAATCTTGAACACTTCTGTAAACTTGAATTGTCATATATGAAATAAAATCTACAAAAATTTAATAGGTGCATTCACATGACTCAGGGATAAGTGTAGGGCAGTAGGTTGTGCAGAAAAGCAAGAATTTTATTTTTTATAACATCTCTTTAATGAATCATGAATTACTAAGTATCTTTTCTTATGTGTTGGACTGATATGTGTTTTACTTATATGAAAAAGTCATTTAGACTAACAAAATAAAAAGCAGAAGAGAAAATGGGATATCCTGGTAAGAAAAGAGTCCTAATAATATTTGTAATATTTGGTTTTAATTTTAAAAGTACCTACAAACTGTAAGGGAACTACGAAGTTGATTCTATTTCATTGTAGTTAGACCATTCCAGAAATCACTGTGGGGTTTTATACGTCAGGATTGTACTAATGCTGTGTAGTTAGATGCCAGTGTTTATTTCTCTTCAATAAGAATCATACTGCAAACTTTCCAGAAGCTCTGTCATAGAAAAGATAATTTAAGAACCTCTTTTGCTGCTCTAAAATATCTTTTAAAATAACTTTTAACCATTAAATAACTGTAAATTGTTCTAATCTTGCCCACACACCTATAAAAATACATGATCAGTAACAACTGAAAAATATTAATTACCTGACAGACTTATCTGTTAAAGTATTTTGTCTGTGGCAAAGGTAACAGCTAAAACTTTCCCATGCAGTTGGCAATTGGGACTGGAGAACAAATCTCTTAATCCTGCACAGCTTTCAAAAAATGAACAAGCCAATTATGATTCAGTACTTTTTATAATTTATATGGATTTTTGTTATTTGACTTCATTCAGTACACAAAGTGAATGAAGTCTGGTCTTGTAATATCCTCCAGTTTTACTGTATAGCTTAATGCACAGTTATAAACCAATTACTTAATAGCAATCTCATCATTTTATTTGTGAAAGATTGCAGTATTTTTTTATTTTAGTAGTAATATGCTAGATACTAAAATGATGCTCATATAGAATTAAGTTTTAGCCATAACCAGAAACAATAAGATAGAAAAAAAATAATGTAGATCAATTGTTAGACTGGAAACTTAACTGTTATTCTTCTTATAGTACAAACATCTATTCAGTGGGTGGCTCACAAATATCCCAAAATTCGTTTGTAGTGTGATTTACTGAAATGCAATTGGACTTTACCTAACAAGACTATTATAACAAACGAATATCATGTTTCATTCACCAGTCTCACAGAAGACCCAGGAGTTTTGGCACAATGAGATTGCACTGCCACTGAGTCAACATAAAAGCCACAGAATAAGACAATAAATTAAACTGGTGAGCTTAAAATGGATTCTAAAAAGGAAAACACTGACGTGATTTTTATTTCCAGAAAGAAGAAAGACTTCATAAGACTGGGTGTTAAGAGGAAAAAAATGAACTATTTTTATCAAATTGTTCAAGTTTCTTGCAACATCTCTGCTGTCAGTAGGATACTGGAAAAATTACAAATTTTATTTACTTTGGGGTATTAATTTTTTTACTACTATAAAGTACCTTGTATTTTTGCATTTGAAGTAGAAATGTGTACTTTGTTAGCTATATAAACTAGAGGAAAACAGATCTGACCAAAAAAAGGAAAAGAATAAACCTCATACTTGATTTCTTCTAAAAGGCAGCAGCCTTTGTTAGAAAATATAAAGTTAGATTTCTACCATCAATTTTGTTCGATTAAATCTTAAGGTCAATACAGCAAAGATTACTTCACAAGAATGCAGATTACACATTGGACTCTCTTCTAAAAGTTTCCCAGCTTCATAAAATTATTTGTGTGGATAATCCTCGGACTCATTTAGCACACTATCTGAAAGCTTTGCTAACAAGATGTATTTTGAAAACAAAGTTGAACTCTACACTGAGTAGCACACACAATCTTTTTCACTTAAAAAAACCCCATTTTTAAATCTAAGATTTTGTTTTGTAATTCTCTGAATAGCCACTATTTGGATGCTGTTCTTATGACAAATACTGAAATACTGAAGATGGTACTTTAAACACTCAGCACAAGGTGATAAGCCGCTTTTTATTTCTTCATTATTTCAATATTGCATAAATAACCATGTCATTTGTCTCAACCCGGACAAAGGGATTTGTTCTAAAGTTGTTAAGATTTCAGGAGGAATACACTTTGCCCTGCCTTTCCACCATATACCTAAGAATTTTACTTCTGTGGAGGGAAGTTGCACCTTTTCTGAGGGGATCTGGAGCCCTAACCCTTCCAGGTGGGCTATAATACTCTTCTGGGTTTTTCCTATAGCAGTGGAGTCAGATCCACCTATTAGTATGTCATCAATATACTAACCGCCTTTCGGCTCAGTTAAAAGCGACCCTCCGAGTTTTCTGACCGCTGAGGTTTGGTAGCTTTCGCCTGGGGGCTGCCACCTTTTTGCCAACCAAAGTAGGTCAGACAGGGGTACACCAGGCATTAAATGTTGGGGAATCCCCTCTCCTTTCCCACAAATAGAGATTTCAATCCCATCATTCTGCTCCCAAAACCTATTTCCTCCACCCTAGCAGAGTCCTGCTAGAATCAAAAAGCATAGTGCCTGTAATCCAGCCAGCCCTGCTAGGACATATGCATTTGCTTTCCCTACAGCACTCCCCCTTATCAATAGCAGTTGGGGGTTGCGATTTGAAATCAGGGTCTGCATTAAGGGTAAGATCAGGTTCTGCTGCCCTGTCATTAATAATTAGGGACTGGCATTCGGGATCAGATTTGGGGGTAGGGTCTGATTTCACTACACCCTCCTTTCTGAAACAATGGGCCTCGTGTTCCAAACTAGAAAAATCTACCTCACAATACCACCCACCGCCGTTTAAAAGTGGCGACGTAATGCTCTCTGTTTCACTATCAGGAACCTGGTGCTTAGCCAGCCGCCTGGACCCTGGGATTGCACCCCACAGAAAACTCAAAAAACTGATTCCACCCCCAGAAATATCGAGGTCAAATAAGAGCAGTCTCAGCCACCTTTCTTGTACCAAAATATCCTCTACAGTACCTAGAAAAATCTCCCTCATCAGAGCAGCCTGCTCAATTTTCAATTTTGTCTGCACAGTTCTCGACCCATAGCACTCTATCATAACCTTGAGTCTCTCCGACTTCCCCCCTAGAAGTCTAGGTTTCTCCGACCTCTCCTTCAGAATGACCACCCATGCGGCAGCAGCCAAGACTCCAAGCACCCCAACCACACCAGTGGCAAGTGAAGCAGGTAGAAGCAGGACAAGTCCCTGGAAGCAATCGTAATTGTGCCAGAAATCACCATTTTCTTTCACCCTGTCACTGTTACAGACAGACGCCACTCCTGGTACCAAAAAAATGTCTCAACCTGGACAAAGGGAGGAGGAAAAAAGGTGCGTCCATTTGTCTGTGTGGCGATCCAGAGACCAAAAAGGTTACTCCCAGGGTGAATATCAAACAGTATTTATTTCCAGGGGGCACAACAATGAGCCAAGGTACGCAGCCGCCTGGAGTTACAGAAATAAATCCTTGGTAACCCAAGCCCCTACAATCCAAGCAGACATGCACGCCGTGAGGTCAGGGGGAGAGGGTGGGGAGGGGAGGTAGAGAGAAAGACAGAAAGAGAAATGGAGACTGTATCACCACGTGGTCTGGTCGTGTGGTTTAGGCTGCTCCATTCAGTCTATGCTTCAGTCCCAGTGCGGCCCCAGCCGCATGGCAGCTCCCCAGGACCCGGCCACGTGGCCACTCTCCACATGGCCCCGTGGTGATTTGCTCTGCCCCTGAGCTTCCGTTACCTGCCCAGAGCCGCTGCATGAGAACAGCAGGGGAAGAGGTGGGGGAGCAGGCTAGTGGGGGGTGCTGGGTCCTGCATTGTTGCCCATTGGGCAAAATGCTTAAAGCAAAAGCATCCGGTCTGACTTGACACCATTCTACAGCCAAATAGTGACTTTGAATACTTCAGAGAAAACTCCGAAGTGCTACTTAAATTCATGTAGGCTTGACTTAGTGTTAATAGAAACATAGTACATGAGCTACATACTTTTTTTATAATACATTGAAAAAAGGTTTTTGCTTTTATTTTGCACAGTGCTCCACATAAGAACAATTCTGAACTTTCTATGTTGACTCAGGCTGCTGGTATATTAGGATTGATGGTGGCCACAATATGTGTTTGTGAAGATTATATTTCTGAAAATATCTTGTTTGCTCATAGGCCGACTTTCCCTGTGCCCGCCAATGGTTAGTTTTGATATGAAAAATTATCCAATGATTCTAAATATTCTCTGTAGCCACTATTACTCATTTGAAAATTTATCCATTGAAAAGTCAGTTCAGAGAATTCCTGAACAAACTGGTGTCATATTCAAATATTTCTAATTTCTTAGCAAGTCTTATAACAAGGATGAAGAAAGAGAAAGTAAGTGTGGAAAATTTTGGTGTTAGAGGGTAAGAAAAGGAAAGAATTAAAACAGACAAAGGAATGATTAGTCTAATCTATCATAAATACTGTTTATAGAAACATACTTCTCTGCTAACTTTATAAGCTCTGAGATATGTTGTCAGTTCTGCTGGCTAGACATGACTATTCAGGTATCATTTCATGTACAGCAAACCTAAGTGCTCTTTACTGCTTTGTTCTTTCTGTTCTTTCCCAGAACAGTGTTCAATCTTGCTAATTTACACATGGCTGACAACAACTGTTCTGTAGGGGATTGTATGTTTTCTTCCATTTTAATCAGTTTACTAAAGTAGCATCAAAATCAGAGACCATCTGAATATGCTTTTATTATATACAATGCTAGATTTTGTAGTAAATCCCTGTTGCATAAGCAAGTTACGTTAATATTAAAATATACTGTGAAGAATAATTTGTAGTTTAAATTAAAACCAAATCATACAGTTTTGTATCAATGTAATGATTCTGTATATTTCCATAGTCAGAAGTTAAGAAAACACAGATCTAAAAAAATTGGTCATCATCAAAAGGTGACAACACTTAATCATATAATCACAGAATAACAGAATGGGATTTGTTGGTAGGGACCTCTGGCGATCATCTAGTCCAACCACCCTGCTAAAGCAGGTTCATCTGGAGCAGGTTGCACAGGAACACACACCAGGACGGTTTTGAATATCTCCTAGGAGGAGACCCCACAACCCCTCGGGGCAGCCTGTTTCAGTGTCCTGCCACCTACACAATTTTTTCCTTCTGTTCAGGTAGAACTTCCTGTGTTCCAGTTTGTGCCTGTTGCCTCTTGTCCAGTTCCTGGGCATCACTGAGAAGAGTCTGGCCCCATCCTCTTGATGCCCACCTTTTATATATTTATAAGCATTGGAAAAATACCCTCTCAGTTTTCTCTGAGGAAAGGCCTCAACAATTCCTTCTTCAGATGAGGTGGCCTGTAGTAAACACCCACAACAGTGTCACCCGTATTAGCCGGCTCATTAAGTCTTACCTATAGGCTCTCAAAATTGTTCTTCATCCACTCCTAGGCAGAATGTGATACGTTCCAGTTCCTCTCACAGAAAAAGTAACACCACCACCTCACCTTGCTGGACTGTCTTTTCTAAGAAGTATGTAGCTATCCATGACAGCATTCTAGTCATTTGATCTATCTCACTATATCTCTGCTATTGCAATGATGTCATAGACTTGCAAATGCACACAGATCTTTAGTTCTTCTTGTTTATTCCCCATGCTGTGTGCGTTGGTGTACATGCATTTCAGAGGGGTAATTATTCATGAAGGTTTCCTTGTAGAGGTGCAAAACAATCCACCACAGCCATACATACCCTTGGCATGTTTGGCCTTCTGGTTTTGGTCATGGGAGGCAGCTAAGGAACATTTGTCACTGTTCTGGTTGTCCTGGCTTATATCCCAGTTGAATGCAATGGCATGAGCATTGTCATTTCAGATCCCACCCTGAGACCTTCAGTTTAAAGCCCACTTCACCAAGCTGGCCAGACTGCTGCCAAATATTCCTTTGCCACTTCTAGACTGGGGCATACCATCCCTCCCTAGCAGGCTGTAGTCATCAAGAACATCCCATTGTCATAAAAATCAAAACCCTTAGGATGACAGGAGCCATGTAGCCAGGAGCTGGCATGCATTATATGTCTATTTCTAGCTGCCCACTTTCCTCTAACTCGTAAAATAATAAAAAGATACATTAAACACCAATAGTTTTCACTTTCACCCCCAGGGCTTTATAGCCTTGTTTGATTCTGCCTAAGTTCTGGCTTGTAGTGTCCTTCATGCCCACATGAGAGATTAATGATGGTTAGCAGTATGTGCTCTTGACAACTTGTGGCACCCTCTCAGAAATGTTTCATATCTTACCTTCTGGAAAGGCACATACCTCTTATGATTTCCTGTCAGGTCAACAGATAGGTGCCTCAGTATTCTTCATAAGAGTGTGACTCACTATGAGCAATTACTGTTTCTTTTTACAGTGTCCACTGTTGGCTGCTGGTAGTTTCCCCTTGCAGACCTTGCTGGTGGATGCATATAGCTATTAAACCTTCATATCTGTTTTCAATTGTGATGGTGGGGGGCAGAGACTGAAGTGGAGTCCTGCTTTTGGTGGTCACCAGGTTCTAAAGTATCCCATTCTTGGTGGTGTCTGCTGCAGGAAGGTGGTTATGGCTCCTTGAATACTACTAGCCTTCTAATAGTTTCCTGCAGTTCAGCCATCTGAAGCAACAAATCATCTACATGTGTGTACCTTATGCAGGTGCTTACCTTTTCTTCATGATAATGAAGTGGGCATTTGCTGCCTGTACTAAAGTCTCCCTCCTTAGGAGTTCCACCTGGGTAGATAAGTTAGACATCTCTGGGCCTTTCTCTGTAGGAACACTGGTCTTAGCTGTGAGGTGAGTGCTCAGCATTTTTACAGAGACCTAGAGCACTTTCCTGGGCACTGTACCTACAAGGGAGTTGCAGGAACAGACTGTGAACTGCTGAACCACATCTTAGCTGATGCACTACACCCTGCTCATAATGCTCCTGGTCTATGGTTCTCCCTAGGGACTATTAAAACTCCCACTCCTGGCGTTGTCTAATCTGTGCGAGCCTCACTCATGAGAGCTGCTTGCTCCTGCTGGGTCCTTACAGTCTTGCTCAAGTTTCCCTGACTTCAGGAACCACCCTGTCTGCTTCAGTCTAGTGCTCAGCCACAGAACTTACCATTGCCATGGCTGAATGCCTTGCCAACTGAATGATACCATGGAAGTATTATCATGTAAGACAAGTATTCAGGATATTTAGACTAGTAATTTAAGTCAAGCAGAAAAAAACAAACCCAGATTTATTTGTGTTTTAAAAATGTATCCACTTTTTATTAACATTATTGTCAGCTTGAGACACATGATCATTTCTGTCAACTGACAAGACTGAAAAAGCTGAAAGGAGGAAGTTGTTTGAGAATACCGCAAAGAATACAATTTTGAAGATTTTAATTATTTTCAATGAAAGGACTTATTTTGTCTGAATTACTGCTTAAATCTTTGTTTAAATCAGGAGTCACTTATAATCTTGCTTGGTCTCCTCAAGTAGTACAGTTAATTCTGCATTATTGTCTATGCATATTTGAAAATATCACTCTTGGTTTAAGTTATTTATATGTATATATAAGGTATTACATGAATAATGGGTTCAAGCATATTTTAGTCCTTACTGGAAGCCCAAATTAGAAAAAGTAAAAAAGAAAGGGAAAAACAAAAAGAAAAAGAAATAGAAGGCAAAAAAGAATCAGCTTCACATTGGATTGAATCTGTAATTCTGTTACCTTGGGTTTTGATCCTGAAAAATGCTGAACATTGATGTCAGCAGAAGCAGAGCATGTGTTTAGCAGCAGTGTTACAAATATAAACAGCAAAGAAGTGGGTTGATTCAACCAAGAAATAAAAATTCTATTTTTTTAATAACCTTCGTACCAAGTGGTGATGATTCTGTCAACATCCTTTCGTATATGATTAATTTTTCTTCCCTCTTCCTATAAGCAGAATCAGCTTGTCATGCTACAGAGCTATATAAATCTGTGATGTTAGAATTGCTTGTGTGATAACAAAGAAAGTCAGCAACCTAGAAGATAGCTCATTAGGTTAATGAGGAAAGAACACTTAGGAAAGCACTAATGATATATTTTGGCTATCAACATGCATTAATTCTACATGTTATACTAGTCAAAAATATGTTTGTGTAAAGTTATTGAAAAATAGTATATTTAAAATGTCTTGGCTCTTGGGCTTTCTCTGCTGGCACTAATGAGGTAAACACTGTGTGAAATGTGGCATGTGGATGAGTTGTGTTCTGAGCTTTTATTGTGAATACTTGTAAAATATGCTGGATGTCTGCCATGGGAAAAAAGTAATTTCACTTAAGCCTATAAACCTATTCTGAGTGAATGAGGTGTTTAAATTGTAAAAATTACAATAAGGGAACTATCAATCAGCATGCTTTCAGCAAGAAAGGTAGCTCCACATACACTTAACTTGACAATTTTAATTTTTTAATTTTTTTAATTTTAATTTTTTCCTGATTAGAATTTCAAGGAGTATGATGTTATATGTTTTTTGAGTTTTTGTTGGTCTTTTTTTTTTGGTTGTTGTTTTGGTTTTGTTTTTAAATAAGTCAATGACTTCTGCTGTAGCAAAATGATGTTTTCAGAGAAATTCCAGGTAATATGGTCACAGACTGAGTCACACAAAATTAGAGAATTATTCTGTTGACATTTACAAGCCAAGGGGCACAATGTCTTATGTTAGTAGGACAACTGAAAGAAAGTAAGTTTCCTAAATGGTCAAATTGGGAAGAAAGTGCCCCAAAAGAGTAATTTATGGTGAATCAAAGGAGCTCTACAAATCAGGAGGAGGATCCTCAGAAATTCACAGTAATTTGGCAGCTACCTAGAAGTATGAGTGGCCTACTGTCACTCCCTGAAGAACAAACATTTGACCCTGTTTGACAGTAGGCTGCTCTATACAACCACAATACAGGCTCCTGCAGCCCAAAATCTAGCCTTTGCCATATATCTAGTCATTAGAGCACTGAGGTGGAATGGGAAAGACTTGCTCTGGTCTTTTTTAACTTGCAAGGAGTCAAACACACCTGGTTGACTTTCCTGGAGGATTTCACAGAATCACAGAATCACCAGGTTGGAAGAGACCCATCGGATCATCGAGTCCAACCATTCCCACAAAACACTAAACCATGTCCCTCAGGACATCGTCTACTTGTGCCNATAAATATATATATATATTTATATTTATATAAATATATAAATATATATTTTATATAATATTATATATTATATAATATAAATATTTCTATATTCTGGGCTACCAAGCTATCAAACAAGCTGAATAGGGACAGCTTCTCACCTTTCTACTGATTCTTGGCATGAAACTGGAATTCATTGCTGCCTCTGATGAAAGTGCTTACCATGACACTGAGCACTGAGCACATCAAAAATAATCGGAGTATACTCCCCACAATTCTGATGCAAACATGAAAATTGTGCTGTGAGGAGCAGAAGAGCAAAGTACTTTAAAAATGGCATCCAGGTTGTCTCACATTAGGAACTTGTTTCTATTTGAGACACAACTTCAACACATCTTTGCTTTGATTGAGGATGGGATAATTTTATATAGTCAGCTCACAAACTGATGGGAAGTTTGAGAAATATTGGGTTCTTTGGCAATGAACATCACACAAAACCATGAAATATCAATAATTCTGTCTTCATAATGAATTAAAATTAAAAAATAATTAAGCTACCTGTCATGGCAGGACTAGACCTTGGATATAAAGAAAGAAAAATCATGAAATACTTGTTCATGGAATTAGTGCCATTCTATGCAATGGATGAAACAGTAACATTTGAAGTCTAGGCTGCAAAGCTTTATAAACCTTTAATATTTTTATAAGTACCTGTAATTTGAGCCCATGTACAGTTACTGTCCTGCTTTCAAAATGTATGTATAGTGCTAAGAGAGAAAATCTTTTAATTCTCCTTAAGCCAGTTTTGCAGTTATCCTTAACAGCTAAGCACTGTCAATGATGAAATATGTAATTGTTTGAGGATTTTTGTTCTATTGCCCTTATGGCTGTAAATCTTTGGCATTTTCCTAACCAGTCCATCAATCAAAACTACTTGAATATAGCAGGCATGCAAAATAGAACAGCAGTTGAAACATTGTCCTTTTTATATTGTGGTTGCCAGTGCCCTACTTCTGGTCTATAAAATTCTGAGTCCAAGGAACGGTATTCTATTTCTATTTCACACTCTGCAAAAGAAATTATTTTTGGAAATTACTGGGTGAGCATGTCCAAAGTAAAATATGTCATTTTTACTGATAACAGAGATGCCTTCTATGAAGTAACAGCACAACTTTTTCAGTCTCAAGGACAATATTTTAGCTTAACTCATATTCATATCCAGCAATGATGGTGTCAGGACAATGGATGATCTTCACTACAGTGTGCTTGGCAGATAACCATGTAATTTCTTGATAACCACAGTGTCTAAATAGGGACAAGTCTTGCACATTCAGCACAAAAAAATTTCAAGAATGGACATGTTTATATTTTGGTCTCTAATTTTCTTCCGTTTCATACTTTGTGGTCTTTCTGTAGGATGTACTTTGAAGAAAATGGAGTATTTGGAGTCTTCTTTTCAACACAGAGGGCTCAACATGTACAGTTGCAGGCAATGTTTAAGTACACATAAATATTTTAGTGAATCCAAAAGGACAATGTTACCAGGCAATGCTAGGATGTGAGGGTATTTTCCATAGAATTATAATATAATTGAGGTTGGATAAGACCTTAACTGGAGTTTGTCTAGCACTGCATACTTTCTCAAACCAGACCCAAGTACACAAGCTTGCCCAGGACCACGTACAATTGACTTTTGACCATGTACTTTTGAATTTTGAGTATCTTCAGTGGTGAAGACTTCATGTTCAGTCTAGGCAAACTGTGTCCAGTATTTCATAGAATCCTAAAATCCTTTGTAGTATGGTTTGAATTCAAAAGGACCTTACAGATCAGCTAGTTCTGAGCCTTCTGCAATAAGGAGGACATCCTCAACTACATCAGGTTGCTCAGAACCCCTACCACCCTGACCATAAACACTCCCAGGATGGGGTCCTCCACAACTTCTCTGGGCAACTTGTTCCAGTGTCTGACCACAGTGACAGTAGAGAATATTTTTTTATGTTTGAATTTCTCATATTTCAGTTTGTGCCTATTGCCTCTTGTCCTGTCATTGAACCACTACTAGAGTCCAGCTCTGTCTTCTTTACTCCCCTAGCAGGAATTTATACATGTTGACAAAGTCCTCCTAGAGTCTTCTCCAGACTGGACAGCCTCAGCTTTTACTGTGTCCCCATATAAGAAATGTTTCAATTCCTTAACCATCTTTGTCACCCTTCACCAGGTTTGCTCTAATATGTCCACATGTCTTGTATTTGTGGAAGCCCAGCAACAGACATTGCACTTCAGATTTGTTCTCGCCAGGGCTGAGAAGAGAGGAAGGATTGATTTGCTGGTAATAGTCTATCTAATGCAGCCCAGGAGGTTGTTGCCTTTCTTTATTGTAAGAGCAAATTTCTGTCTCATGTTTAACTTGAAGTCCACCAGGACCAGAAGGTCTTTTTCTACAAAGATGCTTTCCACCTGGGTGGCCTCCAGTTTGTATGGGCATATGGGATTAGTACTAGACTGGTGCAAGGTTTCAAGTTTCCCTTCCAAATGACAATGCAACCATGTGATGTATCTACTACACTTAACAGCTTTGTATCATCTGCAAACCTTGTGAGGATGCACTTTATTCCATCTAGATCATTAATAACTTTTTTTACAACTTCAGTCCTTTCATCTCTCAGACAGGCAAAGATTAGAACGGCAAAGTGAATCAAAAACAGCTGCTGAAATTGCTCTTTTTCAGTTTGATGACTTGAAATAAGGGGAAGATTTCCTCCAGTCTCATTTTTGCTAGGAAAATCTGCAATATGTTATCAGTGTAGAAGGCTGATAGTCTACAGTATAGTCTACAAATACTCTGTCTAGTAGACACTTCTGTCATTTTTTCTAACAATTTCAGGACACAATGAAAATTCTATCAACAACATGGAAGACATTTTCTGTGTATCAGCACAATGTCCTTCAGCACAGGTGTTTTCATAATGATGATTTATTATGAAAATTCATGATGTTCAATGGCTCTCACACTCATACTTTCACCTCATCAGTCACATGTCAGTGTAACTCCACCTTATGCTTTCAATAATCTTGTATTTATGTTGATAATGCAAAATGGTATTCGGAACTCTAACTTAATTTTTGTCACTAAATTTACCTTTGTTTTTACCTGGAAAATAATTTTATTTGTTTGCTGTCTAGAAAACAGAAATTGCTTTTATCATTCCATGGATACTTCACTGAAATGCATTTAGAGATTTATGAAAGCACAGAAAACTCCTTCCTAAATAATCAGCATCTACAGTCATGTAGAGAACTTTTAAACAGTATTTTGAGGTATTCATTTGTATCTTAATAAGATAGATGAGTGTCAAGTGTGTCAATATCTCTTGCAATCAGCAGGATAATTTACCTCCAAATTATTCAAAATTATTTAACTCCTAGAAAATCCATGTAGCATTTACAACAGAGATTTTAATTTAGTATGTGTTTTATTTAGTATATGTTTGGAATCTCTTAATTTAATATATAAAAAATATAAATTCCAGCTTTTAATACAGTCTTTTGAACACCAGTCAAAATTATGTCAGTTAATATTAATTTTTCTGATCACTTTTTCAGAGGCAATATTTTTCAATGTTTCATATGTGACAGAATAATTTCTTCTTTTTGTCATATCTGCAAATTTATTGATTCATATAATTACAAGATCTGATAATTGAATATTAGCAGTGAATAATTTATAAAAACATATCCACGTCTGTTGTCTAGTAATACCATACTGCAATAACAAAGTGACAGCAGAATTTAAATATTGAGTAAAGTTGTGAGGTACTTTTAACCTGAATTTTTCAAATTAAACTTATAATCTATTCTTCCACACCACTAGAAGAACTTTTTGTACTATTTTAAGTTGGCAGTTCTAATGTTTTTCTTTAAGAACTTTTAAAATGAACTTTCAGTATATGGTTTTTTAAAAAACCCTATATATATATTTATTAAATGAAATATGAAGTGAAATGACAGTGTTAATTTGAGGCAACTCACTTCAGGGACCTTATGGAAAACACTGAATGAGGTGGTATTTGATGATCTGAGTACAAATCACTGTTCTCATAGTAAGAAAAGGAAACAGAAAACTTACTGAATAGGTATGGAGAGACTTTTCAGTAAGAGTGATACTCACATATGTGTTTATTAAAAATGAATGTAAATGCATGTGTTTAGTATGCTGCATAGTAGCCAGGAAAATGTACTGCAAGAGTAGGACTGAGAAATAACAGCCTTCTAAAGTAATTATTTGCTCTAAGAAGACCTCAGTCCAGCATCAGCCCAAAGTTAGCATAAATCACATAAAGCAAATAAAAGATTTGAGAGAGATAATCCAAGGCACATATTTTATAGAAAATAAAATACATATTACTATAACCCTTGACCCATTCTTGTACAACTGCTTGTATTACTTGTCTTCTTGTCCTTTACTTGCACTACTTTTAAACACTATATTTAGTGTTAAAGTAAATAATTATTGATTAATTTACATTAGTAAATACATAATAAAATTAATACAGAAATTATCATCAGTGTGCTGATGGCAAAAAGTGAACTCCCTTTTACCCTCCTAATCTTGATCTTTCATTTAATTTCAACAAGATGTTTTTTATTCAATCTTTTTTCCATAATTGTCATCATTCAATTTATGTAATAAAAGTATTTATGCATTTCCTTAGTTAAGCACAATCCAGGGACCTTTCCAAATGTGTACCTTTATCAAAACTGTTTTAAGCTTACGTTTGGATCTAAGTTCTGAATTTCTTTATGATTTTTGCATCATGGTTGAAAAAAACGATAATTTGTCAATTTATCCCTGAATTGATTTATGTAAAATTACTTTATAATCTTCTGTAAGCATATCAGTCCAAGAGAAGACTGGGAAGAGATGTGATAGCAAACTGAGGACCATCCAGGAACGTGAGAGGGAGACAGACTACTGGAAGAACATTTTGTGCGCCCTCTTTCAGACCCAACAGGCAGGCATGCTTCATGCAACAGAGGACTGCCCATTCTCTCTCATTCAACTGAAGAAAGAAATTTTGGAGATGGAGGGGAATAGCAGCAGGATCCTTCCCAGCATGGAAGGTGTCTCCACTGTTTCAACCTCAGCCTCCCAGATTCCCTTGCACAATAGATATAAAGCTTTGCAAGTGGAACCAAACTTCAATGAGGATGATGGGTGTCACAGCCTAGAAGTGTTGCCAAGGTTAAGACACCCTAAGCTATCAAGTAAAATGGCTTCTGTAAAGAAGAAAAGGTGGGTCATTATTATAGGGGACTCCTTTCTGAAAAGAACAGATGCCCTGATATGCAGACTGGACCCATCACATATAGAAATCTGCTGCCTACCTGGGAACTCAGTTGGAGATGTGGAAAGAAAACTTCTAGCTCTTCTCAGGCCCATTTTCCACTATTGATTTTCCCAGTGCTGTCATAGTTTGGTATAAACAATTTAAGTGGTAGAGGTGAGGAAGGACAGATAATGGGGTAACCCTCTAGGTCAAGAGAGTGTTTTGATTGTCTTGAGCTCGGTGGTGGTGATCATAGGGTTGAGTGTCTATGGGTAAAAATCAGTGGAAATCCCAATAAGGTAGATATCGTGGTAGGAGTCTGCTATGGACTGCCCAGCCAGGAAGAAGAGGTTGATGAGATATTTCACAAGCGACTTAGAGAAATCTAATGATTGCTAGCCCTTGGTCTTGTGGGAGACTTCAACTTACCTGATGTCTTCTGGAAGTATAATACAACAGAAAGATATGTGAACTGTGTGGAAGACAACTTCCTGACACAACTGGTGAGTGAACCAACTAAGGGAGGGTGACCTGCTGGACCTGTTGTTTATGAACAGAGAAGGTCTTTTGGGAGATGTAATGGCTGGAGAGCGCCTGGGGCAGAGCAATCATAAGATGATAGAATTCTCAGGTCAAGTAAGGAGGGGGTCAGCAGAACTGCCAGCTTGGACTTCTGAAGGACAGACTTTGGACTGTTTAGAAGGCCTTTTGGAAGACTAGAGTGACAGTGGTCTTTCCTCCAGTCTTCAAGCTCCTCTCTTGTTATTCATGATCTTTGAAAGATTATGGAGTGTGTTTTATCACAGTCCTCATGGGTGCATTCCATTGAGGCCCACGAATTTGCGAGTGTTCAACCTGTATAGATGATCTCTAGTCCAATCCCCTCAATGCACTGTCAGTCTTCCTTTCTCCAGACTTTCTCTCTTTGCTTCAGGATCTGTAATTCCTGAAGACCATCCTTATCAGTAAAGATGAAAGCAAAGCTAGTATTCAGTAACTCAACGTCTGTCACCAGGGCATCCACCTCATTCATCAGTGGGCTCACATTTTCCCTAGTTGTCTTTTTGCTACTGATGTACTTGAAGAAGTCCTTCTTGTTTTCCTTTGTCCTCTGCCAGTTTAATTCCAAGTGGACTTAGCCTTCCTCATTGCATCCCTGCATATTCTGACAACATTCCAACACTTCTTTGAAGTGGACAGTCTCTTTTTCCACACTCTGTAAAGCTCTTTCATTTGACTTTTTCCAGAAGCTCCTTATTTATCTATGCTGTCCTGCTACGTCCTTTGTTTTGTTTCTTACTCTTAGGGATGCATTGATCTTGAACTTGGTGGAAGCAGTGCTTGAATATCTCCCAGCTCTCCTGGATTCCTCTACCTTGCTCTGAGTCTGATAGTCTAGTGACTTCTGTAGTAAATCTCTTCAATATGAGGTTTCATACAATCATACAATAACCAGGTTGGAAGAGACCTACCAGATCATCGAGTCCAACCATTCCAATCAATCTTTAAACCATGCCCCTTAGCACCTTGTCCACCCGTGCCTTAAACACCTCCAGGGAAGGTGAATCAACTACCTCCCTGGACAGCCTCTGCCAGTGTCCAATGACCCTTTCTGTGAATTTTTTTTTACTCGTGTCTAGCCTAAATCTCCCCTGGCAGAGCTTGAGGCCATTCCCTCTTGTCCTGTCCCCTGTCACTTGAGAGAAGAGGCCAGCACCCTCCTCNAGTACAGAGGGAGAATAACCTACCTGGACCTGCTGGTCACACTGTTTCTGATAAAAGCCAAGATACCATTGGCCTTCTTGGCCACATGGGCACACTGCTGGCTCATGTTCAGTCAGCTGTCAGCAAACACCCCCAGGTCCTTCTCCTCCTGGCAGCTTTCTAGACAGACTCTTCCTAGTCTGTAGCTCTGCACAGGGTTGTTATGCCCCAAGTGCAGGACCCAGCATTTGGCCTTGTTAAATCTCATGCCATTGGACTCTGCCCAGTGGTCCAGTCTGTTCAGATCCCTTTGCAGAGCCTCCCTACCCTCCATCAGATCGACACTTCCACCCAGCTTAGTGTCATCTGCAAACTTACTAAGGGTCACTCAATGCCTTTATCTAGGTCATTGATAAAGACATTAGACCCAGCACTAAGCCCTGGGGAACCCAACTTGTAACTGGCCTGGGTCATGGCATAAAAATGGGAATAGCCTCAGAATGTTTCTGTTGATGTTGTTTATGAGAAATTTTCTTACAGCTTCATTAACTGAAGAGGTCTTCTGGTCTGTAACTTCTACTCAGAATATGAAAAATGCATTGAAGAATTTTAGTAAAATATGAAGAATCATAGCTGATGTTGAAGTAAGCTCTTTTTTTAAGGTAAGTTTTCTAGAGCTTTGGTGATTTCCACAAGCAGCATATGATGTGTGCGATTAACTAACTTCTCTGAAAAAAATTATTGATATGGTACCTTAGGAGGTTAGATGGAAAAACTGTTTCAGGACTTCCATTGCTCATATATTTGATGTATTTTTCTGGTGCAGAAAGGATATAATTTTCTATACCTACAATTAGTAGGAAATTATGAATCACAGAATCACAGAATGGTTGAGATTGGAAGAGAGCTCTGGAGATCATCTAGCCCAACCCCCCTGCTAAAGCAGGTTTACCTGGAGCAGGTTGCTCAGGAACATGTCCTGGTGCATTTTGAATATCTCCAGAGAAGAAGACACCACAGCCTCACTAGGCAGCCTGTTTCAGTGCTCTGACACCTCTTCTGTAAAGAAGCTTTTGTCATGTTCATTAATTTCATTAACATTAGTTTAATGAGAAAAATCAGGCAGCATACAAAGATATACATGTATATACATACGTATAAGAACAGAACCTGTCTATTTAGTCACTCTTTACACACACAAAAGAACCCCAAAACATTTTCAGTGTGCAATCATGTAAATTTAATATATGACACAGTTATTTTCATGATTATTGTAACGACTTAAATTGAAGATTTCTTTCTTAGCATCTGAGTCACAGTAACCTACTACGTGAATAATCTCCATTCTTTTCAGTGCATGCAAAAATTAATTACATTTGGGCTTTCTCCAGGTCAATGCTAACAGTTGGACTCCCTCCTTCTTAAGCTATCCCGCTTAAATCTGCAATGGATGTCTATGTATGCATCTGTATGTACAACAAGTAAAAACAGAGCAGCTGGGCAAAGCTATACATTTTTATTTGAATGCTAAGATAATATATAGTAGATTAATTATGCCTTAAAATACAATGGGATTATTACACCATATACCAAAGCCTTTATATTATGTGCATTCTATGAGAAGAGCAGCCGAGGAAGTCTCAGTCAATATGTTTGCAACAGTCAGACCTGTTATAATTTTGACAAAATATCTCAAGTAAATTTCATTATTTTAATTCATGTACCTCAAAAGAAACCAGAAAAATTAATGAAGTATTAAATACATATGAGGCCTATCACTTTACCACTCAAAACCTTTATCCAAAGAGAAGAAAAAAGGCAATTAGGTATTTCTAAATACTTTATTTTCTTTCTTTGATTACCTAAGCCCTTTCTTTCACATTATGACTTCTATAAAAGTGGTTAAAAGGAAAAGGGAAGTGAAAAGAAATAATGAATAGAAATTACAAAGCTTGATGTAGAAAGTAGAGGCTGCAATAAAGTAAACAACTGGGATGATACCAAATGAAAGATCAGTCTTATTTGTTAGGAATCAATTCTTGCAAAAAGTGGAACCAAACACCTTTGAATTCAAAAGCAGTAGGGATCTCTATTGAACTAAAAGATACCCTGCTTTCCTGTCAGCAGGTGCTGTGTTTTAGGTCTGTAAGCAGCATAGTGTAAAAAACATAAGCCTGTTCCATACACTGCTTCCTCTTGGCAGTCTCTGGCAACTGTACTGTCTTGTGGAGAAAGGAATTCAAACATATACATGGAATTTGTTCCAATACCTTTTCACATTTATACTTTCTGAAGCCTCGCTACCTCACTGAGATTTTCAAAACAGACAGATGGTTAGCTGCAAAAAAGTGTATTACTACCAATCTGAGTCTATTTTTCAGCTGTGTTATTTGATACAGTCAACTTCTATTTTGCCTGTTTGACTAGTCTATTGCATCTATCCCTACTGTACATTAATGCCCTTTAAAAATAGAAATGTCTCTACAATTACTGTTTTATTTTCCAACTTGCTTGACTTCATGCTTCATATTATTATAATATATCAAAAACCATAAAATATTTTACATAACACATGCACATACATATATGCAATATTCACAAACATAAAAAACTGAAATTTAAAGTTTATGAATACCTACTTCTTATAGAACATTTTCTTTGTTGGTCAGTTGAATATGACTGGAAGACCCAAATTCTTTGCAGTATAAATACATATTCATGTATTTGTCCTTGATATATACATCAAAAGTAGGTATCTGATAGTCTCCGTTATTCCTACCCCTCTCTCTGTTTTTATGAATAAAATGGTCAGAAATCTGTATAAAGCACCTAAAGGAGGAAATAATTCTTAGAACAGGCAGTCTCCTAAGCTTTTTTTAATTTAAAAACATGCAAGCCAACGTATACATTCAAGGTTACATACATATCAGTGCTTATTTTTTGAAGCTTGACATTTAGAAGTAAATGAAGAGAACAAAATACTGCAATATCATCTTATTTTCCTATACCAATAACAAAAATAATAACAAAATAAGACTAGGAATAAACAATAGAAACAGACCAGCTTGATTGAAGAAATTATATGTAAGAATCAAGCAGTGCAATTCTTCCTTTGAAGTTCATTACAAAAACTACTGAGTTTAGCAAGAACAATATTAGGCATTAATCACTGCTTTAGTATTAAACATTAAGGATGTGTTATAGCCCATCACAGTTCTTGGAACTTAGGAATATGTTTCTAGTTAAACATACACTAAAGTGTTTTGCTGACTAGGAATGGCTTTCTGAATAAGAACCTGATATAATAAATTCTCACTTTTTCTGTAAACTAATTAATTTCCTGCTGTTATTTTTTCATTGTTGTCTCTCAAGTGCATGGTGACATTTTGTCATATTCACCTATTTTAGATGAAAAGACGGTTTCATTTTTAAAATCAATATTGGCTCTTTGGACTTATCTTTGCTTTCATTAATACCTCACTCTGCAGAATACATGAAGATGGTCACAGCAGAACTGTCTTTAATCCTCACACTGGGTTATGTCTTTGATCATCTATTAACTGAGACTATAGTATATTAACTTTCAGCTGAGTCAAGATAAAAGCTTTCTGTGAGTGGAAAGTTTCCTTCTTTGCTATTCAGCACTCTTGGATATTAATAAAAAGCAATGTATGAGCTGTCTCTCCTTATAAACAATGCAGACCAGAGAGATCTAACGCTCAAACACATTTTTCTGCATAGACTTACTCTATTTGATACATTGACAGAACTTCATATCGTATATCTCTTAAAAGGAGAAAGCCCTTGAAAAGGGCGAATAAAGAAAAAGTGTGCACAGGCTTTGAACATGTAAGTAAACTGACGTCATTATAAATTAATAGGAAAGAGTAATACTCTGCACAATTTCGTAAAGTTTAACTTGAGTAAGTAGTTTAAAAAGATTTTTTTGCTTAGTTCTTTTATTCCTGTACCATCTTTAGGTCAATGAGATAAAGCAACTTAACTAGTGCCTTGCTGAAATAGCCTAGAAGCCTGTCTAGTTTATATCTCTAATAATAACCAGAAGCTAGTTATTCAGAGAATAATTTGGGTAAAATTGAGAGGCAGAATTAAATGTTCATGCATCTGTAGTTTAATACCTGTTTCAAAAATAGTATAGGAATTGTCATAGTTCTGACTATTCTGGATAAGCTAAATAAGTCTCTTAACTTTTTTTAAATTTTTTTTTTCAATTTTCTTTGCCTCAGCAGCTTTCAATGCCAATAAATGACATAGATTAATTACAAATTATGATCATGAAGCTCTAATTTCTCTGAAATTATTCACTTGAATGTTTCATTATTCTTGCACTTTGAGATAGGGAGAATATACGTTATGGAGGAGTATGTATGGATTTATTTCTTTTGTTAAGGCTCTAATACTTCTTTTAAAATCTTCTGAGTGTGACACTGAATTAACAAAAAAAATGTGTTTTGAAAATGAAGGATGGGAAAAATGTTTTTTTTGGTCTATCATAAAGTTATTGAAAATGTGTTTCTCACTCATTTAAGGACTTAGTTGTTTTAGCTTTGGATGTCTCTTCACTTGTAATTTAACTTAAATTAGTGCAGCCAATGATGATCATTAGCAACACTTTTGAAAATTAGTGTCATGGCAGTGCTTGCATATTCTTTGGAGCTGAGCAGCAGTCTTTTTTTTTTTTTTTTTTTGTTCTTAAGTGATTGATATGTTAACCAAATAGCACACAGCAGTTTTTTCTAATGGGAAAATATGAAAACAACTGTATACAGTTATTTAGTGTATTTTGAGTTTTTATCAAACAGTTTTCAAGGTTCAGAAGTTGTTTTTTTCTTTTTGAATTTCTGCAAAAAACAAATACTATAAAATGAAAAGTTACTCCAGGAAGTAGTAATGATTATCTTATTATTGGTTTCAGTGTATGTATAACCATGTTTCCTCTTTATATGATGAGCAGAGAAAAAGAATCTGGGAAGTCAAATATAATGTTTTATCAATATGTCTATACTTACAATATGGATAGTAGCGATAATGCAATGGGGTAAACATTTCAAATTGGGACTGTACTAGTTATGTGATAGTTGCAATAGATGTGAAAGGCAAAATGCAATTCCTTGAAAGTCCAAGATGCCTCACAATAACTAATCTGGGATCAAGGAAGAAAGACTTCACATGAGGAAGGAAGCTACGTTCTAGCTAGATGCCGGGAGAGTCTGAAATTGTTCTCTGACCTTTTGCTCTTATGAAAGATGGGAAGGGGAAAGGTAGTTATTTTAGCCAGTAGAATTAGTGACAGGAAGATTTTTCTTAGGTTGCTAGAGGAAGACTCCAACTTAATCTAATCGGAAGTAGAGGCTAGCTGACACACAAAAGATGATGAAGTTCTTTATTGTTATATATAATCCTAATATGCTTTGTTTTTTTTTTTTTTTTTTTTTTTTAGCACTTCTCTTATGCCAAAGCTGGGCTTTTTGCTAAACATGTTCTCATCTTTAAATCCTGTCTTGTGAAAAAATTAACTCTAACTGCTCTCCCAGATAAAAATTTCACAACTGTGGCTGTGGAGATCATTAAAAGTAGGCTAGGGGTCATTAGCAAGTGCTTAGTTCCCATGTTCACTGTATTTGAAGAATAATGCCATGTACCTCCATGTACCTCCATAGAATGCACAATGCAGTTGGAGGGTAAAGAACACACAGGTCAGAGGAGATACATTTGTATTTTGAGGACATGTGACAACTAGAAAAGCTATTTTGACAGGCTGCAGGTTAAAGTTCTGCTACTTTTAATACCTTTACCCTCTACTAGCATTTTGAGGAATGTTATTGGCTACCCAAACACTTATGTCGTTAAGATACAAATGACCTATCCTGCTCCTTGCTTCAGCCCTTTCTATATCACTGTAGATATACAAATGGTGCATGGGGTTTTGTTGATCTCCAAACATAATAGCTGTCTGTGCTCCAGTAATGTCTCCACTAGTACAGCATTTCTTTGTGGTCAAGGGCATTTACCTGCTCCCTCTCATTCTTCCCTGTGAATCATGCAGTACATGTCAGACCCAATATTTTTACCTTTACAAAGTACCTAGCATGAACTTTTCCATGCCAAGGAATATGGGAATGTTACATGGCATGACAGGTTTTTAAAAAATAAAGTAATAAAGAAGAAGGAAACAAACTAACTAATCTTCATCCACTTGACACAGTATAGTTACACAGTATTTTGTGAAACGGTTACCTTAGGCATGTACAGTAAAGCGGAGGAAGCACTATGCTAGCACAGGTGATTTTGCTAAGTAAGAACATGAGGTCATTTTGTCAGTAATTTGAATTTCAGATGCAGACTAAAAGACAAACTCAAGAACAGACTTCAAGGCAAACTGCAGGCTTTTTCTGATGAATATATTTCAATTCTTCTAAACCACAAATCCCTAATTCTCCTGCTGGAAATCATCAGAGATCAGGAATTTATAAAGTATATTAAAATATAATAAAAACAGAATGCTTGAAAAAACTAACAGAGCAGACTGAAAATTTATTAAAAATTAAATACTTTTATACAGCATTTCCAATGCAAGCCATTTTTCAGTTCTGATTCTGAATCAAATACTGAAGTATTTTTTTAGCATACAAATAGTTTGAAAGATAATAGGGAAAAATTGGTACAGATTTTTACAAGTTTGATATCACTTTAATCAATTTTATAAATGTCCCATGACCACAATATTGCATATTTTTCAACTCTTTTGAAAAGTGAGCATGTCTTTATATCCATTCTGCAAGTTAGAAAAATAAACACACCAAAGCTAAGTAATTTTTTTGCATGCTGGAAAGTGAAATGGGAACATACAGCCACTAGTTGCATCTATATAGTTGGAAATCAGCTCTCTTAAACAATGCCACTAATTTTAAAGATCTTCAGGAGCAAAACTAATCTCTCACAGTTGTAACTGTCTAAATATTTATCGTCTAGTTTACGTACATGGTAAATAAGGGCCTCATGGTAGTCATTGCTTCCACTGTTTATCGTTTGACCTTTAAAAATTCTTTTGATTTAGAACTCTCTGTGTATGACACACTGTTGGATGCCTGAAATTTGAAGCAGATAAATGAGAGAAATTCAGCTATGAGTCTCCAACGCAACCTAGCTCCAACATTAATGTTGACTTTGGGGAACACTGATAAAGCATTGTATACAGATTTGAACAGTTTCCTGAATTCCATCAGATAAATATTCAGACATCTTCAAAGTGTTATTTTCTGCTCTAGAATGCTTTACGTGGCAAACCTATATAATCACTTTGACCTTCCCAACATCAAATTAGAGTTAGCATAGCAGCCTATTCACTTTGAACCGTTAATAAAGACCCTTTGGACCATTCTCAAAACTTTTTCTATGCTTCAGAAATCTTTGTAGTGACTCTGAGTCCATTTTCTAAGTATACTAATACTGATTTATAGTTTTTAATTTAAAGTATGTAAAAGGTACTTAGCATTAAACATAATGGAACTTGGCTGCTGTGAGCTAATCTTTCACCTTCTCAACTCAAAGTCAAGAAAATTCAAGGATAACAATCTCATGAGGCTATAATCTGAAGTAAATGATAGTAACTTGTTGGTATATTTTTACCAGATACATCAACCTTGCTGTAGCATTCCTTCACTAGAATATTCAAGACCTGTTGGAACATAGAACAACCCCAGCTCTCTCAGCCGTTCCTTGTAAGACCTGTTCTCCAGCCCCTTCACCACCTTCGTTGCTCTTCTCTGGACTCACTCCAGAGCCTCAACATCCTTCTTGTGGTGAGGGGCCCAGAAATGAACACAGTATTCAAGGTGTGGTCTCACCAGTGCTGAGTACAGAGGGAGAATAACCTACCTGGACCTGCTGGTCACACTGTTTCTGATAAAAGCCAAGATACCATTGGCCTTCTTGGCCACATGGGCACACTGCTGGCTCATGTTCAGTCAGCTGTCAGCAAACACCCCCAGGTCCTTCTCCTCCTGGCAGCT
>WAAB01023226.1:0-12901 GCA_013389865.1 Piaya cayana | reverse complement strand
ATCAGGTTGGTTTGGCAAGACCTGCCTCTCGTAAACCCATGTTGACTGGGCCTGATCACCCGGTTCTCTTGCATGTGCTTTGTGATAGCACTCAAGATCACCTGCTCCATGACTTTCCCTGACACTGAGGTCAGACTGACAGGCCTGTAGTTCCCCGGATCTGCCTTGTGCCCCTTCTTATGGATGGGCACGACATCAGCCAGCCTCCAGTGCAGTGTTACCTCCCCAGCCAGGACCGCTGGAAGATGATGGAAAGGGGTTTGGCCAGCACATCCGCCAGTTCCCTCAAAACTCTTGGGTGGACTCCATCTGGCCCTGTAGACTTGTGGACGTCTAGCCAGGCAAGCAAGTCTCTGACCACCTCCTCTTGGAAAACATATAGCATATTGGGCTCACAATTGCAAGAGGAGTTTGAAAATGAAACTACCACATTTTGCTGAGTTATACTCTTTCTTCATCTCTCTGAATTTTACATGTTCTGTTACCTTTTGTAAAAGATATCACATGAGTGATTAAATCCTATAGTTTGGGGATTTTTTTGCATGAAGTTATGAAAAGCAGTAATGTGTTATTGTGCTAATTACAAGGAGGGAAATAGTATGCATATTATTCAGATAGAGGACAATATAATACCATTAATGCAATTTATTGGAAATTACCTAAAGTCCATACACTTTAAAATGCCTTGTAAAGCTTATATAAAATGTATGGTCAATGGTTCCATGTTTTTCCACCCTGCATTACTTATCATAAAGTGATTAGATTAAATTACATTGGAATGTTTTGTGTTTTGTCTAATGTTTCTTCAGTTGTCAAACACTATTCATCTTTACAGTTGTGCTAATTGACTGATCTATATATAAATCACTTTTACTTTCATTAGTGATAAATCTAGTCTTCCTCTCCTGAAAATTAAAAAAAAACCCAATGAAAAATATTTCCTATATTTTGGAAACTAGGTTTCTGCTTTTTGCATGCTGCCGAATCTGCCTAACCTCCTTCTTTTTTTTTTTTTGCTGAATGACCTCACAAAACCTTGTGAGTGCCTCAACAGAACACCTAGACATGTAATGAGTCAACATTTCTGAAGACAAACAAGATTTTTTTCACACACTGAATCTGTTTTCTCTTGATATTTTAGAACTGTAAAGGATTTTAACTTCATACATCAATAAAACAAATTTCTGAAGTACATTTTGTACAGGTAGTTATAAGGAAGCTATTGGTTTAAAGAATCAATTGTGTATTTTAAGGAATACAGTTGTCTATTTTCTAGACTGAAGGTTTTTTGTCAGCAAGAAATTGTCTATAAACTAGCATGAGGCATCCTTCATTCCACAGAGACAACATACCAGACAGTGCTATGATCTGTGGAACCATCTTCACAAGGTTTATCCGCAGAAAGAAAAAAAGTTCCAAGAGAAATCTGTGAAAAAAATATAGTGGTGTTTTCTTTTTCAGAGAGTATCTTGTAACTTTCTTTGTGTTTTGTATAATTTTGCATATTAGACTCTGGTGACAAAGTAATTGATGATTATTATTTAATATTAAACCTTCATATGTTTATGCACTTGTGAGGGTTTGGGGGAGAGTGCATTTGAGCTCAGTCCACCATGTAAAAAAACAGTAAGAAAAAAATGCTGGCAAAATCTCAAAGCTGACTTCTGCAATGTATAGAGAGAATTTGAAATCTCGGGTCAACAAATAAATTTCCAAAGCTGACAGAAATGTAGTCTTTTCCAAATCTGCTTCTGAGTCATAGAGCTGGACAAGTAACAGAGGCTTTTCAATGAACATTCCCCTTGGGCTAGGAGGCCACTTGCTACTTTAGATAATCCAATTTCTCTCATTATCATGAGAAGGACTGTCTTAAATAGAATGTATTCTCTTAGTGCTCCAAGCATCTTAAAGTGCTGCAGGAAGTTTATCATTTCTTATGGTAATCTGAGAAAGGATTGGTTTTCTCCGACCAGTTTCTACAGTGAAGTTTTCTTTGATGAGATTTCCACACATATGGTCCTTCTGAAAGACCCAGTTTCTTCTTGGTCTTACTGGTTTCTAAAATTTATTCATAGAAAACTAGTTAGGAAAAGACATTTTCTAAAAAACTGAATGCCAAAGAATAGCAAAACAATATGCAATATACATCTTAAAGACTAGAACTTGAGCAATCAAATGGAATCTTGCAGTGACAGTGATAAGAACTAATTGCAACTTGAACAAGGTATGTTCTTCATAGATTTTCCCTGACTTCTGTGATGGAGGGTATGATGGAGGACAGTAGAGAAAGGATTATAACCATATCCATAATTCTGCTGGTTGTCTTTGTGTCTCAGCATGCTCTCCTGCAGCATGGTGCTAAAATCTAGTGTAGGATTTTGTTGAAAATGGCACTAAGTTTGAAATATGTTGTACTGCAATTTAATGGGAGTCCACTTATCAGTTAAGAATGGATTCAAATTACAAGCTAAATGGGAAAAACACAGTTTGATCTCTATGCCAAATGGAAACACTGTCTTATGGTAGAATAATTGCTTTTTAATGTCCACAGATATTCATAATATGCACTGCAAAATGGGAGGAATTTGAGACTCCCCCAGAGACTAGGCTGAAAAATACATAAGAAATTTTTTTTTAAAAAAAATTTTTGTAGTTTGACTTGGCAGATTTGCCTCGTATTTCTACACTTTGGCTAAAAGTTGTGTATATGAATGAAGCAGTGGGTCAGAAACATTCTGCAGGTTTTTTTCTGTATTTTTTATGACAATAAAAGTTTATGCTCTTGAGGTAGCTTGCTAACTGATATGGTGCCGCCATCTTGGCTGAGAAAAAGAAGAATACTAAAGACATACCGAGGAATCAGTATGGCCCAATAGGGGCTCAGAGAGAAGAAAAATACTGCAGTGAAAACAAAATGACATGTTTTTATAAATAAAGAAGTATGAAAGAAATAGAATAATTGGCCTTCTGGATGGTAAGGACTATACAACAGACTTATGTTGCAGTAATGTTAAATTATCAATGCAGCTTCTTAATAGCTTGAAATTTTAGCACCTGTGCAAGGGGTACTGTATGATACATTTATGATTTATATAGAGATGCATTACACATGATCATTCCACTGTGCTGTGCTGTGATGCAATTATACCTATAGTGCAGTCAACTTCTGAATCTATGGATTCTGTATACGTATTGGCTTCTTTGGATCATGAGGTAAAATGATTTTGTGATGCATTTCCTCCTACTTTACATTGTCTAATGTAAGACTGTAATATTGCATGATTATAACCCTAGAAAATATGGAACATAAATACATCAGTAAATTAGTGATACCTGCAATAAATTAGCACCCTCACAAATGATTCAATAGCATTTTCAGTGTTCATTCCTGGTAGGCAGCTTTCCTGCACTGGAGACCAATCCCTCAGTAGCATAGACATTTACTGTACTGTGGTAGCTGGCCTCAGAACTTTGGAAAGTACCCAGAGATGCTTAATTTGCTAGCACAAGCTCAACCGTATTTTCCTGACTTTTGCAGTAGCCATGGCTATTAAATTCTCTCTCAGATGTTTCATTTTGAACTGTCTCATCTGGTGCCTCTTCCTTCTGTTTTGCAGTGGGTTTGGTTACTTATAGTGTTAAAAAGTTAGCTTTCTAGCTTGTAGATTAAATAGACTTCTAACTTTGAAGAACAATAATGATTAGATGTGTTCTTCTAAGGGTGGACATGATGCTTTACAGTTTAACTAGAATCCACTCCCTTCAACTGGATACGCTCCTTTACTGAAAGGATTTTTCTCTGTTGAAGGAATAGTTTGGTTGTTATAGGATCAAGCTGCCCTGCTCTTCCACTGATTGCAGAACAAGAATGAATAAGGCCTTTTGCTCTAAAGTAGATGTAACACTTTTTGTTATGCTGGCAGAAGATAAGACTAGACATCCTCAATTTTCTTCACTTTCTTTCATTTAGATTAGTCATTTATATAGCAAGTTGAACTCAAGTTCTCAAGTTTCAGAAAAACACTGTGGTTTTCTCCTCTGAAGATGATGTGAGTTCTGAAGCAGGGGCCTTGCTTCAACAAATGAAAGAGCTTCAATAAACAGAAATCAAATGTAGCTAAACTTACCACAGGTCATTTTACAAAGGATGGAATTCAACCACATGCCTGTATTCAGCTATGAATTAACATGTACTCAGCATAATCCTGGAGCAATAGACACAATGCAACTTAAGAGTTATAAGCCTGTATTGCATTAGCAACCGACAGACTTACAGCAGCTGTTTTTGAACAAGGTTTTTTACGGGTGGTTTATTGTAATGTTCAATAAAACTCTTTTCCGAATGAGCGTGTTAACAAGTGTTGAAACATTATAAAAATAATTACAAAATACATCATTTATGAACACAAATAATTTTATTCAGAAGTAACTCCAATTAATACATAGTGAATTTTTGCCTAAGTGACTTAAGATCACAGAAATAGATTATATCCTTATATTATATTCCATATATATCAACGAAGTATTTCCAGAATACATTGCAGAACCTGGAATTTCTGCCTCAAATTCATTGTTCTCTAAAGATGAACATTGATAGACAAGCTTCGTTTTGGAATGCCATGTTTAGTATAAGATGAACCTTAGTAACAGAAATTCTAAAAATCCATACTTCAGATAGTTCTCAGCAGCCAAAAATGCATCTCGAATCAACTCAAAGTGAATACCTGAAAAATGTATTTGAAATCATGAGTAACTGGCTCATACATAGTTCACTAGCAGTATTAAGTTTTACTTCTTGATCTAATTAAGAAAAATATAATTTTCCTCTTTAAAACAGAAGTATCCATTTTAAAAACCTAGCACATGCTGGCCCAAAGAATGCTGAAGTTTTCCAGTGGCTTTGGGTAAGTACATTCATGATACAGCCTTACATCCCATACATTTCAGTCAGAACCAAACTTATGTATTTGTATTGGAAAAGGACATTATTTAAAAATATTAGCAATTCTTAATATCTTTATCCTGGTAATTCTTCTGATAGTAAGATCTTATGGAAAACCTGAAGTACAATTTTCTTTAAAAAAAAAAGTTCAATAGTTTACTTATCCCTATCAGTCACAGGATTTCCCTAACTGAATAGCACACAAATAGTCTTTCAAAGTCAAACATTGCAGCTATGAGTGATTTCCTTAAGAATATTTGAAAGCAATTAAACTACTCATATCATATTACAATATCTATCTGCCAAATTCTATTCAGGACCATGATTTAGCTTGAAGGCTGTGTAACTGTGCAAGTAAACATGACAGAATATCCTCTCTATTTACTGAATACTATACTGTTACTTGTCCTTTCATTCAGTGTTCAGTACATTGTAAAAACTGGTGACTGAAATGCTTTTTATTTTAATGAGTTACTTCCTTAAGAGGCAAAAAAATCTGTTACTGGGTATGGTAGTATGTACAGGTCAGTATTGGTTGGGGCTGCCAAAGCGGGGCTGAAGGGGTGGAATGTGTGGAAAATGTTAAAAACTTAAAAAAATATTTTCAGTAGGGTATCAAAACTGGTTAAGCACTTGGCTATTAGGAGGCATGGAATTGTTGGTGTTGGAGGAAAACTGCTTTGATAGACACACAGTCAGTTCAATAAATGACATTTCAATCATACCTCCAGGTATCGTGACATTATATGAAAACCAAAAAATTTTATTTTATTTTTTGAAAACTAAACTAAAGAAATCAACACTCATAACGTACATTGGGAAAGTTGCAAAAAGTGATCTAAATTAAGCTGAATGTGTCAAGAAGGATAAGTAGAGGTGCAAATCCCAAAGTAGAAACAAAACCAAGAATAAATAACTTCCTCTTTCTATGGTTGAGAGTCATAAATTTTTGAGATAATCTCATGATTCTTTGGGAGTAAATAACCCTGTTTGAATATGAAATTGTAAATAAGAGTAGGAAAAATATATATGTTCTGTTAGTAGGTACAAATATCAATAAATATTTCACCTCTTGAAAGATTATATTAATTATAACATCCCAAAATAGCTCTTTTTTAATATGAAACCTTCAAAACATAATAAATTACTTATGTTTACAAGATTCTGCATATTTATTTTCACTTTTAGACACAAATTTATCAAATAGGGACAGAGTTTGATTAATTTAAACTAAGACACACCAGACAGTGGGAAAAATACATTTTAAAAATAAATGTTCTTGGGTTAACTACACATTCAAACAAAACTATAGATTAAGATAAATAAAAAGGTATTTAATAATTCATTTAAACTCTTCACTATATTTATTTTAGTTAGCCATTTCTGTTTCAAAGAACAAAAATGTGTCTACAATTTGAAGTAAGCCCTTTGAATTTTCCTCATTCTTCCTAATGCAAATAACAATTCTAGTTATATGTAGAAGCTGGGGATACTGTTTTCAATGCCAATTGATTTTTAAACAAATAGGTCAATAAGCACAACTTCAAATAAGTGTCCTTAATTGTACTAGAAAAGGCAGAAAACAGTCAAAGCTAATATTAACATTTTAGTTAATAACAGCATCTCTTTTACATAGTCATATGGTATTATTAATTAATCAAATTTTCTTCTGTTGTTTTCCTTCTACTCTCATCCATGTATGGTTTTTATCCTTTGTTTCATTTTTTTACCAGGACATAATTGGTGAAAATATCCCAAATCCTCTCCATTTGAGGACACGAGTGACCACCTGCAAAAATTTTATATGAAAGGTTGTACTACAGTGGAGGTTTTGGCATTGATACTGGAAGTTTTTCTCATTATGGCACCTTTGTGAAAAAAGCACAAAACAGTAAACCATAATAATGGTTACTTGGATGCAAACCAAAAGCAACAGAGAAATTAATTTCCTACAGTAGCATAATGAGTTACCCACTGCAGTGTTTTTCAGCAGTAGCTATGATTCATTTCAGATAGACCCAAATAAACAAGAAACCAGATAAAATGGAAATGTTAAGACCACAAGAAACACATTTCACAAGGTTCAGAATTTCTTGGGTTCTAATTTTATTATATGACTTAGGTGTTTGGAAGATTTTAGGAAATAAAAACTTGAGTACTACTTGTAAATTATTTCTGAAATTTCTTTATGATATTGAAACTTTAGCATAAGCTTGGTAAATGGGATTACAAAACTTTAATATATGAATTTTAAATTGTAATTCATCCTGAACGACTTTCTAACTAACTGGGTTTGTTTACTGACAATCTTCCATGTGCTTGTAGTCTAAACATTATAAGTAAGGCTGAATTTACTAAATCAAATTCAGTTAATCAAAATGTTGATATAGAAGATATAAGAGTAAACAAAACAAATCGATTCTAAGTATAATTTTAAAAAATCTTGCACTCTCACTCGTCCAAGTTACATTACCTCAGCTGTTTTGATAATGTTTAATTCAGAGTATTTTACATGATGTGAAGCAGAATCAAACAAGCTGATGAACATCATGTCATAGAATCATAGAATCACAGAGTCATAGAATCATAGAATTGTAGAATGATATAATAGTTTGAGTTGGAGGGGACCTCAAAGATTGTCTAGTTCAAAGCACCCTGGCATGGGCAGGGATATGTCCCACCAGACCCGGCTGCCCAAGGCTGCATCCAACATGACATCCCTTCCAGGGATGAGGCAGTCACAGCTTCCCTGGGCAATCTGTTCCAGTGTCTTACTGCTCTCATAGTGAAGAAATTCTTCCTTATGTATAGTCTAAATCTGTCCCTTTCCAGTTTATACCCATTGTCCCTAGTCCTATCACTACAAGCCTTTGTAAACAGAAACCATTTCTTGTATAAACATGAAACATTTCTTCTTCTACTGTTACTAACATCAGTTGTAAAATAAATTAGTTTGGGATCCTATCGTTTAATATATTGGCAAAACCTGAGCACCATGAGAGTAGTAAAAGCATTTGAAAAGGGTGAACATTTAGTCATGGCTTGTTAATTATATCTTATTCATTTTGTGGTCTACACACATTCTGAATAGTGTGTGAATGTCAGTCAAAGGAATAAGTGAAAAAAGACATTTATTTTGTTAAAGTTACTCTTTATTTTTAGTTGCACACAGACTACAATACAGCAATCCATATGTAGACCTCCAATCACCAAGAAGTAGTATTAGCTCAACTACTCACGCTGGCAGTGTAAAAAAAATTTCACTGAGAGAATATTTTTTAACAAATTACGTTTAGTCACCTTCTAAGATCTGAGTCCATCAGGACCAAGAGCAAATTACAAAGAGAAAAATTGAAACTGATTTATGTAGCATCAGTGTATTAGCTCCAAGATCAATAGCATTCTCCACAAAAGGAACTGCTATTCAAGCTTTAGTTACTTTTATGAAGAGAATATTTGGTGGTTTTATGACACTAGTGAGAAAGAAGAAAATGTTTAAGTGAGTATTTTTCATAAAAATACTCAGGCAAAGTGTTAACTGACTGATTTAAACCAAGATTTTCTTTCTCCTAAAGAGAAATCAGAGGCAGAGTTGAGTAAAATGAAGTGGTTTTGCTTGGGTAGAGTGAATGTTGCATGGACATCCTGAGAGAGTATTTTTTTATTTTTTAAAATAACCCAGTGGTTAAATCACTTACAATTTTAAAGCTTTTAAGTTTTGGATTACTTTTTCACAAGTAACTATGAGCTCTGGAGTATGTTCCTGTTTTCTGAAAGATTGAAGATGCTAAATGACATACTGTTTTGAAGTGTCACAACATAAATGCTGAACTCCTATCTTTAAAGAATTGCTAGAGGTGAGCAAGAGGGGAAGTATCTAAGTGTGCATTGAAGTTCAAAGTTTTTTTATGCTATAATTCAATGTTTTATTTTGCAACTCAGTGTGCTTTGTAAGCCTTAAGTAGCGGCAATAAAGTGGGAAGTTCCTGTGTCACTGTCAGCAGACTTCAATATTAACAGCTTTACTTTTTTCTTTGGAGAATGTTAAGGACAACTTAACAGTGGCTTATATTTATTGAAGATTACTCTGATGATAAGACATGCTGTATTCTTTTCTTAAAAATTATATGAGAATTTCTGAGTCGATTTTATTTGGATATTGTAAACAAGGGACCTTGTGTTTATATAATGCTTTTTCAAAGTGCAGAGTTCCTGTAGGTGTATTAACAAAAACGTCAGCTGAGATTCAAATAAAAAGAAAACTTAATAATTTATCTTATTCCATCAAAGCTCCTTTATTGTATTTGGGGTCTGGCAAGCTCTTAATTTTAGGTAATATATGGAATATATTCAAAGACCACATATGCCTAAGGATTGTTTCATGTAGAATGTACTTTGCATTGTACTCTTACACATCTTATTCCATCATTTTGGAGATGCAAGGAAAGTAGTCTGTATAGAGCATTGAGGGGATAATTAGTTTCCCATCCTGACTAAGACTAATGACATTCTCTATTCTCTGTATACCAGTTGTCTGCCTAAAGGTATCTGACAGTTTCCCCTGTTTCTAGTTATGAGATTTATCATTATTATTATTACAAATATGGAAGTGCTTATTTACTCATAATAGAACACTGTAATCTGAAAAGAGGAATATTTCAGGCTGCCAGTGATTTTCACTTAAGATTGCTTAAGTGATCTCAGTTTCACTGAAACTGCTAGTTTGTGTTTGAGCAGATGTAGATGAATCTTGTTTTTGTTTTTAAAGTAATCCACAGTCAGCCTGCATCAATTAAAAAAAAAAAACCCAAAACAACAAACTACTGTTTTTAATAACAATAATCAAAAAATATCTATGCTATGAGCTGGCAAAACTCTATAAAATGTGATGAATGAGTAGTCACAAAAAAAAACAACCCCAAAAGATTTGTTAGAGGATTAGACTAAAAGCTAATTAGACAAGTTCGCAACTTGCAAATATGTGTCTTATACTCAGCATCTAGAAATTTGGATTCCAGTTATGTTTTGTGCAAGATAGTTTAATGGACATTACTACAGAATGATCAGAGAAGCCTATACTGTTAGTTGATTATCTAACACAGGTCACATACAGTGAGTACTCGAGCATACATATATCAACTGATCATTGCAGAGCTTAGATCTCTTAACAGGTACAGTTTTGATTGTAATTCATTAGTTGCTGCTCTTTTTTTCATGGGTGTCTGGAGTTCCACATTCAATCTTATTAGATCTTTGATGATCTTCCACTCAATATGACCATGAGTGCATTAGATACAGTGTTTTCATATCTAAATCCTGTCAAGTATTTCCCCAACTATCTTGCCTCTTTGGCACTGTCAAAGAACACACAGAACACTTTTTTTTTTGATTGAGGCAATGAATTAAAATGGTCTTAAGCAGAAATAAAAATGCAATTTGAAGTCATCCATTGGAAATGAATGCATTCTGGATGACTGACGTAGAGGACTGGTGGCTTCTGCTTTGGTGGTAACTTGTAACAAAAGACTGCTTTAACTTAGGGATACAGTCAAGATTTAAGAGTGTTGATTGAAGCTAGGCTTTCCTTGGAATGCTTGGAACGTCAGGTATAGGAACTAAGTAATGTAAAGCAGTAGATTCAGTGACTCAACACTATCTTTGATAGCTCCTCTTAGGTATGCCCCTTAAATATTTCAATACCTAAAATAAGGGACAGGAAAAACTTGATAGAATAGACACCGTGCCTATAAAACCTGTCCTTGTACTAAAGAAGGATGAATGGAAAACACTGGGGAATAGAATATTAAATGATGTGACTTAAATAATTCTAATGAATCTGGAGAATTTCCTAAATAGAGCGCCCATCCCCCCCAATAAAAAAAAAAACAACAAAAGTCAACATGGATAAGTGCAAAATACTACATGTTACAAAAAAAAAAAAACCAAAAAAACCCAGATGCTCATTGGGTAACAACTAAAAACAAAGCAGACACCCTAGATAATATAGCCAGCCATTTAATTTAAGTCAATTTTATTTTGCACTTGCAAGAGAAAGTCATTTCACACTGAAATGGTCTTCAGTGTAGAAGACAGAGGAGGTTCTAGTGTATTAAGGGTTAGTTAGGTCTTTACTGAATTACTGCCTGGTTTGGAGGTAAGAAGCAGACTAGTTGCAGGGATTTTACCAGAGAAGTGTGACATTAATTTTAACACTATAAAAGGTGATGTGTGAAGAAATAATGGATTTTTTTTTTCTTTTCAAAATTTAGGTCTGCCAAGGGATATGTGATGACTCTTCTACAGTAACTGTGAGGTCTGATTAACTCTTTTCCCTACAAACAAAATAAGAGGAAATCCGTCTGTTCCTTTTTGAGGGTGTGGGTTTGGGTTTGTTTGGTTTATTTTAAATAAAATTTTTTAGGTTAAATAAGAAAAGAAATCAATTCATGATGGCTTTCAAAGGAGGCAGAAGAATGTCTTTCAACAACGATTTTTTACAGAAATTTAGCAAACAACTTTCACAAATATATTTGATCCTTCACAATAGGTGAAATAGGTAATCTCCTGCAGTTAGCTTCCAGATGTTTTTCTGTTGGTCTTTTCTCCATAAAAACAGTAGATTAACAGTCAATTTTTTCAGTAATCTTCATGGTAAAACTCACCCTGAGGCAACAGTTTTATTGATCACATGTCCTAGACTAAATGCTGTGGAAGGATTTAAATTTTTCATTGGGCTTTGTTTAGGAAAAGACTCATTAATCTGCCTGTGTTATTTCATAATTTAACAAATTAAGCCCCCCAAAACTGGAAGGGGTCACAATATATCTTTTGTATAACATATGGGATTTTACTGACAGTGGAAATCACTATTTCAGGAGACTTCAAAAGCAAGATGCTCCCACAATGTCTTGTATGAACTGGAGTAGCTTTCGGAAAATAATATGCTTATCAGTATTTTGAAACACAACGAAATTGAATTGTGAGATATTTCAATGCCATCTGTGTGCCATTTGGATAGCCTTAGCCATGAAATTACGGGCATGTTTTGCAGGAATAACATCTCACTTAATATCTCTAGTGGCTGTTTGAAAAGCTGAGTATATCTGCTTCAGAGATAGAGTATCAATTCTGATTGACCATGACAGGATATACAACAAAATGCAGCATACTTGTAAACAGGATGTAATTTGGATGTAAGCCTGGAAATTCTTTGTCCTTGAGTCCACAATCACATACGTGTAAAATAGCTTATCATTTCTTCAAACAAATTTTCAGGCTATAGCTCAAAGAAAGCAGCTACCTTGATTATCAGTGCTATCAAATCTTTCTCATATAGCAGTTGGATGAACGGGAAGTTATGTACAAAAAAAGCTAACAGAAACAAAGGACTTGTAAAAAAGTAGTAAAGAAGTAGAGTGGGTAGGAACTGTGTTGTCATGGTGTGAACTTTAGGCCAAAAAGATTAAAGAATGAAACACTGGAGAGGAAAATGAGGTATCATCCAGAGGGACCTGGACAAGCTGGAGATATGGACCTGTGTGAAACTCATGAGCTTCAAAAAGGCCAAGTGCGAGGTCCTATAGCTGTGTGGAGGCAATCCACAGTTTCAGTACAGGAAGGGGATTACTTGATTGAGAGCAACCCTGCAAAGTAGGACTTGGGGATGCTTACTGATGGGAAGCTTGACATGAGCCAGCAATGCTCACTTGCTGGTTGGAGGGCCAACTGCATCCTGAGCATGGCCTGCAGGGTGTGGGAAGTGATTCTGCCCTTCTACTCCACTCTCGGGAGACAACTGCCCCCCCACCAAGTCCAGTTCTGGAATCTCCACCGTAAGAAGGGGATGGAACTGTTGGAAGGGGTCCAGAGGAGGACCACAAAGATGATTATTGGGCTGAAGTACCTCCCATGTGAGGACAGGCAGAGAGAGTAGAGTTTGTTTAGCATTGAGAAGAGGAG
>WAAB01023225.1:0-15613 GCA_013389865.1 Piaya cayana | reverse complement strand
TGATTCTATGATTCTAAAAACTTTAAAATGCACACATATATACTTAAAATGCCTGGGGCTTTTGGGTTTTGTTTGTTTTACGACCACCTAATGCCTTAGAAAACTACAAGTAAATGGTAAGGGAACATGCATGTATTTCTACAGGAGTGATGTGCTAGTATTCATTTGAATGCAACACCCTATGTTTAACTGCAATACTAACTGTTTACTTAAAGATTAAATAAAAGTGACAGCTGTCAAATTCTTTGGCTCCAAGAAACTAGCTTCAAGCTCACAACTGCAACTTGATCCAACACATTAATTTATGATCCAGAAAACAGGAGTTACATGTTCTCAAAACAAAACAAAAAAAATCAAAACGCAGAATAAAACACAGAAAAAAGAACTAGAATAATGATTCACCCAGTTCAGCTGGCAAAAAATGTCTGATTTAAAACCAATTGAGAACTACTTACAGCCCCAGTCTTACCAACACTTATTCCTACACTCAGTGTCAACTTTCAGGTTGCTGATGAACTTGGACAAGACCGATGAAGCTTTCCAGGTCACTGACATTGCAGCTAGATGGTGCTCGGCATCTTTCAGGAACTACCCTTAGCCTCCTCTGTGGCAATGCTAGATACATTGCCTTTAACCACTGAGGGCACGCAATGCTTCTCCAGAACACGGTCAAAAGCCTTCTGTCTGCTAAGTTTTGGGCTGCTCTGGGGATAAGATACCCCCCAATTGTGCTGAGGATTCCCCCTGCTGGCCTCCCCAGGCCAGGGACAAGGGCAGGAGGAACCCGGCCATGGGTGCTGGAACGCAGATCTCCCTGCCTCTCCCTCTCACACAACTCTACACACATTTACACCTCCAGGCTCCCAGCCCCATTATAGTAATTCTGGGGGACCAGAAATCACAGCATTTATTGATTGAATTATTGATTATTGAACAAAACTAAAAAAGAAAAAAAAACAGGTTAATTACCCTACGTAAGTAGCTATAGAAAATAGCAAAAGTTTGGATGGAAGACTGCAGCAAACACTTACCTCATTGGCTCTTTTTATTATCTTGTCATCTATGTCTGTGATTCCCATCACCATGATAACTTCAATTCCAAAAAACTTAGTCATTATCCTTCGAATTATATCAAATCTAACATAGGAGCTGGAAGAGAAAAAAAACCAAAAAACATGTACTTTAAAACATGCAGTAGTAAGAATAAGCTTAAACAAAAATAACCAACAGCACAAACAGCCACAGGGGCAATCTAAGTGCCACCACACTCGCAATTACAAGGTCCCAAGTGCATAAAGTGCTTTTCCAAGGCCAGTTTCCACCTGCACAAAAGCAAATTTCCCTTGAACTGGTCTACCCTCTTCTGGCATTAGTGACACATTACATCAAATTTCCCAAGCATCTTCTTTTGTTGCATCTCTTTATTCAAGCACCAAAACACATTGGAAACTATGTGTGAGCCAGGATATCTCAAAGTGAACAGTATGAACAGGCGCATGAAGAACAGATATTCTTGAAAAACATCCCTCAGGCTTTGTGTGTTATAGCATGTTTCTCAAGAGCCACAGGGCAGAAAAACAGAGAGAAATAAAACAAATGAACTTTGCTTCGGGCTGAGTAACACCTACAGCTCCCAGTCACCAATAAGCTATTATATTCACACACCACCACAGATCTTTTCTGATAACTAAGAAGAGCTGATCTGAAGGTTACCTGGTTTTACTTACACTGAAGAATAAATTCTCAAAATTATTCAGGCTCTTTTGTCACAAAACCAGGTATTTAATGCTGATAGATTCATGTACCTACAAAACTGTACAAGGCTGTGGCAGCCCCTTCTGCTGCTCAAAGACTCTCCACTCGTAATTCTTGAAACACCCTTTGATCGAGTAAAACACAATTATTAAGTGAGATATCAGAGGCTTTGGGTCTGACTTGCAAAGTGATGAGAATCCTCAGCCTGTGCTGGCTTTGGAGAAAACGGAGCACAAAAGGAGATTCACAGACCGAGATGTTCTCAATTCACCCACAGTACCCCATGAACTCTGGCTCCTGTGGCTGTCAGAGCAAAGAAACGTAAGCAAATACAGATTTGGATCCTTCCCCTTAGCTGCAGGGACCAGGTGGCATTATGGTTCAGATTTATGGGTGTATAACATCCTGTTGAAGAAAAATACTCGGTTGGTGTTGTTGTTTGCACTATGCCCATGTTGAAAAAGGCTTTTTGAAAGTCTTGCTGCCAGGGAAATTTTTTTTAATGAATACCAGCTTACTGCAAGCAAGGTTCATTTAATGTAGCAATGCTATTCCATAAGAATATTAAACTAGTCTTTGGACCCTGTTCAGAGGAACACTGCCCTCATCAAAAGCTTGACTATTAGATTTAACAGCCCTGCACTCATAGCTGAATGATGGAAGAAACACTGCCAGAGTAGATCTCCTGACACATCAGAAAGCAGGGTCCTTTACCACTTCAGGACTGAAAAGAAACAAAAGATATAGTCAAAATTAGGGGGGTGGCAGAGTAGACACAAGGGTCTGAATGAAATCTCCTCTCACACTTGGTTTTACTCTTCTTTCCAAGCATTCAACCAGGAACCTGGATGCCAACTAACAGGCAGCTCACACCAGCACTATCAAAGCCAACACTAAGGGAAAAGATGGCATTATTGATATTTTTGTTTATATAGAATGAGTTGTGGATGTTGTATTGAGGCATACAGAGCACCTGTTTTGAAGACCGAAAGCACAACACAGTAGAGAAAGTCATAGAATCATAGCATCACTAGGTTGGAAAGGACCCACTGGATCATCTAGTCCAACCATTCCCATCAATCACTAAACCATGCCCCTCAGCACCTCAAGTCAGATTATTTAAAGAAATAACAAATCCTTGTGAAAAGGAAGGAGGAGAGGAGAAAAATAATGATGTCATTATTTTCAAAATCTTCTCAAGGAATTCAAACTCATCTCCAGTTTTCGTTTCTGCAGACCCCCATCAGCAGCACGCCTTTCAGCTGTGCCTACCAAAGCTCTACAGTGAGACTCAGCTACGGAGAAAAAAACACACATTCTAAAAAAATTTAAAATAAAGAGTGCTCCATCATCCCGAAACAAATCAGCTGAGCACCAGGACATCAACACTGATACATCCAAAACCACAGACACTGGGAAGAAACAGCCAACTCCTTACACACTGGAGGGTTTCACTGATCAGAAAAGAAAGGAGGGTCTTTAGTGCAGACATCTGGCTGCAAAACACCACAAGAACAACGTGAGAAGGAGCTAAAGAGGCAGCAGAAAGACTATAAACCAGCTACTTATCTGCATGATACACTACTCTGAAGGCAATATTCGTCCCTAATTATTATTTGAGAGGAGACCTCATTACTCTCTATAACTAGCTGAAAGGAGGTTGTAGAGAGGAGGGCGATGGCCTCTCCTCCCAAGTGACAGGGGACAAGACAAGAGGGAATGGCCTCAAGCGCCGCCAGGGGAGGTTCAGGCTGGACATTAGGGAAAAAATTTTCGCAGAAAGGGTCATTGGGCACTGAAACAGGCTACCCAGGGAGGGGGTTGAGTCACCTTCCCTGGAGGTGTTTAAGGCACGTATGGATGAGGTGCTGAGGGGCATGGATTAGTGTTCGATGGGAATGGTTGGACTCGATGATCCAGTGGGTCTCTTCCAACCTGGTTGTTCTATGATTCTATGTTCAGTGATTCTGATTCTTTCTTAAATCAGCAAGTAAAGAGGTCAAACCCAGGCTGCACAGCTGTATGGCAAACCACATCATGAAAGCCTGAAATTGTTAATTTAGACACAGGATAAGAAAAGATGGGTAAGAGAACAGGCAGAGTGAGAAAGGCCTCCCTCTTTTACTCAAAAGAGCCTGAAGGCAGGAGAACCACTGACAGGTATTCAAAAGCCACAGAGAGCTGCAAGACCAAAAGGTGAAATTCTCAACCTCTTATAAACACTGCACTCTAGATCTACTGCACCCCTTAGCACAGAAGCACTCCTGAAACTCCCCTTCCTGTTACATTAGCGAAGACAGGCCCTATGTAACACAGAACCTCGAATAACTGATGAAAACCAAAAGTTCATTACCATCTTTTTATACAGTTGCTCTCAAGTGGTGATTTTAAATTGCAATTATTTCAAGGTAAACTAATATAGTCAGTATTACAATAACTGTAGATTTAAATAGAGAAATTGTTATGACTTTCCTTTTAAATATTAAGTTCCCTGAAAGCACTAAGTACAAACAAATTAATTTGAGATATCATTTCCTGGATTTTTAAATCATGAGTAAAAAGCTAGGTTAGTTTTCTGCTAAGATGGGACAAAAGCAAGGAGGAAAAGGACACCACCATACACACACAACAATACAGCAGCATTTAAGCAGAGGCTGCCAACAGCATTTTTACATGATTGTACTTCTAAACTTCTCTTTTACAGGATGAAGGAGCAGTGGTGCAGCACTATGACAGCCCAATGTTGAGCAGAACTCAACACAAGTTTCTGATGAAGCTGAGATGGGACCAGTTGTGAAGTGCCCTATGCTAAAACGGAATTACTCAAATACACTGTATCTGATCTTCATAGAGATGGCAATTATCTGAGAAGCCCCTACTCTTCTGAGAAGACCAACACATCTTTTTCTTTTAAGAATTGGGAGACAGCTCAAGAACAGCTGAGCCGCTGCAGCCCCTGAACTTCACAGGACCCTGCAGGCACAGAATCACTAGGCCAGCAAAGATCCACTGGATCATCGAGTCCAACCATTCCTATCAAACACTAAACCATGTCCCTCAGCACCTCATCCACCCGTCTTTTAAACACTTCCAGAGAAGGTAAATCAACCACCTCCCTGGGCAGCCTGTGCTGATGCCCAGTGACCCTTTCCGTGAAATATTCTTTCTTCTGATGCCCAGCCCCAACCTCCCCTGTTGGAGCTTGAGGCCATTCCCTCTTGTCCTGTCCCCTGTCACTTGGAAGAAGAGGCCAGGTCCCTCCTCTCCACAACCTTCTTTCAGGTAGTTGTAGAGAGCAATAAGGTCTCCCCTTAGCCTAAATGCACCCCGCATGCCTTCTCATCTGGTGCATTTTAAAACAATTGGCAGCAACCTTTTCTAGTGTATATCAAGTATTTTTTCCCAAATTGCTTATAATGAAGATGGTTTATTATTGTAATTATACTAATGACCTATGGAGAAAATGCTGTGCTGTTTGGGGTATTTTGTTGTTAAACACATTAAGACACTGAACTGTTACTAAGCATAATGATCTTTAAGCTACCTGGGCTTTATGACATTTAAGAAAAGATACTTTTATCTGCTGACCTTAGAAGCATGTTTTTAACAGTCAATAATGAATGGATTTTCCTTGGTGCTGACACAGCATCTGAGCTCAGCTTGTGGGCCAACTGTCATTTCACATGGACCATAGACTCTGCTCTGGGACCCCAACTCCTCTGCACAAGAGCTCACATTACAGAATCATAGAAAGGTTTGGGTCAGAAGGGAACTTGAAAATCAGTCATTTCCAATCCCCCTGCCATGGGCAGGGACATCCCACTAGGTCAGGCTGCCCAAGGCCCCATCCAACCTGGCCTTGAACATCTACAGGCATGGATCAGCCACAGCTTCCGTGGGTAACCTGTGCCAGTGCCTCAACAAACTCCAGGTGAAGAACTTCTTCCTAATATCTAACCTACATCTCTCCTCTTTGAGTTTAAAACCATTATCCCTCATCCTATCCCTGCACTCCCTGATAAGGAGCCCCTCCTCAGCTTTTCTGTAGACCCTGATATGACCTGAAACATGCTGATGTGATTTTAAATTACTCACCTTGCCTAGCAAAAAAGCACGTGTTCTTAATAGTTTTCACCCCAAAACTGTCTCTTGATGGACAATCTGCGCCAACAGCCCCCTCTGCACTCCCTGAGGCTGGCGCAGTGAGGGACCCCAAATAGGATTTTGCCCTTTACAGGGAACAGGAGGGAGGTCTTGCCACCCAGGGAACAAATGGGGGGTCCTGCCACAGGGACACACGGGGGTGCTGCCCGTTTCCGCTGCTCCCCTCACATCGCACCCACGTAGGACGGGTCGTCCCTGTCCCTTTCCCCCCCACCACCACCCTGGGACTCACCAGGCGTGCCCAAGGTGTGCCTGGTCATACACGGTTGGCCCGCAGCTGTACCTGCCGGGAGAGGAGGCAAACCCAGTCACCCCCAGCACCAAGTCCCCCGCACCCCACCTCCCGTGACCCCTGTACACCCTACACATACATGACCCTCCATCCTGTCCATCCCTGCATCCTTCTCCATCCCCGCATCCCTCTCCCTCTCCGCATCCCTCTCTCTCTCCCACCCCTGCATCCCTCTCTCTCCATCCCCACATCCCTCTCTCTCTCCGCATCTCTCTCTCTCTCCCATCCCTGCATCCCTCTCTCTCCATCCCCACATCCCTCTCTCTCTCTCTCCATCCCCGCATCCCTCTCCCTCTCCACATCCCTCTCTCTCTCTCTCCATCCCCGCATCCCTCTCCCTCTCCACATCCCTCTCTCTCTCTCTCCATCCCCGCATCCCTCTCCCTCTCCACATCCCTCTCTCTCTCTCTCCATCCCCGCATCCCTCTCCCTCTCCACATCCCTCTCTCTCTCTCTCCATCCCCGCATCCCTCTCCCTCTCCACATCCCTCTCTCTCTCTCTCCATCCCCGCATCCCTCTCCCTCTCCACATCCCTCTCTCTCTCTCTCCATCCCCGCATCCCTCTCCCTCTCCACATCCCTCTCTCTCTCTCTCCATCCCCGCATCCCTCTCCCTCTCCACATCCCTCTCTCTCTCTCTCCATCCCCGCATCCCTCTCCCTCTCCACATCCCTCTCTCTCTCTCTCCATCCCCGCATCCCTCTCCCTCTCCACATCCCTCTCTCTCTCTCTCCATCCCCGCATCCCTCTCCCTCTCCACATCCCTCTCTCTCTCTCTCCATCCCCGCATCCCTCTCCCTCTCCACATCCCTCTCTCTCTCTCTCCATCCCCGCGTCCCTCTCTCTCTCTCCCCCCATCCCCGCATTCCCCTCCCTCTCCATCCCCNCGCCGCAGCCCCGCACCCCCCGGCCCGTACCACGTCGCCACCCGCTCCGTTCCCAGCACCAGGGGCTCCTTGCTGCGGCTCCGGCTGTTGTGAGCCGCGATGCCGCTGTCCCAGCCCGCGGGCGGCTCCCATCGCCGCCGCCCCGCGCCGCAGCCCCGCACGACCCCGCGCAGCATGACCGCGGCCCGGCCCGCAGGAAGGGGAGGAGCCGCCGCCGTCCCGGGGACACCGGCCGGCGGCAGCGGAACCGCGGGGAGGCGCCACCGCCGGGCTGGCAGCGGGGAGCGTGTTAACGGGGGGTAACGGGGCTTTCGGCGGGGTCCGTCTTAATGGGATTTTTAGCGGAGATCGTGTTAAGTTTGTTTTTTTTTTAATGGAGGTTCGCCTTAACGGTATTTACAGAAAGCTCGTCTTAAGGTGGGGGGGTGTTAGTGGGAGTTCGTCTTAAGGGGCGGTTTTAGCAGGGATTCATCTTAAAAGAGGATTTTAGCGGGGGTTCCTCTTTACGAGGTTTTTAGAGGAGGTTCGTCTTAAGGGTGTTTTTTTAACGGGGTTCCATCTTAACGGGGTTTTTAGAATCATAGAACCATAGAAATACCAGGTTGGAAGAGACCCACTGGATCATCAAGTCCAACCATTCCTATCAAACACTAAACCATGTCCCTTAGCACCTCGTCCACCCGTGCCTTNTTTTTTTCCTAATTTCCAGCCTAAACCTTCCCTGTTGGATCTTGAGGCCATTCCCTCTTGTCCTGTCCCCTGTCACTTGGAAGAAGAGCCCAGCTCCCTCCACAACCTCCTTTCAGGTAGTTGTAGAGAGCAGTGAGGTCTCCCCTCAGCCTCCTCCAGGCTAAAACAACCCCAGCTCTTAGAGGAGGTTTGTCTTAACGGGGTTTTCAGAGGAGAATCGTCTTAAAGAGGTTTTTAGAGTAGGTTTGTCTTAACAGGGTTTTTAGCAGGAGTGCTGGGAGGAAACATGCCCCAGTTTGCAGCCCAGAAGGCAGCCATGTCCCAGCAGTGTGACTAGCAGGGCAAGGAGGGGATTCTGCCCCCTCTGTTCCCAGCTCTGGGGAGACCCCACCTGGAATCCTGCCTTCCACCCTGAAGTCCTCGACACAGAGCAGTGGCAGTCGGGGACAGGGAGGCTGAGGGCACCCTCAGCAAGTTTTCTGATGGCTGGAGGGAACGGATGCCATCCAGAGGGACCTGTATAGGCTTGAGAGGTGGTTCTGTGCGAACCTCATGAAATTCAACGGGGTCAAGTGCAAGATGCACCCGAGTCAGGGCAATCCCAAGCACAATTACAAGGTGACAGCAGGAGGGATTTGGAGCAGCCCTAAAGAGAAGGACTTGGGGGTGCTGGTGGACGAGAAACTCGGCATGAACCAGCAGTGTATCCTTGCTACCTGGAAAGCCAAGCACATCCAAGCCAAGACTGCATCAGAAGTTTAAGCAGCAGGTCAAGGGAGGTGATTCTCCCTTCTACTCTGCTCTCATGAGACCTCACCTGTCTTACCTGGAGTCCTTCATTCAGTTTTGGAGTCCTCCGTACAGAAAGAACATAGATCTGTCAGAGCAAGTTCAGAGGAGGGCCTCTTCTATGGGGACAGGCTAAGAGAGTTGAGCTTGTTCAGCCTGGAGAAGGGAAGGCTCCAGGGAGACCATTTAGCAGCCTTCCAATACTTAAAGGGGGCCTACAGGAAAGCTGGGGAGGGTCTCTTTATCAAGGAGTGCAGGGATAAGAGGAAGGGTAATAGTTTTAAGCTGAAAGAGGAGAGATTTGGATTAGATATTAGGAAGAAATATTGTACTGTGAAGGTGGTGAGGCCCTGGCCCAGGTTGCCCAGAGAAGTTGTGGATGCCCCGTCCCTGGAAGCATTCAAGGCCAGGCTGGCTGGGGCTTTGAGCAAGCTGATCTAATGAAAGGCATCCCTGCCCATCACAGGGGAGTTGGAACTTTGTGATCTTTAAGGTCCCTTTTGACCCAAACCTTTCTATGAGTCTGTGGTTCTCAAGGTCCACTTCCTCGACAGTGTCAGAAACAGCAAACTGAGTGTGTTGTCTGGTGATGCTTCTCTTATCCCATTGTGGGGTTTTTTTCTTCCTTACAGAGCACGCCAAGGAAACCGAGCTTAACTGGCTGCAGTGCCTTGACCCAGTTTGAAATTATGAGCTACATAACTCGAGTGAATTAACTGTATAATGGAACAAACATAAAGGTTGCCAAAAGTTGGTTTTTTTTTAACTAGTGTCTTATTTCTAAAAGTAACTACAAGCAGGTACCAAGGAAACAGGTGGGAGCTCTAGGAGTATATTTAATATTTTCCCTGCCACTCTCCCAGCTTCTGACCAGATGACAACGTGAGCTGAATGCTTTGGGGTTCCCCCTGCAGTGTTTTTACCCTCCCTCCATTGATTGCTCTACTCTTAATTTCCCTGGCCTTTGTGAACCCACATCAACTCCAGCTTTTGGCAAGGAGTACCACAGGTCTACTGCCATTTTAAGGAACTGTCCTCATGGCATATGTTGAAGTCTGTTTAGCTCCAGTTGTGGCCACCCTTGCTTTTGTGTGAGAAGTGTGAACAGCGTGTGCTGTCTGCCCTGTTCCCGACTCTCTTCCTCTGAGTGAGGCTCGAAGCAGGCTGTTCGGAGCAGAACCCTTTCGGATCTCTCCAACCATCGGATTTCTCACTTGCTGAAGCATCTTGGTGGCCTCTGGGAGGCAGGTAATACTGCAGCCTGTCTTTACTGGACACCGCAGGGAACAGGTCTGGCTGTTGCAAACTGCCTCACAGAAGTCCTTGTATTGTTTCCTCTGCCAGGGACAGGCTTGGTTGTTTTTTCTCATATTTAATATGATCATTTAAAATCATTTCTTTTACATAATACTAGATGTTGGTCTATGTCTTGCTTCATTTTAGAGAGTATCTGATAAAAAGCCTTACCTGTGACAGTTGTTTCCTTTCTTTCCTAATGTGCGCTTTCCACAATATTTTTTCATTCAACAGTATTAATTTTTTGATCAAAGAAGAAACCTATTTTATGGGCTTGCTAATTTGAGCCTAGTTAGTATGAAACTGAAGATACCATTCAATAACCTTTGTAAATGTTTGCTGTATGTGTTTCCCAGGAAGCTTCACAAGCCAATTATTTCAGTTTCCATAGTGAGCTGGTTTTGGTGTCCTTGCCATTCAACACATATCCTGTTAAGAGTTGTCATTAACTCTGTTGTCTTCTTTGTTCTGTACAGTGTCAAGCACTTTGACAGGGTCTAAATCAATACTAAGTAACAATGGTTGGGTTTTTGCCTTAATTCCAGGTTTAGCTATCACGGATGAATCTGCCAGCAGATCAGAAGAAAGCAAAAGCTTTTTCTTTCCCTGGTGGTTTCAGCAGGCTTAATGTCTGTGCTGTCCAGACTAGCTTTTAGTATTTAGTCCAGGAACCTCTGTGTCCTGCTATAAAACATTATTTTCTGTGGATAGGAAAGGCGACAATTATTAAATGCCTGAAACAAACAGTTAACATCCTTCACACTTCAGATTTGGTTTAATGCAGTAGAATAAATTCAGTGGAACAGTGGAAAGTATTCTACAAGAACTGAAGTACCAAAAGAATATAGTTTCAAATGAAAGGCGATATTAATCCTGATGGATTACAACCATAAATTATGTATCTTAAAAATACTAACATTCTCAGAAATAATTGGCTGTAAGTACACCTCTGCTTATACCACCTCTAACTACTTCCCCTCCTGATAGCCTTATTCCTGGTTTGGGATGCATGGAATGAAACCATACTGATCTATATTCATACTCATATACCAGAGAGGCAGAATAGCAGTAAAGGATTTTCTCCCTCCATCAGGAGACCCGTCTTTGCTTCCATCTGGAATAGAAGATTCCTTTAGAAGCTGCCAACAGCTGGAGGCAGGGCACACCCGATCGATAATCAGGACTGCGCCTGCTGCACTCCTGTTACTTCTATATTTTCTGCTGAATAGCTAGTAGGAGGTGGGGTGTGCAGAGCACTACATCTCTTAGTCAAAAATCTCACTGAGGTGTGTTAATCTGAGCTTCAGGTAAACTGTTGTTTAAAGGGAATACTCCCATGTATTTAATTTTGCCCAATCATTTTCTCATGTTCTTTTAAGAGCCATTAAGGCTAAAAATTCCTTTTTTAAAAAAAACAAAACCTGAAGTTCTAAGGTAAAGAGGTGACTCCTGAACATCTTAGAATGGGTTTATATTATTTTTTGTCCCTTTTCCTCCATGTGCGAGAAGGCAATGTTTCCCCTACAGGCTTGATTGAAAGGGAAGAATCTAGTGGAAGCACAGCTCCGTGTGTTCTCTCCACCAGCAGCAAAACTTCTAGGGTAGGCAGGGAAGATCTTTGACGGTTCTGGTTCACCTGATTCCTCATGTATTTTCCATCTTCCAGTCCCAGGACTAGCTACAAGTTTTGTCCCCAGAGGTAAGATCAGTGGGCAAATCCCAGAGTATGGTTTGTATCATATCTAAATAAAAATTAAGGTAAAAAATATTTTTTCCTTTCTGTTTCTTATTAGATGAAGCATACTTTGTAAGGTTTGACAGTTTGCTCCCTATTGCTAAAGGTGCCGCGTTTTTCTTCCAAGAAATTAAACACTGTGGTCTTAGAATTGTTGACAGAGGAGAAAGGCTACATTTGTTGTCTTATCAAGAGCACATTTCCAGTATCTGTGGCCCTTCTTGTCAGGTTCTAGTTCAGGAACCTGTCAAGGAAGCTGACCCTGAGAAAATAAGGGGGAAAAAGGCTATGAAAGCAAAGTACAAATCCAAAATGAAATTTTGCTAAATCCACTGCAGGGGGCTGACTTTCTCTTAGCACTCTGTAGTAGTTTGTAATAACAGACCCATTTTTTTAATTACCTTTTGTAGTCCTTTTATTTTTACAAAACCCGGATGCTTATTGGTTTGTCTAAGAATCTTTAATTTTTAAAAGGAGAATAACAATTGTCTCAAGCTTCTTACAAATGCCTAACTTGGAAATGTTGTAAATATTGAGTGGCCATCCACCCAAATATTCACAAAGTGAAGAGTATGTTTTATAAAAGATAAATCATCTTGAGATACCTATTCTAAAACAGTGATTCTGGGGAAATAAGACTGCAAAATAAATTCATTGGTGGACATATAGAACAATATAAACTTTCCTGCTCTTATCAAAAGCCTAGTAGGCTGGGCCCTGAGTTTTTAACACAATCAACTGATGTTCAGAAAACCTACCCACCAACTGCTCTAACAAATGCTGCCTGTTCTTCATCAGAAGTATTTGGATCCTGTGCCACAGTTTACAGAAACAAGCCTATAGGTTGATATGTATTCAGCCAGGGGTTGGACTGGTGTCTTCGTGGTTTTCAGCTGTTGAGGTGCATCTCTCTTCAGCTTGATGTGGGAATGTGAGGCCTGGGAAATAAGCTGCCCTTAATCTATGCTGACTGACAAGTCAGACGTACTTCTGCCTTGACCAGTACTGCACTGCACAATTACTTGTTCCAGTCAGATTTTTTTCGCTCACTTTTAATGCCAGTGCTGTTTAAGCTCAGAAGGTGCAGCAGGTGCAAGAAAGAGACGGCAGCAGCCAGAAAACAATGTGAAAGGAGGCAGTAAACACAACAGCCTCAGGTCAAGTAGAGGAAGAGAGGAGGAGAGCTGCAGCCATGGAAATACTGATTTTCTGAAGTAGGACTTGACTTAAAAAAATACAAAAAGTTTATAATGGCAGGCCTACATTAGGTAAGTGTTTAGGAAGTTCATGAGCTCACCGGAAGCAGCAAAAGGACCAACTCAACTGTTTTCCAGATTTTAGAATGCATTAATCCCACATCATTTGCTGACATGAACAAGTATTTCTGGCTCAAATATCTGTAAGTGGCATCCACTGTCCCCTGCATAGACAGTGCATCTTGCATGTAAGTGTGAACTATGACTTGTCTGATGGGCTTCATACTTGCAAACTTAAGCTTCACTTACCTTGCATCTTAACTTTTTGCAGTTTTGTTTCAAAATCCTCAACTGTAAGTAAAATGAACAGATTTGTAAAATTCTGCTGTCATCACCCAGGTAAGCGTGAATTTAGGCTGAAAAAGAATAAACAGACAAACAAACTAAAAAAACCTCCAACATATGTAACTATAGAAGAGAGGGATCAAGCTATAAAATGGTGAAAACCAGCAATTCATTAGGAGGAATAACTCATCTGATTTATTCATCTGTGCCTATGAAGTATAATGTCTCATGCTCAGAAGACATACATATTTTCTAATAAATGTTTAAAATCACAATTCTAGACACATGGTAGTAATTACATATAAATTTTCTAATAAATGGAGACACAGCTGTAGTAATTACATAATATTTCATATAGCAATAGCCAACTAAGACAGAGAAAAGACGCAGCCAGAATTCCTTAAACTGTATATACAAGTTTAAATATATATATAGTTTAAGGAATTTTGGCTGCCTATACATATGTATACAGGTACATACACATATACATATGTATCTCCTGTATTCAGTATCTGCATTTGTGGAACGTGTCTGGAGATTCGGGATTTTATGTTCCTCATATTAAAAATTCTGGATTTTATGCTGATGAGAGAGAATAACCATAATGACTGGAACGTTTATATGCTATATGAAGTATATGTTATATAACATGATATATATATGTTACATGGTAGTTTCCTGAGATGTTGATGTGATTGTATGTTCCTTTGATTCCCACTGCTGTAAGTTTAGATCGTTAGCAAGGCAACAACCTCAAGAAACTTCAGAAAAACCTAGAGATTAGGTTTCTAAACAGGAAAGATTTCTTGTAATCAGAGCAAAGGAGCTTGGAGGCAGAAGGAGAAGAGTTTAGATACTTTATCCTCCCATGTAGTATAGTAAATAGGAAGAATATGAAGCCCACGAGTCTCTTCCATCTATGACACATGACAAACATTTGCTACACTTCTACTTGTGAGTGCTCCACCAGAGTAAGAAACAGGCCCCTAATACAAAATAAAATTGAAACTCCATTCAAAAGTGTCCTGTCTCTTGCCTGCTGCGGTTCAGAGGCAGGAGGCCAAAGCAAAAAGAAAGCAGAGGAGAAGGAGGAAACAAAGCAGGTACAGACAGAGGGTGTCAGCTTCACATCTTGCAGAACTGTCCAGTCTGGCAATGTACACACATACCTAATTTTCCTCCCTAGCTTCCTAAAAAAATGGCTCACGTGCTGAAGAGACTAGAGGGGGGTGCAGAGAATAGGTCTTTCTGAGTACAGGTATGTTTGGTTACAGCACTACACAAAGCACGGTAAATCACCTCTGGAAACTGAAAAGGGACCTTCAATGCCTATCCCAAATGCATTGTCGGGTGAGCTCAGTCCCATCCTTTCTGCAGGACTCGTGCAAAGCCTGATGATGTTTTCTTTCTGTCGCTTTTCTGGCAAGATATGAGAGGCTAACAGAGGAAGATCTAGTAGGCAGCACTTTTAAGAGGCAGATGATACCAAGTTCTCTATCCTCAGTGCATCCGAGCATATGAATCCCTTTGAGCCAATTACTGAAGCCTAGTGGGCCACAACTGCACTTGAAAGCTGTACCATCCTAATTTTTTTTTTCTCTATAAGGAGGGGAGTCAGAAGTCCTTGTTTAGTAAATTAGCAGGTACTTTTACAAACTGACTTCTTATTTTTATGTGTAATTACTCGGTGTCTGGAATGGTGGTGAACTTTTTTCAAGAATGTCTTTTCTTGTGACTTATTTGAATTCTTTTCAGATGTCTTGCCTTTACTGAGTCATAATTATTGGCTTGGGTACTTACACTAGCCAGGGGACTGTTAACTACTTTAAATTGCTGACAGTGGCTCAGCTTCTACAAGGCAAGAGTGAAACAGGCTATAACTATGAAGGAAGTGCCAACAATTTAGAATAGGTGTTCCCAGGCTACGGCTGCCATTACACAACTTCCTCATGATGCCACTGTAAACCATGTAAAAACATCGGCTTGGAGTGCTGCCTGTGTGCTGTAGTACTCATCATTATCTACTGACTTAAGATCTCAGGCTTTTGAGGTTTATATCAACAAATAGAAAAATTCACAGAAACAGAAAACAAGGACAAGAAAAGAAGAGAGAACTTACAGGTATCTTCAGAAAATAAGACACTGCCCTTTGAAATCTACCCAACGGAGTGGGGCAGAGCAAGTTCAAATGGGCTTACTCTATGCTATGGAAGATGGGCTCCACTCTTCAGAATCATTTCAGTGCTTGGCTCCCACTGGAGGGATCTGTAAACATCTGCCTGTGCTCCCCTGAAAACCCCACTCTAGGTGTTTGGGAGGAAAGTTGATGATGGTAGTATAAGTACTTAAAGGAGGTTAAGATGCTGAGGTCCTTGTTCAAGCTGTTGCTCCCTCTGCTCCCTAAAAGAATCATAGAATAGAATCATAGAGCCATATAATCATATGATAGCTTGGGTTGGAAGGG
>WAAB01023224.1:78695-97662 GCA_013389865.1 Piaya cayana | reverse complement strand
CCACATGTCACAGCCATTGGCCAGTCCTGCATGTAGCATTTCACAACACGACACAAAAGATGTTGTAGGATCCAAGGCGCTCTTGCTGCGCAGGCCTCTCTCAATGCGTGAATGTAAATGATATTGCAGGGGGAGAAGGGATTCCTCACTCGTCTTCTTCACTGTCAGTCAGAAAGCAATAACCAAGAGTTAAAACCTTTGCATTTTAAAAATAATGGGAAGAAGAACGCGGCTAAAACCCAAACGTCATGCTCTTGTCACTTTTCACAGGGTAGGAAAAAATCTCTCAGCAGTTCCTCCTTTGAGTTATACTCAGGTCCAGTAATTTTAAGCCGTAAAAGTTTATAATATATTTTTATACACTGACTAGACTGTCTCTTATTTCATGCACTACATTTTAGCTGAACCAGATTAATTTAACCCGTGTTTGTAGCTGGCCATATTTCAGACTGCCTTCGGGATGCTACTTTACCAGATTTAAGTCAGCAGTGAATCACAAGCAAACTTTGGGCTGGTATTACTTAGCCTGCCCTCAGGTTAGTGGCACTGCTTAAAGAAAGTTGCCTAAAATGCAAGCTTGAGCATTTTTAACTTCTCTCCTTTGTATGATAATGCTCTAGGCTTAAAGCAGTAATTACATAGAGTAGAAATACCTGCTGCTATGCCTATTTTCCACACATGTGCAACACTAGAAGCTCTGTGAATTTGCTTGGAATTCTTTAATTTGTTATTCGTTTTGGGGTGCTTAGCCCTATCCCTCACAGTGTATCCACCCTCTTCTCTCTTTTTAGCTCATTCTCCCTATTTCCTTATGTTCCACAAGTTCCTCATGACCTCCTTTCCCCACCCCTCCTTTTTCCTCATTTGTTATTTCTTTTTCTCCACTGCCAAGCCTTGTGTTTCCACTTTCCTGTTAGCTTCCCCGACCTTATTCTTGGCTGGGTATTGCAAGTGGTGCAAACCTGGCGTTCCCAACAGAATCTTCCTCAAGATGTACCACCAGTATCTAAAGAAAAGTGAGAGGGAATTAGGTGAACGACTAAATCTGAAGGTTATTTCAGAATAGTCTATATTTTTCATTATATAAACCAGAAGATACTTATGGTGTGGGAGAGACAAGTATGATTTTAGAATACAGTGAGTGTAATAATGACATAACATCCTTGCTAAGCTTTGACAAAAAATCCCTCACTACATTTTCCTCTCATTTAACATGTTTATCGTGGCATGCAGAACATGGCAGAGGATTTGCCTGATTTACTGTAAGCAAATCCATTGGGATCAAAATTCTGCTACCCAGTGTTTTGCTAGTTTCAAGCAGGTCATGGTGAGTTAAACTACTAGAGCAGTCCCCTCCATCGCTTTTGTTTAGACTGCTCCCTGTAAAGGGAACCATACATGGAATAGACTTTGTTCATCAAAGCATGTCAGAAACACCCTGTTTTCTGCATCTGAGCAGAGCTTATACTCGCAAGGATGTGTAAAGATCAGCTGTAAGGTCAGAGCAGACGCCTTTGGGCTTTACATTGAAAACCAAGAAGGATAAAGAGTGCACAGACTCTCTGGGCAACATGCTCCACTGCAAGAGATACCTATAGAGAAAAAATAAATAAATAAAATGAAGAAAAGATGAAAAAAAGGTTTTCTTTATATGAAATCCAAACTTGTTCCAGCTTATGTTCATTGCCTCCTGTTCTCATATCATGAGCCCCTATGAAAAACCTGGCTCCATCTTCTGTCTTTTCCACAGAGCTTCCTCCCAACTCCAGTCTGGATAGCTGTGCTTTCCTAAAGGCATTTGTCCTGCACTTCTGGGGGGAGAGGGAGTCTTCTCCAATAAGAGAGATGAGTATTTCTCTTTACATTCTTACACAGAGCTATAACTGCTTGTGATGACTGTGCTTACATCACTGTAACCCAGTTTTCATGTGCTAAAATATTTTGAAAGACACATCACGAATGATGTTCAGGTTCCTTGTGTTTCTTTCTCTGAGAGTTTTGCACAAAAACATCTGAATATTCCTCATGCATTCCTGTTTAGTGAGCAAATTTTCTCCTTGTCCTCTTTTCCGTAGTACCATGGTTGATCTTTTTCTGGTCTTCAGACTCTTTATTTTAATATGTGCTATTTTCTCTTCTTTCATGATCAGCCAACTCTTCAAAGCCAACTCTCCTCATTTCAAAAATCTCTCATAGGAAAGTGAAATAAGCCCTGTGACAACCTTTCTGATGTTATCATTTTCTTAAAAAATATATTTATTACTTTAAATCTCACTTTTTCCTTTAACAGCTATCCTAGTTATTTTCCAGAGTCTGCTAAATGATATAGGGAAGAGTATCTCTTCTCCTTCAGACCTTTCTGCCAACCTTGTCCTCCCCAATAATAACACAGGTAAAGAAACCTGTGGTGGCAAGAGTGAAAGCTTCCCCTATAAGTGTCCAGTCCCATTTTCAGTTGAGTTTAGTGTAACCATAGCGTACTGACTCCACAACTGGCATTCTGCAAGAGTAATAATTTCTTTATTTCCATAATAAAATTTCCATAATTGTGTGCCCAGGTGGCCAAGAAGGCCAATGGCATCTTGGCTTGTATCAGAAATGGTGTGACCAGCAGGTCCAGGGCGGTTCTTCTCCCTCTGTACTCGGCACTGGTGAGACCGCTNTAGGCTGCCCAGGGAGGTAGTTGATTCACCTTGCCTGGAGGTGTTTAAGGCACGAGTAGACGAGGTCCTGAGGCACATGGTTTAGTGTTTGATAGGAATGCTTGGACTCGATGATCCGATTGGTCTCTTCCAACCTGGTTATTCCATGATTCTATGATTCTATAATACAGATTTCTGATCCATGCATGTCCTGACTCGCTATAGCCCAGTGATTATTTCATTGTTTCACTAGTTCATTCTGCCTCACTCCATGAGGGGTTCAGTCCCATAGGCACTTCTGGCTGATTTTCTTGCCACGTGTGTCCTCATGCCACTAAGGTCGAGGTAGATTTACCATCCCAGCTCTTCACGTCCTCTTCATGGTCACAGAGGTAAAGCCACACAGTGCTCCATGGTTTGTACCATCTCTCTTGAGCAAGGGAAACTTTCTCCTAATACAGAAACAACGGGGCTTCTGCCAACTGTGATCTACAGCTGAACAAAGAACTCACCAGTTCTGATAGACTTTTAGTGCTTTGTAGCAGGTTCATGTCTTTAAATAGCATTGGCACTTCCACATATCCGAATCACATCTGTCAACACATTTAATCTCCTCCATTTCAGTGTTCTACATTTAGCTCTGATTCAGATTTACGTTGTGCTCCCTCTCTTCTGGTAATGCAATTAATTTTTAGTTGCAGTCATCACTGGAACTACCAGGTGATAAAGGACTATACTTACATTTCTTGCTCCATTATCTATAATATCTCTTTTATACAGGAAACATATAGAAGCGTTGAAATTCCTGCTTTAACCAGCCTGACAGGATCTAGTGTGATATCAAATATCCTGAATGTGACTTGCCTCTCAGAACTCATATACATATTATCAAAATGAGGATGGCAAGAGGATATATATTACAAATTTTCTACCTTATAATTTAGGGGCCCAAACCGAACCACCACAGTGCAGCTTTTCAGTGCAACCACTTAGGAATAAAAGCTTTTTTTTAATTCTCCAGTTTTTTCTATTTAATTGCAGATATCATCTGGTCCTTTTGAAGGTCCTACCATCTCTTTGGTGACATACAGAGCTGTAGGTACTAGAAACCCTTTTTTCACTTCTAATATTACTGTCTGGGGAATTTTTTCCTGACATTATCATTTCATACTTAAGTGGAGCGGATTCCTTTTATTTTCCACCAGTCTGACTGATAGAGAAATATTTTTTGCACTTTTAGTGTCATGTATCATAAATATGTTTGTTTTGTTTTGTGTGAAGAAACTGTTCAGGTGTGATTCACTACCAATTTTTAAAAGATGCGCTTCTGGTCCTTTCAAAATGCATCTCATCACATCTTTTCCTTTTTTTTAAACTAATCTGGGAGAATTTCATCTTTCTCCACAGACATTTAAGAAAGTCAACTTCTAGTTATGTGGAAATTGACCCAGTATAAGAACCAATAGGTCACTGTCCTGAGAAGCAGCAGGTGAGGATTTGAACCAATCTTAAACTGCAATGAGACTGAAACTAGATTTCCAATGCCTCTGTTACAATTTGACTAGTGAGACTAGTGCTATGATTCTGGTGCCAACTTGTTGATTGAAGATTGGAAGTGGAGGAGAAGGGGGAAAAAACAAGGTTGGTTTTTTTCCCTCTATAAAAAGCATCTTTAAAAAACCATAAAAGCCTAAGGTCATGTCCTATTCTTTAAAGGGTTCCCTGAGGATTTCTGTGCTTGTGGGGAATTACATTATATTGTGATGAGCCATAAAGGAGCAAAGGGGTGAAGAACAGTGATTGCTGCTTAGTGGTTTGACTCACTTTTTCCTTGTCTCACCAGCAAGAATCAGAAGACAGACTCTGAGATTCAAGAGAATTGTTGAATTATTGTGCTGCCTTTACAGTTTGCTACACCAGCTGATTTGTAGAATCAACGCTAATAAGTAAAGCTCTTCTCCTTGAATAATCCTACCTATGTGAGAGCTCACTCTCAATTTGAAAGGAAATAAAGACGTGGTCATAGACAGAAAGGTCAGTCTAGCAATTTTATTTAAAACAGTACAAGACTTTACAGCCAGGAGAGCTGCTGCAAAACAGTAACAGACAATTACTCTGCCAAACAAAACAGAAGCAAGGAAGAAAGTCAATTTGTTTGCAAAATGAGGGATGTGACCATCCTGTAATAAAGTTCCTTTCCAGCAATCTCTTAAAGTGATAAAGTTTAGAAACTGTGATAAAGCCCTATGAAAAAGCTTTGAAACATTTATAGCAGAAAGAGGAAAAATAAAATCCCAGCAATTTGTAAGAAATATTATGATATTTTGTTAGAATCTAAGTACCAAATTTCCTTTTCCTGTAATCAAAAAGGATCAAAAACCATATCTAAATAATAAATACCCTGTAATCTCAATTTAAAGGGAAATATATGGGGGGGCAAAAAAAGACATTCCCATTTAAAAAAAATAATAAAGCAACCAACCAAACAAAAGAACAACAATAAAAAAACCCAAACCAAATCAAACTAAACAAAAACACCCTACACCCAAGCATTTAGTAGATAACCAAAAAAATCCAAAGATAGAATCATAGAATAACTAGGTTGGAAGAGACCCACTGGATCACCGAGTCCAACCATTCCTATCAAAAAATAAAATCCAAATATGTTTATATTATTATTTGTAGGAAGAGAGAAAAACAAATACAAACCAGAAATTCCCTAGTATTGGGGTTGTTTGCTATCGACTAGGTCACAGTTATCTTTTTCCTTGAAGAAGCACTTCTGTAACTCAGGCTTATTTACCACGGTATTAAATTTTGTCAGACCAATAGCTCAGCATCGTGCCAAACTCTTCGAGCAATCTCCAGCTCATTTGTACCTTACCTTGATGATTTAAAACATTTCCCAGGCACAACCAGCTACCTGTTTCTGACAGATGTATAGATGCGGCCATCCCAGATTAGACCTTAAGACAACTACTGGCATGAATGAGATCTCACGGTGTACTAGGTCTGGCTGAGGTGGAGTTGATTCCCTTTCATATGGTGCTGTGCTTTGGTTTTATGACTAAAGCAGTGTTGATAACACACTAATGTTTAGGCTGTTGTTTAATATAATAGCACAGTGTTGAGGTTTACTCTTTTCTCCAACTCTGCCCCATCAGCACATATGTTAGTGCATAGAAGAAGTTTGGAGGGGACACAAGCAGGACAGTTGACTGAAAGGATATTCCATGCCATATAATGTCATACTCAGCAATAAAAACAGGTTTGGGGTGTTTGGAGGGGAAGGTAAAAATAGCTCAGATACTAGATGGTCATAATGCTCCCTGTGAGAGGTGGTAAATCATTGCCTTTGTATTACGGGTTTGGGGATTTGGAGGCTTTTTCATCATTTTTTTGGTTTTTTTTAACTTTCCTCTCTCTCCTTCCTTCATTTATTTATTAAGCTCCTTTTATCTTGACCCATAAGTTTTTCTTTACTTTTACTCTTCCCATTATTTCCCTTGTCCCACTGCAGGAGGCAGAGTGGTTCTTAGCTGCTGGCTGGGTCTAACCCATAACATATGGCTAGAGAACGGGCTCTGGTACAGCCAGCTTAGCAGTGGATCTAGCCTGAGTCATCTAGTTATTCACTAGTACCTTAATCTATTTTTAAGCCTTGGTCATCTTCTGCTTTTAAGTTTTGATTTTAAAAAGTAGTTTTGGCTATTTACTGTTGAGTTATTCATACACAACAATTTTCAGAAAAAGCATAAGATCAATAGAATCAATTATTATAATTAACTGGAAAATGAAAGAATAACAAGTGATCGCACACTGCAGCAAGGCAGAGTTTAGGTGCATAATAGGATTTTTTTTATCTCAAGATGGAGTTTACTGGGAACAACAATAAGGAAATCACTCTGATTATCAACATTTCTTCAGAACTTTAAGGATCCATTTTAATGATAAAATTTGATCCAGAAAATTGCCTATTAGTCCACCCTAGTGAGTACTAGACCACCACGACTCTGCTGGAAATTTCTCTGGGGTTACTGTTCGTCCATTCTCTTGCACGATCTTGGACACATTAGATACTCATTAATAAAATCCCTGCTTTATGAATACTTTAATAGCATTTTGGGGAAAGATTGTGAAATGCAGAGATATTACAATAATGGAAGTGGTAGACATTCTAAAGCAATTGTTCCTCTCTTTGACTTCTACAAGCCTTTGTCTGAACTATCCTGAATTAATTTTTAAGACACTTTGTTCAAGCCACTAGTAGTTTTGCTTGCCCAGATGACTGAGTAGGCATCAAGAGTGATGGGGAACTGTTTGGAAATTAGTTTTGAGACATGCCATTATGTTGAATATCATATAAACTCAAGGCTATGTGTGAGTCACTAGATTTGTGGTATGTTTTTTTTTTGCCATGGTACAATGCAGCATTTACATTCAAGCCACGGCTCTTGCTGTCACTCTATTTTAACCATGTATCATGTTATGCTATTTTGAGAAAATGTGTTACAATTGTACAGATATTACAGGTTTTAATAGGTAAGTGATTCAGTACAAACTATTAAAATGTGTAGTGTATAACGGAGGGATGTGACATTGGTGAATTATTTCCTTTAAATCATTATCTGTCCATTAGTGAGATAGTTTAATTAAAGCTGTAAAATTCTAAGGTATTGCTAAGGGTCAGTAAAGAAAGACCGTCATATTTAAGTGGATCTGAAGCAAAATATTAGTTAGACACAAGGTCCAGAGCATATACCCATCTGATCCTTGAATTTTTCAACTTTTTTTTCTCCCAAAAGGCACTATCAACCCTCAGGCTGCCTGCTGTTACCTGGTGACAACATATTTAGCACACAGGGGTTCATCACCTTTCCAGCTGGAAAAAGTAGAAGAGAGTTAAGTTCTTTGATCGGTTTCTATTTGGCTCTGGTGAGACATACCTGGAGCTCTGGATCCATTCCTGGTCTCCACAGTACAAGAGAGACATAGATGTACTGGAGAGTATCCAGCAAAGGAACACAAACATGATTAAGGACTTACAATGTCTAAAAGGGTAAACTGAGAGAGCTGGGACTATTCAGCCTGGAGAGAGAAGGCTCAGGGATGACCTTATCAATATTTATAAATATGCGCAGGCAGGTCCAGTGGTACCTATTGAAAGGACAAGCAGGAAAGAACACAAACAAAACCACAGGGATTTCTGTTTTAACATAAGATATTGGGGGTGTGTTTGGGTTTTTTTGTTTGGTTGGTTTTTGGGTTTTTTGTTTTTTTTTTTTTACTGTTGGAGTGGTTGAATGCTGGTGCAGTTTGTCCAGGGAGGCTGTGGAGTCTCCATGCTTAAAGACATTCAAATACAACTGGACATTGTCCTGGGAAACCTGCTTTTGATGACTTTACTCTGAAAGAGGGGCTAGATTATGCAATCTCCAAAGGTATCTCCAGCTCCACTAATTCTGTGATTCTTTCCTTATTAACATAAAAGACTTCCTCCATATCTATGTAGCAGCTTCCCAGCTGCACCACGAAAGTGCCTTCCCCGTCCTTCTCTCTTGTGTATATCTATTTAATCACTACTTAGAATATTAATAAAACCTACTACGAATCTAACTAACCACTGAAAAAGCTGTGAGCTATGAATTCAATTCCTACTTCTTAAATGATGTTCTAGACAGATATTGAAAAAATTCAGTACTTTATTTTCAGCAGCATAATGTTGATATACCTGAAATGAGATATCCATTTCTGGTGAGGAGAAAGTAGTGCTTCTATCCTTGCTTTCCCTGCCACAGAAGAGCACCAATTTATGTCAATTGTGCTGGTGGCTTTTGTGTTACAGATACCTATCTACTCTGTGCCAGAGAGACATCAACTCTTTTTAATTAAATTTTCTCTAGGGGGAGTTTAGTGGAGCAGAATGTAATTACCCAGCTAGGAATTTTGTAAGAGCATCAAAATTAACACCCTCTGCTCTGCTTAAAAGTGCCATCAGATGTTTAAAGAAACAAAATGGTCAGGGACCTCTCTTTTACATTTCATGAAGTACACAGTACTTCATGCTGATTCACAAGTGCTGATTTAGTGAGGAAAGTGTTAACTAATGAACAAACGATATCACTCTGTTTAGTTTTTCATCCCAGCACAGCGTCTTCTTGACTCATTGTGAGAGGTAAAGTGTTTCAAAGCACCAAGACAAACTTGATGTTTAAAGGTAGCTGAACATGAACACAGTCATGAGAACTATAAGATTTTAGGGTTTTCTTGTAAGAAAACTGTCCTCATTTTTTGATCATTCTTGCTTCTCCCATTAAATTCTTTCACATGATGGAATGGTTGTCTCTACAGTTAAGATTTATGAAGGGAAAGGAAATCTGCTTCCTCCCTGAAAGAGTTAAAATGAGGGTTTCTTTTTTTTCAGAGTTCACTTATATATGTATTTACCTAAGTATACTGCTTTCTTTATGTATCTGCAATTGTCAGGTAATACATAAACTAGGAAAGGTACATACAGAGTAATTGTGTCTCTCAGTGAGAAAACTAGGTGCCCCTAGCTCTCAGGGAAATCATGTTGAACAAGGAGTTCAGTCTAAAATAAAATAGAAGTTGCTGCAAAATGCTAGGGAAATGTCCAGCTGCTCATGTCTTTCTGTGTGTTTGGGGTTTTTTAGCTTAAGATTGTAAATTCAACATAAGCTTCAAAGGCACACTTCAATTTAGCAGGCCAGCCCATGTTAGCAGAGCTGAGACTGTCAGGAGGAACTGATAACAGCATTTTTTGCTTTGAAAGACTGTCTCGACACAACAAATTGGTGGTACTATCCTTCCAAATTAAGATCAGAGAAGATGGTGTCATGGCTTAGGCAGGCTGGGACCACAAAACCAAAAAAACTACATTCTTGTCAGACCGGAACTCAACTAAAGCTATAATAATACTTCTAGACTGTGAATTTTGGGGAAGAGAAGAACTGTTGGTAATCAGGTGTCCTAGGCTGTCAATTTTGGATCATCAGGTTGCATGCAAGCCTAGACTGGCTTCTCTCAGTCCCCAGACTAAAGCAATTACTGGAGTTTTTTGACTCTCTCTCACTTTCCTGAACAAAGTAAGTTTCACATGTAAGGCTAAACAAGTTAAAGAAGGAAGAAACAACAATGAAGTGGGGGAAAAAAGGAGTTGAACATCCTTTTTGTGTTACCTGGAAATGAGCATAATGAACGATTATGGTTGGATTCGATGATCCGGTGGGTCTCTTCCAACCTGGATATTCTACAATTCTATGATTCTATAATTTAGGCAAGGTCAAAACAAATATTCCACTTACCTGGAATGGAGCCCCTTGTTGGTAGTTCATGTGTAGCAGTAAGAACAAGTTGTTGGCTCCAGAAGTCACTACAGGTCTTCAGACCACTAAGAAGAATTGTCCAGTAAATTTAGGCACTTCTCTGAGTACAAAGGCTCCCGATTCTTGAAGAAACCCAGACACAAGACAGGAAGAACCTCACCTTTCTTCTCCTCCTTCCCATAGATTATGCACCCATAGAAATGTTTGACAGCATCTAGACCTCTGTTAATTTCACAATAACTTAAGCTCATAAAGCCATAAGGGACAAATGTATTTTTTCTCTGACTTCTGATCTTTCGCAAGGGATCCAAGTACCCTTTACTCTTCACACATTCTTTAAGTGCTTGAGTTACATGCATTTTTGGAGTTAGAAATTCTCAGCGTAATTGGGGCACAGATTGTAATCAATTACTGTTAATTCCTATATCAACATTAGGAAGGGCAAAAGGAAAATACACTTTCCTAATACTTCTTCTAAATTTAATTAGTTCTACCTGTACAGGCAAATATTGAAGCTTTAATGAAGTTTCTGACAGATTCCTCCAAGCTGCTAGGCAATTTAGAAGTGAAAAGGGGAAGAGAAAGGGAGACACATGGAAAATAAGAGATACCTTTCTGAGCAAGAGACTTACAAAATGTGTCTGGCAAAGAGATTATCAATAAACAGAAGGTATTTTAATGCTGACAAAACATTCAAAAGATGCAGTTTATATTGCTGATAAGTAGCAGTACTCCATCTCTTTCTTCTCTCTCCATCTAACTTCTCTGTGTATCATCAATAGCTGAACTCTTCAGTCCTTTATATTCAAATGAATGTTTCCCACCAAAATATTTATTCAAATGGAAATGGTAGTGATTTTCAGATTCTCACAGGCAGAGTGGAAACAGAAAGATAAATGACTTTCTCACATTACCTCAGTGTTATTGTTATCATACATTGTGTGATGCTCCCTCATTATCTGTCGGTACACAAATCCAAGCAATGCATAATTTCCGAGCCAAAAGTAAAATAGCAAAACATTTCTCAAGATGTTTTCAGCATTTTTAGATTTAGATGAAGAGGAAAATGTGCCTAACCCTGGCTGATAATAGACATTAACATTCCGAACAAGTACGTAGGTTTGAGGTATCTGAGCAGACAAGCAGCCAAATTCTTTATTGAGATCTTGTCCTTTTGTTCCACTCAGACCATGTAAAAGGGAGAGATTCCAAATTTAAACAGTCATAGAGGGATACCATTGCTGACAGAGATGGTGGTCTCTGCACTAATAAAACCTCCCTTCATAGAGAAAATTTCTGTGACAGGAAGGAGACCATAACAACCAGCCTTCCCTGAACTCATTTCTCTCACTCACAGCCTAGACCACCTTGGCACATACACTTAGGTTTTGTAAACCAGCTCTCAAAGTGAGAGCACTCATCTGCTGCAGAAAGAAATCTATCCCAATACAATTCCCAGGCTGAAGTTTTCACTTTCTTTCAGCACTGAAAATGTAGATACATTCATGTGAAAAGGGTGGATGAAAAGGAGCCAGAATAATGTAAGGTTAGGAGGAGATTTCTGAAGTAGATGATAGTTTTAATTGCTTATATTGTAAGTAAATGAAATGAGATATAGGGAACCTGAGAAAATATGTTTCTATAATAGAGGTAATTCTTAGGTTTAAATTTATGTGGTTGCTGAAGCACAGGCAGGTGTTTCATCTTCCAGATTTTTCAGAAAGATATATATAGTTAGATCCTTGGTAGCTGATAGAGATACAGTTCATTTAATTTAGATTTATACCTACATATTAGGCATCTAGTGACACTATTCTTAAAACCTACATTCTTTAGAAAGTCAGAGAAGGAGGTAAATGCTTTTGGGCACCCCAGAGAAGGAGTCTGTTTGTGTAAATCTGAATTTAAACAAAAAGTTTATACAGCAAATGTACTAATATTCCTCCTACAGACTTCCGTCTTTTATTGTTGTTGCGTATGCCTGAATTTCATAGAATCATAGAATAACCAGGTTGGAAGACACCCACCAGATCATCAAGTCTGACCATTCCTATCAAACACTAAACCATGCCCTTCATCACCTCGTCCACCCATCCCTTAAACACCTCCAGGGAAGGTGAATCAACCACCTCCCTGGGCAGCCTGTTCCAGTGCCCAATGACCCTTTCTGTGGATTTTTTTTTCCTAATGTCCAGCCTAAACCTCTCCTGCTGAAGCTTGAGGCCATTCCCTCTTGTCCTGTCCCCTGTCACTTGGGAGAAGAGATTTGTGTGTTTGTGTCTTTATGTATTTACACTTGTCCACAATTCCCAACTTAAACAATGATTTGAGACTGTGTTTCAATTTTCATGCCGTTTTGCACATTTTGAGAAATCTTTTCTTCAACAGTTCAGTCATGGAGAATTGATAAGTGGCAGAATCCAGCTTTTAGATGAACTTTGGTGAAGCCTGAGTGCTTAAGAAATGGAAAGCTCTATCTGCACCCGTATATGTACCCAAAGCAATCATGATTCAGAGACTAATATACGTGCACCCCTAGGAGCTTTATAAGAGTCTGACTTTAAAAAGCACAGTTGTTTCCATTTAACCCCAGAGAAGACAGAGGAGAATATAGAGATTTTGACCGAGGTTTTATCTCACAAATGAGTTGGACACTGTACTTAAAGAAACTAGTTTGCAGATCTCCCAGTGGTGCAGCCTCTGGAGCTAGTTTAGATTACAAACCTTTCACCCTCAGTTCTCACACAGACACAGCAGGGAAACAAACACTAACATAATAACACACTTACCTAGTAAATGATGCTGGAGTGACAATTGTGTTGAGATTCATAAGTCACAGAAGAATGTTGCTTGATGTATGTACATCAGTAGCTCCTGACCTCACTCCTTAACTACTTCTTGCATTTGCCATCTACCTCCATCCTGTTGACTGAGGAGTCACAGTGAAATGTTTTCTATTTGGCCTCAAAAATAGCTGCAAAAATGTTAGAATACTAGGCATGCCATTTTTTTCTGATTTCTCAGGGTTTCTTTTAGCATGGTTGCTCTGCTTTCTTCCTATTGAAATATGGAAATACTGGGAATAGTTATCTTTATTTTCCTGTTTTTCCTACCTGCCTTTGGAGACAATAGAGTATGTATCATGGCAGGTGTCTGCTTCTGATGATAATACAAGTGTAGTTGTTCCAAAGCAAACAAATGGGGAAGATCAGTCCAATTAGACTAGAAGATCAGTTCAGATAAATAACCTTATCTTCAGTTCATCACTTAAACAGGGTGTGCTGGTGAGGTCTAAGTCAGGAACCTAATTACCTGGATTCCTTCAGTAGAATTTAACAGATAAGGACTTCATCTAACGTGAAATGCCTTTATAAGTGCTCCCTATAGAGAGGGCCTAAAGGAGCAGCTTATTCAGGTGAGTAATAGCGCATGGTCAATAATGTAGTATTGGTTGTAATCCTCAGATATCTGACTGTGACCTTTTTATTTTTCCTTTTTGCCTTTATTTCATCTTACTGCTTTATCTGCTTCTAATCTGTAAAAGAATTTTAACTTTCATCTGTAACTACTTAGGCATCAAAATAGTATAGCTTGAGAGGGACTTCTGAATTCCCAAAACCCCAATGTAAAGTGCTCATGCTCACAAATGTATCCTAATCTGTAAGACTGACCTTTTTCTGTTTTGATTTTCATAACCTCTTTTTTTCTCTGAAACGGTCCAAAACTATAGGTCAAGTCTGAAAAAAACCCCACCTGGGAGGTGTTTTCTGTCCTTACCACAACATGGTTTATAATTCTCTTGTTAAATCTTGGTATCATCAAATGTTCCACACCCAGAAATAATTTTGAATAAACTTCACTTTTCCTGGATATACATTTTCAAAATGATTGATCATCCCAAGCTAAAAATGATTCACAAAAAAGGCCTTCTAGTACTTTATGTTCTTTCTACTGACCACATCAGGCAGAAATATCAAGAGCAGCAGAGTATTTTCTATTATCTGTGCCCAGCCTGAAAAGCACAGAATATTTGAAACTGGAACTTTAATTCGAAGAAATTAAAAATTAAAAGAATCAAGGTTTTTGGATGAGTCATGTTTCAGGGTATAAGGAAATACATAATTAATTGTGATTAGAAAGGAAATCTTTTGTGGGTAGCTTATTGCACAATTTGATTTTTCTGAGGTTTCTGAGCTACAATTCTGAATTCTATCATGAGAGCAGCAGGATTCAAGCCTAATGGGCTATTAGCCCAAATTTATATGATTTCTGTTAAGTTCTAAAATTTTCATCTCTAACTTGAGACATGGTGAAAGGAAAACCATGCTACGTATCCCCTAAACTGTGTATCCTTAAACAGAATATCCCCTCTGTCAACCAGCAAGAGTATCCAAACTCAAATATGTCTTCCAGAGTCTCTGTTTCACAAGTAACACATAAAATAGTAACAGTTGATTCTTACATCTGACAGTCTTCATGGACTTTAATTTTCCCCACAATCTTATACTTCAGACTAATTCAATTTATCTTGTCTATTTTACTCAAACAACTGAAACAGATCTACGGTAAATTAATGTGCTATAGATAATTTGGAATGCAGTGCGAGAATTCAGTGCACACCAGCACTACTGTATTACCTAAGGACATAAGATTTTAATTTAAAAAGTTAAAGGTCCATAAATCACATTCTATCCACACTTGTCAGCGTTTCTGACAACCTATTTTAACATCTAGAATTATTTCCTTCTTTATCACATAGGAGAGATTTTAGTTTAAATCACTTTACCCTAAAAAGTAAAGAGGGAGTCTAAAGCAATAAGGAAAAGCAGGAGAGTGTTGAGGAGAAGGAAAGGAAGCACCAGGTACCCACTGGAGACATTTCCAAAGTATGGTGGAGCTACTCTTTGGTGAGACACAAATGACTAATAAATCATCAGGTGAATGAGGGATGAAGAAATAACCTCTTCGAGGTAGTTTTTATTCTTTAGTTTATGGAGATGAGGCTAAGACACATAGCAGATTAGATTAAGAATGCACGTGGGGCTGCATGGCAGGCGATAGCTGTTGACATCTACCGCATCCTGACAACCTAAATTTAGGGAAGCCTGCTATATATTTCAGTGTCTAGGCACAAAGTTGTCACATCTTTGTAAATAGGAATTACAAGTGACTCTAGCAGAGTGAAAATGTACGACCAGACAAATTAACAAGTATTCCGACTCAAATCTGGAAGGTAGTCAAGATTTATTATGTTGTCCTCCTTCCTATCTTAAGGGCGTACTTTAAAGCCTACAGCAAGCTTTGTGTTGCCATGGCTCTCTTCCTAATAGCCATAGTTCAAAGCCACCTTGCAGATGCCTCTAATACGTGATAGTTAAAGAGACAGTCTTGGTATAAACATAATCAAACACACTGCTACAAAGGAGAGTACAAAAGGAGATGAGTTGTAGGAATTTCAGATAGGGAAACAATAATGTATAAGAAAAGAAAATGCTTTTTCTTAAGTAGTTAAGGCTGGGATCTCAGAAAGCGAAAAGATGAAAGAAAAACCTTTCCAGTAATACTCCTCAATACTAACAAGAGGTCTGATCCTCAGCATCCTTTACGTTTTGATTCATGTGCCATTAAAATATACTCATACATAGTATTGGAATAGTAGGAAGCTTTCATGATACCCAAGAGGTCATTTCACAGTTGTCTTATTTTCCTGCCCACTCCCCATCCTCTGTCAGCACAGCCTCTCCTAACCTCCCACAGATCTCTCTGCAGCCCAACACCACTTCTCCTACAGGCTTGTGCCAGATGTGATTGAGTCAAGGAATTTGTCTTAGTTCCAACCCCACTTGGGAGGAATGTGCTTATGCAAAACAAGAGGTAAAAACGCCTTTTGGCTTTTAAACCAATTTTTTCCCCCTTTTATTAAACACCCCACCTGTGAACTGTTTAAAGACCTCTGTCTCCCAAAGCCAAACCTTCTTGTGAAGCCCAGCTGGTTTTATTTCTTGGCTTCGTCCCCAGGATTAGGAAGGCTAAGCAGAACAGCTGTATGCTTCTGCAGCTTCATACTTCTGCATTCCTCCATTTGGTGCCCTGTTTCAGTGGAGTTTGTGCTGGCATGTCCTTCTCTTAATGCTCTTTCTGGGAGTTTGAACACTAAGTACTGGAACGAAGGACAAAAATATCAGAAAGGTAGCGGCATTTCTGTACTGAATATCTCCAAATATGAATGTTTCCAAATGCAATAAAGTGCTGGAAGCTAAGTAGCCAACTAACTAAAGATGCAAATTCAATGCTGTTAATATACCAAGATTTTAACAATACTTAGCGAAATGAATGCCAAAGGAAATAGCAGTAACTAAATTAGTCATGTTTTTAACTTACCATTTATACGAACCACCGTTCATTACAGTTTGAAAAGCAAAATATAATTACACCAAGTGTATGATGGTAAGTAATTTTTTTTCACAAAGCATACCCTTTCTCATGGATTATTTTCCACTGAATTCCTTTTCTGATGGGATTTATCCCACCTTATTTCAGCTTTTTGAAACTGGGAGGCTAATTTTAGTGAGTTGAAGAGAAGGGGAGGTACTTTCAGCAAGCAATTTTTTTCCACTTATTTAGGATGTTATGAACTGGCGCTCTGCCATTACACTGCTAAAACCTCTTCAAAGGTGCTGAATGGATGGAAATTAAGCTAATTTAATCTGTTATATATCCAAAAAATGCATCAAGTTAATCTACATTTTTACCAGCATTTATTATTTGTTCCTTTTGGGGCAGTGGGTAAAGGATAAGAAAACTGATGATAGCTTCGCTATGGCTGATGATCTGCTTCCATGTAACCTTGTTGAAGCAACGTTTTGTTTATTAAAGGGCTCAGAATTTTATATTTTCTTCCTCAGCACCCAAGAAAACGTCAAATACAAAATTGGCCTTCAGAAGTTCAAAAATTCTGCTCACTTTGTTTTCCCTCATGAATTTCATGTTATAAAAGTGTTTTTCATTAAATTAAGAACTGTTCAGTTTCAGTTGCAAGCCATTGGCTTTCGTTGCGACTCCAGCATTTAAAACCTCTTCAGTATCTTGCATTTTGTCACTTCGAAAGAACAAACATGGTGCAATTAAACCAACTTCCATCATTCTTGTAGATAACTTAAATAGCCTGAACATTTTAGCAGGTTTGTAACATTTTTTTCTCCATTTCCTGAATGTTTTATAGGAATTACATATTTTTATCTAACACAGAAAATTTTACAGGTTCTTTTTTCCCCATGCTACATATTCCAAGTTTACTAAGCTAACTGTATAGGTTTATTCTCTGTGTTTTCCTTTCCTGCCTGCACCTCTTTATTCCAATTGTTGTCTCATTTGTAATAGCAAAATTTCCCTCAATATTTAAATCTGCTTCTTTTTCATATTTTCAGTATTGTTGGGGAATAATGATCTGCTCTCTTGGTCAGGTACTTCACGTGTGTCCAAAAAGAAATCTAAGGTGAATTTTGTGTAAATAAATGTTTCTTGATGTCAAGACGGTGACCCAATATTCTCCCACACAGTAATACAGAAAAATCAGCTTTGATAATTTTTGTTCTGTCAGTCTATGTTTAGGATACTCTCCATAATAGGTCGATTCCAGTTTTGGTTGGTTTGATGTGTCCCTAGGGTCTTCTTGACTCCCTGTAACCTTCGTATCTCCATTTACCTGAATGTGTCAACTGTTTGATTTTCATTTTTGACCTCTGATCTCTGAGTTTGTTGGAGGATTATTTTATTTTTGCTTCTTTTTTTTTTCCTAAAGAAGAGAATGAAAGGAAAATAAAGAATAACAGGATACTGTACCCAAGTCAGAATATTGTCAAAGTCATGATGTTCACCTACTCAGACCACTGGAAGTCACTGAATCCTCATCCAAATTTGTGGAATAATATGTCTTTCAATATGTGCGATAAATATTACAATAACTCCTGAATCAGTGACTCATGTCAGGATGAAAGTCATAGAATCATAGAATCACCAGGTTGGAAGAGACCCATCGGATCATCAAGTCCAACCATTCCTATCAAACACTAAACCATGTCCAAGTCATCTCACTGAAGAGCAGTTGAATCAAAGTAGACACATTTCCCATTAGCCATTGAAGCTCTCCCTACAAGTATTTGAAGACAAAGAGAACATCATATCCATTGATATAATTCAGATCACCTTTCTTATGTGCCTTTTTCAAAAGGGGATAAATAATTGTATAACGATGTCTGTCTTGCCTATAAAGAGTCTCACTGATCACCTCCCTCTGGATGCTCACTGTTTAACATGTTAACTCTACCCCTGCTGATTAAGATTCATAGTTCTAGCCTTTGGGTCAGATTTCTACCTAGCTAGTGATCCATCTGTTTTCTTCCTGAAATTATTTTATGTCAGATTTTAGAAGGCTTTTCCTGCTAAGCTACCTATAGAAATACCATTTCCAACCTGACTACTGACATCAAGGCACAAAGTCAAATACTCCGCAGAACAGTCCACTGAGATGTAATAACCAGCCTCTTTTCATTTCACAGAATCACAGAATCATTAAGATTGGAAAAGACCTCTAAGAAAATCAAGTCCAACCATCATCCCAACACAAGCTTGGCTATAAAACCGTGTCCCAAGGTGCCACGTCTACATGTTTGTTGAACACCTCCAGGGATTGTGACTCAATGACATCCCTGGGCAGCCTGTTCCAGTGCATCACCACCCTTTCAGTAAAGAAACTTTTTCTGATATCTAGTCTAAACTAATCTCCCCTGATGCAAGTTGAGGCCATTTCCTCTCATACTATTGCTAGTTACTTGAGAGAAGGGTCCCGCATCTAACTCACTACAATCTCCTTTCAGGTAGCTGTATTCAGCATCGAGCGACAAAGCTGGTGAAGGGGTTGGAGAGCAGGTCTTACGAGGAACGGCTGAGAGAGCTGGGGGTGTTTAGCCTGGAGAAGAG
>WAAB01023224.1:42227-78480 GCA_013389865.1 Piaya cayana | reverse complement strand
TGGAGAGGAGGGAGCTGGGCTCTTCTCCCAAGTGACAGGGGACAGGTCAAGAGGGAATGGCCTCAGGCTCCACCAGGGGAGGTTTAGGCTAGAGATTAGAAGGAAGCTTTTCACAGAAAACGTCACTGGGCATTGGAATATGCTGCCCAGGGAGGTAGTTGATTCACCTTGCCTGGAGGTGTTTAAGTCACGGGTAGACAAGGTCCTGAGAGACATGGTTTAGTGTTTGATAGGAATGGTTGGAGTCAATGATCCAATGAGTCTCTTCCAACCTAGCGATTCTATGATTCTATGATCAGTGAAAATCTTTTCTTTGGGTTCTGCTGTCTGTGGTTGGAGATCATGCAGTTAAAAATATGTGATCTCTTTCACAACACAAAAGAAAACAGAAGTTAAATAACTATTCTCTGCTCTGAATTGCCATCTGTGCAAGTCATAGTCAACCTAAAGCAGTGGCAATATATTATGTACATGTAAAACATTTGTTGGTATTCCAAACTTAGTTAATTTGTTAATCATTTCAGCAAACTTTGTTGGCTTGCTTTGCATACTCGTGCAATTACAAGTGTGAGAATCTCCTTAAGCATGCTGTGTCTTCACAGACTAATTTATTTTTATGAACATCTCAAGGACACTGAAGACATCTTGCTGAACCTTGTTAACACAACTTTCTGTCAACCTGGTGCATTAATGAAAATAGTTTCACCTTTCCAATATGCTACCAACATTTAATTTCAAAAGCACAATTAATATATGCAATGCTATTGTCTCGCTCTCTTGTAAGCCAGTAAACACGAACCTGGGATTTATTAACTGCTAAAAGCCATAGACGTTCAATCAATACCGTATACTTCTGGCATGAGAATGTGGCAAGAGCATAATCAATCTTTTGGGTGAAATGTAAAACTTGAATCCTGATCATCTGAGATGATTAAATCTTAGGACATGGTTTTGTTATGGGATTTATTGTTGTTGTTCGATTTCTTTTTTCTTTTTTTTTTTGTTTGGAGTGTGTTTTTTTGCTCTGGGTTAGTTTTGGTTGTTTGGTTGGTTGCAGTCAACTAAGGATCTGCATGCATTGGTCACATTTTGCTTGGTGAAATACCATAAGCCCAAAAATCTCCTCCAAGGCACTTCCAGACACCCCTCGTCCATCCTTACATGTACCCTTAGCAAGTTTGCAGATGACACTAAACTGGGTGGAAGCGTGGATCTGCTGGAGGGTCGGGAGGCTCCAAAGGGATCTGAACAGGCTGGATCACTGGGCTGAGACCAACGGGACGAGGTTTAATGAGGACAAACGGCGGGTCCTGCACTTGGGGCACAACAACCCTGAGCAGCTCCAGACTAGAAGTCTGTCTGGAAACTGCCTGGAGGAGAGGGACCTGGGGGTGTTGGTTGACAGCAACTNGACCTCGTTGCTCTCTACAACTACCTAAAAGGAAGTTGTGGAGAGGAGGGTGCTGGCCACTCCTCCCAAGTGACAGGGGACAGGATGAGAGGGAATGGCCTCAAGCTCCACCAGGGGACATTCAGGCTGGACATTAGGAGGAAGTTTTTCACAGAAAGGGTCATTGAGCACTGGCAGAGGCTGCCCAGGGAGGGGGTTGATTCACCTTCCCTGGAGGTGTTTAAGGCACGGGTGGACGAGGTCCTGAGGGACATGGTTTAGTGCTTGATAGGAACGGTTGGACTTGATGATCCGATGGGTCTCTCCCAACCTGGTGATTCTATGATTCTATGAAAACACCATAGTCACAATGTCCTGATATTTGAAGCAGAATAAGGTCTTTGTTAGCTGAAACACTCTAGATATTTATAATTGTCTCTACTGGGTAGTTATCAGAGAGCATTTGGGTGGCCCAAGACTCCATCCTTTAGGATTCAATAGAATGTAAAAACTACCTGTTATATTATATCAAGACCATTTTGGAAATATGATTTATCCCTCAGTTCCTACTGTGTTTTCAGCATCAGACTCCTCAGTTTTTTCTCTTGAAAATCCAACACTGATATTGGTATTTAAGTAGCGTAAGAATCCTTTGTAATAAAATAAGATAAATAAATATGACAGTTTGGTATAAATGTAAAACATTGTTTCTTTCTGTGTATTGGTTAGCATAGGTTGGAAATAGTATTTTGAAAAACCTATTAATGGTCCATAATGCAAAATGTAAGATGTTAAAGGTTCATTTTCTGGAAGATAATATTTTACTGCATATGATTATTTTTAAATGGCTTTTATCTGCAGATAAAATGAATGCCCTGAAAACCAAACACTTTGTCCATAAAAGTGTGGTATAAGGTTTTTTCTTTTTCTGAAAAATGCTCAACACACAGAAAAAAAACCCTAAATCATGTCAGTGACTAAGGTAAATTTTGGTCTTGTTGTTTTAAATCTAATCTTAAACTTTAGAACAAGAGATAATCCTTTTATTTCAGGTCTTTAGAACTGAATATGAAAATTGCTAATCTTCTAATGAAAAATATATCGAGTTTGGTTTGCTCTGTCTTGCCACTTGATGTCTCATTGGCTCAACGTTCATTGTTTACTATTAAACTGAAGTCTTTATTTTTTTAATACAAAACCAGGCTTTATTTTTTAACCTAACAATGTGATTAATAATTTCTGCTAAACACGTATTATCCTGCAGCATTTAATGCTTTCATTGAGACATTCGAAGTTCTGGTCTAGACCATTTGATGAGAATAACTCTCCCATGATAAATCACAGTTACAGTATATAATACATCACACTCAGGGCCCCAAGGAATAAATAAGTGGTTCATTCCATGGAAGGGTTTAGAAGGACATAGGCATAGCAGTATTTTGGCAGTATGTATGTCCTTTGAGAGCATCTTTTATTGATGAACTTCAAGTCCTTTTCCTTTTAAAAAATAATTATCTTCTTTTCTCTGCATAAAATAAGTGTTACAGGAAAAGGCACTGCTGGTCTACTAGCACAAGCTGTTGAGAACTAGACATGCCTTTTCTTCATCAGCATAATGCCATCTGTCACAGAGGGAAAGGAAGAGATTAAAGCCGAGGAAGAAGGAAGAGAATGACACCAACGGGAAAGAAGTTCATTAAATCTCTGGTGATGTCCATTCAGTCTTTTCTAGTTCTGGTTTAAAAAAACCAGTCAGACTGTGCAAAACCTAGTGCGTTCCTAGGAAAAGAATTGCTTTAATTTTCTCTCTCCTTAATAATATTACAATTGATCCGTGTGTACTTTTGAAAACTAAGATGCTCTGAGGATATTGCAAAAAATACATCTAATAACAGTTTTGAAATAAGGAACACTAAGTATTTCGTATTTCAAATATTTGAGGGAATTATGAAAATATCATTCAGGGCAGAAAGAATACCAAGAAAACATCAAAACAATCCATGTAAATGTCCTCTCACATGTCTATTAAGAAAACAACAGACTGTCTCTTTATTTCTGGATTAGCTGCTTGAACCTGAAATACTAAAACAACAAACACAAGATGTGGTTTCTGTTTATATAAGTCCATGAACACCATGGAAAAAAATGATTTCTTTCATTAAAGTAACACTCAACAGTTTTTAACTGCAATGGAAACTCACTGAGCCAAACTATTGCAGAAATACACAGCTAGGAACAGCCCCACTCCTTTAAAATTTGCATGATACACAGAGAAATTAAATCATTAATGATGGAAAATTGAGTGATTCTTTTTTTATGTTGTTGCACACTTTGTGAATTTGTGCAGGGAAGCAGAAGGAAGAATTAAAAAGGACTTCCAGTCTCTTCTTACAACTGCTCATTTCTAGAAGCAGAGTGTAAGTAAGGTTGGTGTTCTCACTGCTACTTTAATACGTAAAGAAACCTGGATCATAATCCCTCTCTGAGCTCTAAGAGCAGCTCTTAGGGTCCCCACATTCTAAGAGTGGAACTGGGCTGTGAAAACCAAATGGAGGAAAATGCATTTTTACAGGAAAGAATGATGCATTTAGCAAACTGACACCTAACCCAGAGCGGTATTTCTCCGGGCAACAAAATTTAAGGATGCAACTTTGGTAGGTTCAGTTCTCCATGTACACTACACAGGGAGCCAAAGCACCTAGCACAGGATGCCAGACTCCCTCTGGGAACCTGGAAGACAAATGCTATGATACAGCAGAAGTGCACAGCAGTACAGGCATAGACCTAGGAAAGGAGGAGATGCACAAGGTCACTGTTGTAGTTTGAGGTAAATCAGAGCCAGTTTTGTGACTCTGTTGTTGTAACTTTATTTCTCTGAAAACTAACTGCATGCTTCTGAAGCAGTGTTCTTCTCTAAACTGATAACACAGGGCGTTGGTATGTAGAAGGGTTAATGCTTATACTTAACCAAGTCTATCCTCAAGCTGGTTGNTCTCTAAACTGATAACACAGGCCGTTGGTATGTAAAAGGGTTAATGCTTATACTTAACCAAATCCATCCTCAAGCTGGCTGAAAAGGAGCCACACCCGAAAGGACAAGAAAATAGGGCAGGTGACCCTAAATTGACCAGCAGAGGGATGCCATCCCATTTATATCATACTTCGTATAAACTGAAAGATCAACAGGATCTTGCTGTCCTATGNAATGGTTGGACTCGATGATCCGGTGGGTCTCTTCCAACCTGGTGATTCAATGATTCTATGGTTATCATTTCATTAAAGCTTTAGTTCTACTTTTCAACCCATAACAGTCTTTCCTCTCATTTCCCTCTCCCCTTTTCCTGCAAAGGCTCAGGGTGGGGGTGTGTATCTGTCCTATGTTAAATCTATGAATGAATGTCTTAGTGATCCCACTGATTTAACTGGTGATCCATTTTCAATTGCACACGTGCAGTCATTATCAAAGGTGTTCCTACCTTCTGTGCTGCCTTAGATAACGTTACATACTGAAAAAGAAGCAGGGAGAGAAAGTTGAACTGAAGGGCTATCATGACATCATGGATACTAAGACCCAAAGGTCACACAGCCATACACCTGCCAATACAGGAATAGTCCCAGGACTATGATTCCTTGTGCTTTTTAAGCATTAGACTATTGCATGTTTGAATTGATTTCACTCTCTGAAAAGTCTGGCTTAATAATCAGCTTGAAGCTACCTTTCCTTTTCTTCACACCATTATTTCTAATTTCTATTAAGATGCTTTAAATGAGGCGCTGCTCAAGCTGAGCAGAAGAGATTCTGCACAGGCTGTGGTCCGTGCTTCAGAGAAAAGGCAGGCTGCAAAGGAAAACAGAGGGTGAAATACTGAATTACATCAGTGACTTAGTGTTTGTCCATTTATCCTATACAGATTCTTATACCCACTTTTTAGATTTTGTCTTTTTAGTTCTGTTTCCCAGGACACATCTCTTATTCATTCCTCTTCCTATTCTTTAATTAATATCATAATGGTCTTTTTCTTTTCAGTATGAAGATACTCAAACCAATGAGAAAACAAAGAAGGCTTTCTTTTCCTTTCTTTTTTTTTTTTATCCCTCACACAATATATTCTTTTCTTTAAGTATATTATCCAACATATTTGCTTCTTTGTGACATTCAAGATGAAATATAAAATCTCACCACAGTTAACTCAAAGGGAGATTTGGTATTGAATTTTCTGTAGCCAGGATGACAACCATTATACATATCCTTCAGTTTCCTACCCAGCCCTGAGTATATATAAGGTGAATTATTTTTCATCTATACAGAATGCAACATTATTCTGTGGACATTTAAGAACAAAACCCACAGACTAAACCAAGATGCATATTTACACCGAGTTAGTCAGTAATTTGTGAGGCCATAGGAAAAATCTTACCCCCCTAGCCAAGGCGATATTATTTGGCATCGCTCATCTGGGGCTAATATATCTCTAAAATAACTTATTCATATAGCTTGACTCTTTCTCATACTCCTTTGTCATATTTCCTTCCTAAATCATTAATACCACTAATACTTCTTATTTATTGCCGAAATGTAAGAGAACGCATGTAATACGTAATTTCCATCTCACCTTTAGATGTCTAAATGCCTTTAAAACTGTAGCCTTAACTGATTTATGTGCATTCAAAACTGAGAACGGGCATCTTAAACGTTGCTTAATATTCACAGCCGTGTTCTTGTCAATTTTTTTTTAATGAAAAATCACAGAAACATGCCATGAAACAGTCTAATACTTATTGTGGGCAGGATTCTCTAAATGTATGTGTTTACATTTGAGCTGCTTGTCCAGGTTCTCTTTGGTATCACTAAAGAAAAAACGGTATTTGGGGGTACAATTAACCCTTCCTAAAGCTGACACCTTGTGAATTTAAGTGAATCATGTCTTAAAATGCCTGTCTCTCCGTTAATTTTCACAAAAACATGGAGTGAGTTCTAAAGTTGACGACATCTATGCTGCAGGCATCAATATTATAAAGTATGATTCACGAACGCTGTTAATATGGGTGCATGTGTGAGCACTTGTGCATATGCAGGTTCAGGTGTGTCATCCTATAATTTCAGTGGAAGGTTAATGGTGGGATAATGTGATAGGAACTTCATTTGCACTTTGATTCTCTGAAATATATAAATATATGTATATAAATAAATATAGAAATATTTATATAATAACTATATAATATATATTTGTATATTATATAATATATATATGTGTGTATATATATTTGTATATAATAAATATATGTATATAAATACATATGTAAATATATATAATTTTATTCTTTTATATATTTTTATATATATATATACACACACACATTTATATATCCATATATAAGCCTTATTACACATTTTCCCAAGGGACAATGTGACAATGTTTACTTTTCCAAAGAAGATATTCTAAGGAAGCTGGATCACCTTATGTGTGAGGTTTCACATGACAGGTTTGGAAAATGTTGCAGTATTAGCTTGTATTTTCCCTTTTCTGACTACTGATTCAAGTGTTCTGCCAAAATCAGCTTAAAAACAATTTTTAAAAAGGAATCAAAGTTTCACTGAAGTGAATTAATCCTGGACTTTAAGCGGTAACAATATCTACAGAATGTGCTGTTTTGGATAAGGCTAAGTGTAAAGAGAGATGCATTAATGAAAGGAAAACAACTTTTCATGTTCGCTGAACAACAAAATATGCAGTAGGCTCTCCTTTGTGTTTGATTATAAACTTTTTGAGAAGATAAAGCCTTCTGGCACTACATCAAACTGTCCTGCTTAGTTTCAGTCTAACAACTCCAAACCAAGTGCTTCCTTACAACTTCCTTCCACCGCGCTCTTTAGAATGTCCTTAGGTTTTCCTCCAGGCAATGGCAGCTCTAGTATGTGCTGAAGGATTTGTCACTACAGATATTAATACAGCATCAAATAGAGAAATTCTTTTTAACTCTGTGTCAAATGCAAAATTATCATCGCTAATACAAGAACTTAACAGCGTTCTATTTTTGTAATCTAATGCATTTTCATTAATGTAGCTCTCATCAAACTTGAGGGAGAATGTAACAGACAAACTATGATGACCTTGGACTGATTCAGCATTGAGCTTTTTAATTTGAATACATAATACTGTCTGGGAATACATATTCAAAAAAGGATAATATGGACTACAGGAATAACTCTCTTTTTTCACACAATTAGGTTACCAGCCCTAACTAGTATACTAATTCCAGAATTAATTCTAGCTATTTAAATAGTGTTTTAGCTGTATATATTTAGATGATTATTCAAACACACAAAATACAAACCAGAATTTACATGATAGAATTGCAGAAAGTATCAGAACACTAGTCCAAAACTACTCCCTTCTGTGTTAAGAACATTCTGCAGTTCTGCGTATATGATTTTTTACTAAAAAACAGTATATTTAATAAGCGTTGATATAAAGATCTCAAAAAAATCTTTAAAATAGATTTTAATTATTCTCTCACTTCCCTGGGTGAAAGGAAAATGTTGTTGTACTAATTTCTGTATTAGTATTGTAAAAGAAAGAGGGTTGAGGGATTTGATTTTCTCTATATTTTGGACAAATGCAAATCTGACTGACAGCCATGTCTTCACCAAAAGCTGAAACACCTTCTGCCACAGGTATAGAGCATTTTCTCTTTTTTTACCTGACAGGGATAATTTTTATTATTGTTGTTATTATTCACAGTATCAGAGTTTAACCTTGTCTCTGATATGCAGAAATGCACCCCCTTTTATTTTTTTTCCTTCTAGGGAATTATTGGTGCCCCCCTCCCAACGCTGCATTCACGAATGAGCTGTAACAGCTTAGCAAACAGATTTTCAGCTGCAAGCCTGGAGACTAAGAACAGGACAGGATAAGGGTTTCACCTTCTTTCCTCCAGGTTAGAGTCTCTAAGGTCACAATCNATGTTAGAGTCTCTAAGGCCACAATCCCTGGCAAAAAAAAAAAAAAGTATTTGTATTAATGAAAGTGATTAAAATTGAGCTTAGAGCTTTACCAAACTCCTTGTCCTGAATATCACCACAACAGAAAAGCCTCCCCTACTCCATTCCTAACCTTCTCCCTTGCAAAACACCATTCAGAGTTTGGCTGTGTTGTGATAGACACAAACTGAGAGACGTGCTAGTTGGCCAAATCTGTTGTTCATGGAAACCTTCTGTGATTAAGCCTGAATAAGAAATTATTTGCAATCTGCAGATATCTGCAGAAATCTGCAACCTGCTTTTCCAGAAAGTTAGGAATTCCTCTAACATCCTAGGTCTGGTTTCAAACGTACCTCAATGGTGAGTTGATCTGGAAAGTAAGAGTAAAATCCTCTTAACCATTTTGAAGTTCTAGAGAAGTCAATGTTTTTCCTCTTTTAAAATAACTTTTAAATTAGCAGAAAGTTTTGTGCAGTTTTTTGTGTAAAAAAAAAAATAAATAAAAGGATGTTGTTAAGATGTTGAAATTTCTCCTAGATAAGTTCTGTGTAGATCTGGGGTTTGGACAAGAGATTTATAAAGTAAAAATGTGATCAATGTTGCATAAGAACTTGAGACTACATCCACTTTTTTTTTACCATCTGTGAGGTACTTTCTGGTAGTCAGTCAGTATGAAAAGAATTTATATTAGATCCCAGTTAATATCTTGGACTGAAATCATTCTCTGCCACCAGCTTTAGTTAAAGAATAGGTAATACATTTCAGAAATTGAGTTGGTCAGAGAACAAGGATATTTTCCCTCAAAGAGCTTCCACGTGATTTTCTTCTGATGTTGTTTAAAGAGGCTCCATTGTGATTGTTCCACATAAGCTTTTGTTTCAATTTTCTTGTTTTTCCCTCCAAGGTTTTTCAAAAATGTTATTGAAAATGTTATTGTAAAATCCCTTTAAACCAAAGCCCATTTTTCCAAACTAATTTTTACTATTTAGTGGCTTAATTTAAAAAGAAATAAGAAAAATAAAACGTCTGTTCTCAAATACCGATCTTTGTAAAAATAAAACTATTTTTTTCAAAAGGTCTTATTTAATTCACAAACCTAACCCACTTTTAGTTTCATTAGCCTGCATTTATTCTTTCTTTAATCAAAGTGCAAACTACATGGTTGTGATAGGAAGACAAAGTCTTCAAAATTTGCACTGTATTGTTGGAATATTGTTAATTCTCTGTATTATCGCATAAACATTTCTTGTTTTACTTGTGCAGCAGCATTAAGAAATAAGAAGCCAAATTCTTCCGTGGTATAATATCACTAATGCAGCTATGTTAATACGAGCAATACATTTAGTTTATGGCTTTTACATCTGAATAATCCCTTTAACAAACAGTGCAAATCCTATTCACACACCTTGCAAACTGCTTAACTCCACCTGAAGGGAAAATAAAATCTCCTTCTCACCATAAGTTACTGTGTTTATATTTTTTTATTTTTAGTTAAGTAACAGTAGTAGCACAGCAATGAAATGCACAGTTTCGCAAGGGGCGTATAAGTTCCAATTACACCTGAACACACAAAATAACACCCTTCTGTTTCATTAATAAAAAGCATAATCCTGACCCAACCCCACAATCCCTGAAAAATAAAGTTGGAGTTAAGAAGTACAAGTCACCAAAACCAGTGGAAACTCTTCTCTCCTTTGGGGAGAAGAACCCAAGCAGACCAACACAGAATGAGAACATTACTTATTCATTTTAAAATCTGGACAATTTCTTTGTGGTTCTAATAGATTTCCCGTACCCCTAGTTGTTTTTCAACTTCAGCAAATATGCCTCCTTTTCCTATTTTCATTAAGGAAAATTAATTTTTCATATTTTCATTGACAGGATGAGAGGGAATGGCCTCAAGCTCCACCAGGGTGGACATTAGGAAAAAACATTTCAGGGAAAGGGTCATTGGGCACTGGAACAGGCTGCCCAGGGAGGGGGTTGAGTCACCTTCCCTGGAGGTGAACGAGGTGCTGAGGGACATGGTTTAGTGTTTGATAGGAATGGATGGACTCAATGATCCTGTTGGTCTCTTCCAACCTGACTGTTCTATGATTCTATGAACAACCCTATGATCACTTCACAGGAAGAAACAACCTTACAGAAATCGAAACAGGCATCACAGTAAGTACACAGCACTTCCATGTCCTCTTTAGAACAAAATATAACATGGTTTTATGAGCAGGGATTTGGCCTAGATGGGGCTTGAAGAAGAGTATTTCACCCTTGTTTTGGCCAATCACCTTCTATCTAACTTTCATCAAGCTTCCTTACTCCTGCTTCCCCTTTTCAGACTTTCTTTCTCCTCTGTTTTTTTTGTGGTCAGGTCTTAAGGTCAAGGGCACATTCCATGCTTGCACAGTATTTAGCACAATAAAGATCTAATCTCAAATACCTTGCAAAGGCACTAAATTTATCTTTATTATGAAATTATTTGGTCATGTTTAGTCTGTACACATCATACTGTTATTTTTACACAATGAACAGAAGTACAATACAGGATTTCTACAGGTTCCTTATCCTCAGGATAGTCTGTATTCATGAACTTAGCACTAACAAGGATGAATATTTTGTACTTCCAAACACCTTAATCTAACTGCGCCCCTTCACTTGCTAAAATACCAGATTTATGGTTCAAATAAAAACTCAGGTGATACCAAAATGTGGGTCCTTGGGCAGGTTGCACAAGGAGCTTAATGCTTAGAGAATCGTCTTAACTTCTGATGTGAAATAGCCTGTATCTGTAGATATTGATGGAAGGGTCACTGGGCACAGGAACAGGCTTCCCAAGGAGGTGGTTGAGTCACCTTCCCTGGAGGGGTTTAAAAGGCATGTGGATGATATGGTCAGGGGCACAGTTTAGTGGTTGATGGGAATGATTGGACTCGTTGATTCAATGGGTCCTTTCCAACCTAGTGATTCTATGATTCTATGGTATTATAAACTGTTTGTTTCTTTACAATGCTTAAGCCAACGAAGCTCTACATCGGTGCAAAGAGCAGCTTGCTGAGTGGGACCCTGAAGAATGTGTTCAGACATTAATGTGAAGGGCAGAAGTTTTAAATCCTACAGAGTGAGTGTGGAGTTAGTGGAGATGTCAATATGAGCTCCATAAAGCAGAATGACACCAGTGTTCTCATGAGGGACAGGAAAAGGGAAATGAGATTTTTAAAATAGTTATAAATAATAAAAAAATATTTGGCCCATGACATTAACAAGAATTTGAACCCAATATTCAATATATGAATGAATATATGAATGAATATATGAATATATGAATATATATGAATATATGAATGAACCAATAAGGTTGATTTGCCTTCCCTCGAGGTGTTTAAGTTATGGGTGGACGAGGTCCTGAGGGACATGGTTTAGTGTTTTGTGGGAGTGGTTGGACTCGATGATCCAGTGGGTCTCTTCCAACCCAGTGATTCTGTGATTCTGTGTGATAATATCAAGTGTCCTGAAGAAAAACTGTCCAATCTTGACAGATGGGGATTTTGATCAGGATAGATCAGATGTGTCAACAATTTTCAGATGTGCAATTTATGTTTTGAAAGAAAACGCTTCGCCTTGAAAGATTTGTCAGGAGCATTATCATGTTTTTAAGAATGTTCAGGGAGTTCAGCAGGAAGAAAGCAATACATTCCTTGCAGATTTCTTCCAAAATAAAACACAATTTCATAAAATATTCAGCATATTTGTGGGCTTTATAGTTACAGGAGCCCTTTCTCCTAGGAAAAGGAACTGAATCTGTTGCATATATAATGAAGCCATAGATAATCGTGGTCATAACTAAGGGCAGAATATATCCTTCCTTGCATGTAGCTCTTCTAGGGAACGAAAACACAAATAGCTCTGCAGCATGTCAGACTTACTATTTGAATTTATGAGCCAGTAACCAACCACAGTGCAGCTCCTGTCTAGTCTAGAAAAACACTTAGGGCACCTCTAAGCAGGATTGCTGAGTCACAAAGGCTTGGGTTTTGCCTATGGATACTACCATAGCTCTTTGTCACCCCTCTGCAGAGAACTCCCAGGGAATCCTCTTTACTAGTGCCAGATGCCCACCATGGCTGGTTCAGAAAACCTTAAATTGTCAACCTGCACTCTGCTGAAAGGATAGAATGAGTCTTGAAAAGAAGAGGTTAGAACACTGGGAAAAACCAAACAAAACAAAACAAAAAAACCCAAAACAAAACCAACAAAATACCAAGAAAATCTGTTGTGGGGGAAAAAAAAATGAGCAGATGTATATTGATCTGGTGCTTGGTAAATGAATGCAACTGCTTACCGGATTGGAGGCGAAGGAGTCCACCTAGGTCCGTGCTAGACTATCACCAGGCACACAGCTTCGGGTGAATCACTTCCATTCTGCTTCATTTTCTAGTCTTCTATTTACTGTTTTTTCTGTCAGAACCGTCTTTCGGAATTGAAATGACCAAACCCTGCTTTTGAAAAAGCCCAGCATTTTAATGAAGCTTTCCTCCACTGGTAAGTCATGCCTATAATGTCTCTGCTGTGCTTTTCCAATATCCAGGTCTCAAGCTTTGCCACCTGAGTAGGGACAGCAGACCAGTGTCACCTATCACCCACCTCTGCTAGGGGTTTCCACTTGAGGGATAGAACAAGTTTGTACTAAGAGAGAAACAGAGCAGTACAGGGAATACAGAGAGTGCTGATGCACAGGGAGGTTAGTCTATCATGTGAAGACAAGTGAAAATTCATGTGAGAAGATAAACTCTCAGTTAGGTGCACCTCGGTGGTCAGTGAAGGAGGTTAACACGACTTAAATATCCCAGGACAAGATAACTACAGCACCTATGAGAATGTGGTTCTAAAATAACCCTTAAGCATATAAAATAATTAACAATTTGATAAGGGTTTTAAGTTCCAGAAGCGTCCCATGGTCAATAGTTATCACAAAAATTATACCTTGCTTAGAATTAAAGATGCAGAAACTTGGAGACTGTCAGATTTCCCAGTTGTCTGTTCAAAAGAAACTAAATAAATCTAAATGCCGTAAAATACGTGCATGTTGTATTACATATGCAGGTACAATTAGAATCATAGAATCATAAAATCATAGAATAACCAAGTTGGAATAGACCCACCGGATCACTGAGTCCAACCATTCCTATCAAACACAAAACACGTCTTCGAACTCTTAAGAATCATAGAATATCCCAGATTGGAAGGGACCTTGAAAGAACATTTGGCCTAACCTTTGTGAGAAAGGGCCCCTGGATTATCTAGCACCCTGTCCAAGCACATCTGGAAAATCTCCAGCAATGAGACTTCTACCACATCCCAGTCTCCGTGGTACTTCCCATCGACTGTGTGAGGAAGTCAGGTATGTACTTTACTGCCTCGCTACTTGCTTAAAATGCACTTCTCTCTGGGGTGTCCAAGACTGGATCCTGCTATTATCAAGTCTTCAGAGTAAATATTGTTTCTCAGCATGAATCTATGCTACTAAAATAGAGCTCTGGTTTCATCTAGGTCCCATAGCTATTGCTATAATACAAATAATCACAAATACAAGATTGAGATTCTCAGAAGGGCTTGGGAAAATAGGTTTAAGGCAGTAAAACTTATGTAAAGAATGTCAAATAAGACAGACTGAAAATCTGTGAGGAAAACGTGGAAGAATGAGGCAAGTAGAGGTGTTGGAATAGTATAGATAAAAAAACCAAGCCAAACCAAGCCAAATAGTTAATTTTACAAGAGGAAGATATTTGAGTGCATGAAACTTCACACGTATTTCTCCCTGGCAAATCCCTTCCAATGAAGACTATAAATCAAAAAGATATTTGACAGTAATTCAACCAGAAAGCTTCCATTTTTTAAAAAATCATAAATGGGGAGGTTAGAATAAACATGTAAGAGCATGGTCACAGGGAAATGGAGATCTGCTTTTGAAGAGAGTAGCAGAGTGCCATATGGAGTAACATAGAGTGAAATGTTTAGCTAAAGCGTGCTATTTTTTGAAAACAGTGTGTTAAATTATAAAGTTAAAAACTAGAACAAATTGGCAAAAGTTACGGATAGCGTAAGCAACTCATTTTCAATTTACCCACAAAAGTGTGAAGGTGGGTGCATATGGCCATTAGTGATGAGAAATGCTAATAATTCAAAGGAAGACAGACGTGAAAGAGAGACATGAGAAGAAACCTAGACATGCTCTAGGAAAGTTTATAGTTGTTATTCATCCACACACTGGAAATTTTACAAGCCTTTTCATAGAGTTCTCTGTGTTTGCCAAAGATAACCTGTTTTTCCTAAAAATCTATATGTTAGCCTAAGACGTAAGAACGCAAAACATGTTCATAAAGCAAAATCTCTACTATGAGAGAAAAACTAGACATAGAATCATAGAATCACCAGGTTGGAAGAGACCTACTGGATCATCAGGTACAAGCATTCCTACCAATCTCTTAATGATGTCCCTCAGCACCTCATCCACCCGCCCCTTAAACACCTCCAGGGAAGGTGAATCAACCACCTCCCTGGGCAGTCTCTGCCAGTACCTACGACCCTTTCACTGAAGAATTTTTAACTAATGTCCAGCCTGAACCTTTTCTGGTGGAGCTTGAGGCCATTCCCTCTTGTCCTGTCCCCTGTCAAGTGGGAGAAGAGACCAGCTCCCTCCTCCCCACAACCTCCCTTCAGGTAGTTATAGAGAGCAATGAGGTCTCCCCTCAGCCTCCTCTTCCCCAGGTTAAACACCCCCAGCTCTCTCACTCACTCCTCATAAGACTTGTTCTGAAGCCCCTTCACCAGTTTTGTCTCTCTTGAGTATGGGGGCATACACAGATCTAGACATGCATTATTATCATGCTTTTGGGGTTATTTTTAATGTTTGCAGTGATATAGACATTACTTGTACACAATTGTGTTGTGTGTCTTGTAAACCTGTAGGAAGTTCATTTCCAGGGAGGTCACAAGGGGATCAAGAGAGATATGTAGGAGGTAAAATTGCACAAAGGAGACAGATGTCATTAATCCGCTGATCTGGCTGCCTGGCTCTGTCTTTCTATGCATTGCTAACTCCCTGGCAGGCTCCAGCCAGGTAGCTTAGGAAGCGCTAATGTGATCTGACTCAAGATCAATACTAACATGGTCTTAGATGCACTGTTTGTGCTTGCCACAGTACTAGTTTGGAGATAGTACTGGATTATGTTTTACAACTTTTTAGCATCTAACAGGCATTCTGGGCCTCTAACAGAAACCAAACACAATTAAGCACAAGGAGCCAGGGAAAGGCTCGAGGACTTGGTGATGTGATAACAGAGTGAACTTCTGACCTCTGGGTTAATAGTCTAAAACTTGCTTAAATTAGTCGTGACAGAAGGCTAAATTCTGTCCTGACTTCTACCCTTCAGAGCCTCATGGAATCAAGCTTGCAGGAACGCAGGCAGATCTAAAATTTGGTCTTCAAACTGAAAAGCAATTAGCAATGAATTGGGTTTCCAAGCCCTGTTTCTGTGATCAGCTTAGACATGCAGGCACACAGCAAGTGGCTCTGACTACGTTTGCTAGAAAGCTCCATAAGGCTGTTGTGACTGCAGACTTCACCTGCCCCATCTACAAAGTCACCTGCTTAACTGGTGCCACAACCTGTCAGAAGGCAGAGAAGAGCTGAAATGCTGTTGTTTGTCCTCTTTGTGAGCTGTGGGTAAAGGTCTTCTGCCTCCAGAAGCAAATCCAACTCCCTCCAAAAGCAGCAAATGCAACTGATGAGCAGAAAGATCGGAAACAACTTGGGATAATTTAGTAGCTCTCCTCTCTGCTCACCCCAGAGATCCAGAGTTATAAGTATTCAAGCTACAGGATGCCATATAGACATTATGGTATGTAATAATTTCAGACAGCATATTTATACAGATCCATTTAAGCTCCCTAAAGCACTTCATATGTTAGGCACAGACAAGCATCCTGCTATTCACTAGCAAAATGAAGCCGCCCATTCACCTGAAATACTCTTCTGTACTTCAGGTATGTAAATCTCAGAGGAAAATTTAAAAAGAAAAGGCAGAAAAATCTATGGAAGGAATGTCATGAGAAGTGTAGTCCACAAAAGATAAAGATGACTTAGCTTTGTTTGCTTCCAAGTGCCTTCTAATAGTATGTGAAAAAATCATCTCTAAAGAAGAAAATACCTCAAAATTTATGTTTTCTGACAAGGTTGTGTGTTTTGCTTATGTGCATCTCTGAGTCCTCTTTCTGATTTTTAAATTACTCTAGGTAGGATACTTTCATCTACTCAGCCAGTTGAGAAAATCTCTCCTGCTCAGACTTTATCTTCATTTCTTTGGAGAGTGGATGGTCAAGTTGTGTGGTCAGAAGTCCTCCTCCAGATCCAGCTAAAATGCTTTCATCCCCACTGAGATTCTGGTGAAATCTGCCATCCCTGCTGGCTGAGCTCAGCTCACGTAGATCAGAGAGTTGGTGTAGACAATGAGCTGCTACGGCTGCTTTTTGGTATGACAACCAGCTGTGAAGAAGTCTCCTTTTGTCACACTGCTAAAAAAGTGGATATCAATTCACCACCAAAGAACTCCTGTCAGGGACACAGAACTATTATCCTGTGTGATGTGATGTAAGGTGGGTAGTTTATTATCCAGAAAAAACCCCAGAATTAGAGTCACCAGACATACTACATGGATAAAATAGTATGTGAAAATTGTTAAAAGTATGGAACTATGTACTCTTCTTGTGCTTATTACCTTGTTAAGATTGACTTCAGTATTATAATGTCTCTGATTCTTTTCTGTCTAAAAAAATTGTTACTAGCCACGCTAGGAAACGAGTGTGAAGCATTGATGGGTCTGAGGCAATATGGAATATCTGTGCTGCTGTTTTTCCCTTCTAACAAAGCAAAGGGCTGATTCAATTTAAAGACGACCCATTTTTAATGTAAATAAGCAAATGCTGTACATAATCCACACAGTTCTGGAGCTTACGGATAACAAGTTTGCACAGCGCCAGCAAGGCAGCTTTGTTTCTCTTTAGAGCTCAGGAAGGCGAAGGTCAGACAAATCAGAATATGGAACATTTGGTTCCTCATTGGCCTCCCTGGTGCTTTTTCCTCTCAGTGCATTTCATTTTCTTGGCAAATGTCTGTGACATATCAGTAAGTCATTTTAACACTTCTTCATGCCCTACTATTTCAGTTTCAAGATCATTAATAAAACAGCAGCTTGGAAGGTGGCACAACAGGCATTCTAGTATGCTAGCAGGTAGGGTGGCTGTCTGATTTTTTTTTTTCCAGCTATTAGCATAGCCAGACCTCAGCCTCATAAATAAACAGCACGTAGTCTACAGAGACTTTCATATGAAAAAAAAATTTGCACAGTATGCTTTTCACTGACTGGCTATGTGCTATTGAACCGTCTATTAGAGAAACTTTAACCTGGAAATTCAGGCCTCATAATATAAAAGTTTTAAAATGTAACCCCCTCAGGCTAGCCCAGCATAAACAATTAGTTGCTCCCTGTTAAACTCCATATTCATAACAGCCCATTTTGAATGTTTCATAAGGTACACTAAGGGACATCATTAGTATGTGAATTCCTTTCACAAAGACCACAATGAGGGCTTTAGGAAGAGAATGCACATATTCAGGGAAGATTGGCAGACGGAACGTCACAAGCTGCTCGTGCTGAGTCGATTTAGAATCATGTGAAAGAATTTGAGCCATTTAACTCTATTTCTTTTGATCCTCAAATCTCTGCCTTCAAATAATCTTATGAGTACAGTTTTCTAAACCCAATTTAATATCATATCTTGATATTCCCTACTGGGTCTCCGGATTATTTCTTTAACTGTTTTTTCTTCTTTTCTATTTTCCTTTTTAAACTTTTATGATTTTCTCTTTTTTTTGTTCTAATATGAAAGCATCTGAAGTTTTTTTCCTTTTAACTTGCCCGTGTCTGACACAGTTCAGGGGTATCCACCATACAGTACATTTCCTCATCCATCTTTATTGAAAAGTCTAATGCTGCTTCTGATCAGCTTCGTTGACTGCTGCATCCACGATGCCCTGCTTGAAATAGCATGAAATTCATACCAACTCCTCATTGATCCCTAGCTAAAAATCCAACTTGAAATCTAAGAAGAATTTCCCCTGCTCTGTCTACATAAAGAAATACTAGGTACATTAACAGTAACTTCTATTTTCAAATAAACCGTAGACTTACTGAAATCAGTACCTGGAATTCTAATAATGCATTGAAAATAAGATCTTGTGTGGAAAATATAAACTGAATCTCTGTTGCAATTAGACTGAATTAACATCATAGCAGGACAAATCATTTCATGTTAGTCTGTTCCTTCTGTTTAGATCATTTCATTTTAGTTCTGTTCCTTCTGTTTAGATCTGTAGTGAGGATTTTACTGGAAACAGCTGAAAAAAAACCCAAATTTATAAAGATTTCCTAAATTCACGTCTTTAATTGCAATGAGAAAATGCAATTTGATTCTTCAAAAGTCAGAACTATATTGCCAATATAAAAGCTTTTTTCCTTACTCTGAATGGACTCAGGTAATCACCAAACCCACATGTAATATTTGAGGTCCATAATGTGAGAAACACTTATATCCTGATTGGTTCAGTCAGGAATGACTCTATCCAAATGCTCTGTTACATTTTTTAACAGTGCAGATGCTCCAAAGAGAACAAAATAGTTTCTTATCAGTAACAATTCATACTTTTTTTTTCCAGAGAATTCGATATGTGATGAAATCTGATGCAATTTATTGGTGCTACACATAAATGAAAACCTCCAAAGAGGAGCAGAGCAGAATGCAAAACATGAAGCCTCTGTCAGATGTGCTTTTCTGTCGTGCCTCTTTCACCAATATGCGCTTTAATGATTTTGAGTTTATCTACACCATGAGCAGAACTGTAATACCAGTCTCAACAGTAACTCACAGCGTTTCCTATTTTGGGTAGAAGCTTTGTGTGGACACCTTTAGTTCAACATGAGGACCTTTATATAAATTTAGCTAAATTGGAAAGATTCGACTTCAAGCTATATCAAAACAGGTCACTTAGACTGAAATAATAGTGTCAGCACAAAGACTTAAAACAATAATGAAGAGTGTGAATAATAGCTGATATACTTATCTGGATTCCATTCAACACATAGTGTTTTATAGCAGAAGCAGCACGCGAAGGTTATTTTTGAGATAACAGCAATGATAGTAGGAAATATAAAATAGCAATTTTTAAAAAAAATCCCGATTCTGTAGTTTTTGTAGAGTGGCAGATAACACAGCTTCATAGCCTGAGCTGATCACTGGATCAAAAGAAAAATCTAACGTCAGAAAGAAAAGAAAGCCCGAGGGCCCGAGGTAGAAAAGGGAGTTTCCTGATGTGGAACACGAGGAGTGCGACACAAACTCACGTCAGGGATATGAGTAATTTATTCAAACATTCGATCCCTACTAAGGTCCCTCTAGTTTGTTGAAAAGTAGCTGTAAATTGTATATATAAATGCTTCTGGATCTGTCCCAAGGGGTTAAATATTAAGCAACTGTTTATTTCAGTCCTACTCAGGAGGATTACCCTCTTGCTTGCAATTATGAGACTGATTTGCTGAATCAGAGCCAGGAAAATCAGCAACTTTTAGAACTGAGTCCTGATTAAACAAACAGAACAACACCAAAGATCAGACACTTGATCTGGTTGATGACCTTATTGTTTTTTTCTTATTTTCTTGCAATTTCAAGTGTTTATTTCCCAGCAATTTCAGCTGATTTCTTTTTTAAGTATCCAGTTGCTCAGACCTTATCCAACAGTTGTTAGAAAGTTATTTCTTCTCAATTTACTTTTTACATTTCAAAACCTGCTTTGTGATATTAGAGTGCACTTTATAAATTATGCCACACAGTTTCCACATTATAGAAAATTTTGGGAACACTGGGGTGCATATTTTTATTGCTCTGTGTGCATTAATAACTGACATTTCCTAAGGGAGTGCTTCAGCCAGGGCTACCACAATGCTAAATGAGGCCACAAATTCATAATTTATTACTCCAGCTTAAAGCAAATACTTCAGCATCCAACATCAATCCATGATAATAAAAGTCAAAATTGTCTTTTAGTCAGTAAAGAGAAAGCTTATGAAAAACAGGGGGTTTGTGTTGCTTTGTTAAGTTTAATAATTATTTTCTTTTAAAAGCAAATGTTTCCAAATGATGAAGTTAGCAAACAACACTGGTTTTAAGTGCAACATGAATAAATTAATAATTAAATATAATAATAAGAAGATATAATATAATAATAATTAAATTAATAAATTCCCAAGTGACAGGGGACAGGATTAGAGGGAATGGCCTCAAGATCCACCAGGGGAGGTTTAGGCTGAAAATTTTTCATGGAAAGGGTCATTGGGCACTGGAACAAGCTGCCCACAGAAGGGGTTGATTCACCTTCCCTGGAGGGGTTTAAGAGATGGGTGGACAAGGTGCTGAGGGACGTGGTTTAGTGATTGATGGGAATGCTTGGACTCGATGATCCAATGGGTCTTTTCCAATCTAGTGCTTCCATGATTCCATGATTCCTTGAAATAAAGGCCCCTTGCTAAATATGCTGCCTGATTTACTTTACAAACATAAAAATTGGCACACAGTGGTTTGCTACGATAAGATCTACCTCTTACCTAAGTTTCAGATTTCTAGGTGGTTTCAATTTTTGTTTGTTGTGTTTTGGTGTGTTTTTAATATGAAACTATATGAAACGGTTTGAATTTGTACCCTCAAGACTGATTATACTTCAGGAAAACAAAAAGTGTTTTGAAAACTACTTCTGGTTCAATCAGTATGCTGAGAAGACTTTGGTATGGCAAGAACATGAAAATCTTCTCTCTGGAAATAATCTGANTAGCCTAAATCTCCCCTGGAGGAGCTTGAGACCATTCCCCCTCGTCCTGTCCCCTGTCCCTTGGCAGAAGAGCCCAGCTCCCTCCTCTCTACAACCTCCTTTCAGGTAGTCATAGAGAGCAATGAGGTCTCCTCTCAGCCTCCTCTTCTCCAGGCTAAACAACCCCAGCTCTCTCAGCCGCTCCTCATAAGGCAGATAGTTCAGGAACTGCAAAGAACAGAGGAAACTAGTTCTGAGTAGCAGAAAATAAGCAAACAGGGAGAAGGAAAATACCAGTCTTCAATTCCTAGGATTGCTGCTATCCACTGAAATACATCAGTATCAATGCCTCAAACCAAACTCTTCTGATACAGAACAAAATCTTCTCATGCTAAAATTCAAATTAAAGAAGACACCCATGATACAGGTCTGAAAGGCATCAAGTCTTTCCAGATCTGAAAATAAATTCATTTATTTGAATGTATTGATAAGCCCTTCCCTTGGAAGTGCTTTTTTGCTTTCTGTTAGATTTGTTGGACTCAATGATCCGATGGGTCTTTTCCAACCTGGTGACTCTATGATTCTATGATTCCAAATAGAGATAAAAAATAAAAGTTTAAAAAATGGTTAATTGCTATTTGCAAAATTAATAGCTACTTGAAGACAAATCCTAGGAACATATTCCCTTACTATGTAAAGTGTTATAAAACAAGCAGGAGTAAGAGCTGCTAAAGAACAACATATTATTGGGGTATTGGTATTGGTAAGGTGGTAGCAGGAGAAAGAATGATCCTAAAGAAATGAAATCTGCTTAAAAACTGGTATCAGGAAATGAAAGGCAAATACGCTGCCTTGGGAAACTGAAGCCTGGGACTGGAAGACATCACCTATATCATTGAAGCCAGTTCCTCGCAGTCACGTACGTTCGTTACCTCATCCAAATTTGGCAGGCTCACAACTCTAGATATATATAGAGATATATATGGATGGATGGTTGGATGGAAGAATGGATGGATGGATAGATTAGATAGATAGATAGATAGATAGATAGATAGATAGATAGATAGATAGATAGATCATACATACATACATACATACATACATACATACATACACAGAGATGGGAAACTGTAGTGAGGAAGCAGTCTGAAATGAAACGGGAAATAAAGTCCTGATGTCCCATGTTCCAAGAACCAACACTCCAAGCACATTCTCAACCTCTAAAACACATCTCAGCAACTTACAGGTAACTCCAGGCCAGTAGGAAAATGATCAAAGCACTACAAATGACAGACAGTCAGTGACACGAAAAAAAACCAGCCAGAGTAATGCTCACATCCATATTCTTGTAATAACCAATAATTTATTAGGAGAAAACCCCAGCGGGCTCTAGGTATACAGAATACACTACTTTCTGTAGCTACTTGCACATTTATGGGATTCCACTCTTCAAAGCATTTTGCTAATCCTTCCAATAGAGACAAATCTAGTGCTGGTCATCATATATGATAAAGCAAACACATATGTAAAGTAAATGTATATTACAGTGTCTGATAGATTGAATAAAATTATAACTTTTTTTTCTACTACTTGTGGGGAAACATTATAATAAAGAGGAGGAAGAAGAAACATAAGGTAAATTTTCAACTCGTTTGACAAGTGGGGTTTTTATGGACAAAACTAGCTAGAGCTAAGTAAAAATAAGAAAACCTTTCCTGGAGAAAATATGATATAATGGGATGTAAGGCTTATTTTACCTAGAAGACAATGACAAGTGCATGACTTCTCAGCAAAATAAAATGTTCAATGTGAATTATTTTATTGTGCAGTGAGATACTTGCTTTGAGCCATTTCAGCATCAAACATCATCACCTGTGACTCTGCACAGTCTGCTGGGAGCTGTGGTTTAAGCATCTTTTGCCCCAGCTCTGGGCTATAACCTGTGCCGCCTTGCTCTGCTCTGAGCTAGAAGATAGCAGAGATTTCCTACTCTGAACTGCTTGCCTGCCTATATTGCTGCCTATGTCTCTATATGCAAGCGTTTCCTGCTGTATCATTGTGTTCTATCTAAATTAAAATTAGGTGCCTACAAAAGAGGTTTGACAAATGAGAGAAATACTATTTGTGTGATATCAGCTGAATAATGCTATCGGCTTGAGACTGCAATTTAATCTGTTTCATATTCTCAAGCAAAATATTTCTGAAGGTATTTGACAGGAGCCTGAATTGTACGTGACATCACGTTGTTGGACAATTGCGACAGCCTCAGACTCCACAAAGTTACAAATTTATTTAAAATGTCATTAAGTTCAGACAGTATTTTCTAAGTTAAGCCTTTTCTCATTTTCAGTTGCCCTTTCCTTAAAAATGTAGTCTGTGTCCTGCAGCTTATGAAAGCTACTGGTATCTTTTCTTTTTAGAATAAAAGCATTTTAACATAAAATTAGTAAAACTGCTATCAAAACTTTCTACCTCTTCACAAGCAGATTCACAATAAAAAGAAATGTGAACAATCAAACTGATCAATTGGCACTTCAAAAGGTTAAGTAGAGAGAAAAACGTCACTCATTTCTCATCTATTAATTACAATGAGAAAAACCTGAATGGAGGTTAAGAAAGAGGAAAATTTTTATTAACTATTTCCTCATATGTTAAGCTCATATTTTAGTTTGAGTCAATCTAACTTCTAATCTTTATGAAAACAAACAAACAAAACAATACATTCTGTTTGAGGCAGCAACTTAATGTCATCCTTAGCGACAGGTAAATAGACACAGAGACAGTGCTAAGTAAAGCAACTGTTTATATCCAACTTTATACATCTGGCTGGGATGGAGTTAATTTTCTTCACAGCAGCTTGTTTGGTTCTATGTTTTGTATTTGTGACCAAAGCGGTGATGATAAAAGGGATGTCAATGCTGGGTGAGGGAATCAGCAAGTGGCTATGTGGAACTCAGCTACCGGTTAGGGGCAACCCAAAATCATTGAGTCATCTTTCATTATTTAAAGGTTTTTTTCATTAATTTTCTTAAATCACTACTTTCCAAATATATCATCCGCTAAACAGCACCTCAACTAAAGTCCTACCTTACGAGAAATCAGGCAAAACTGAAGCAACTGGCAGAAATTCGAAGAAAACTAATACTTTTTATTGGATACTGGTATTTGAAGTTCTCAACCCAGAAAGATACATTTTCTGCACCACTAAAAATTCTCAAACTAGTCAAGAAGAGTATGTTACAGTAATCCAGGTTACAACAGCAAAGATATGGATAGCACTGACAGATTTTTTTATATAAAAAGGAATGATCACAGCCTAAGCAACCCACATATCATAGAAAGAATTTTCGTGAGACTAGTCCTTTTACCCGAGACATTTATATTGACCTTATTTACCCATTCTCCTTTAATTTTATTATGAATATATTTTAAGACATAGACACTAAGCTGTCAGTTATAATGCTTTCTACAGTCTAAAATCTGAGCGTTTTCCATTGTACTCCCTACTCTGGCAACTCTTGAAAGTTTTTTCCCAGTTTTCCAAATGTGTACTGGCCTAGTTTTAGTATTAAAAGGTCAGTAGTATCATATAGGAATTATACACCTTAGCCTTACAGTAGTAGGAAATGAAAAAATAGCCTTTTTCTTTCTACATGAGTTATTATTACGGAAAATTAATTCAATTTCTTCTATTTTGTTCTAGTTTTCCACTCTTCTATTCACATTTAGGGCACACAGGTTTTCTTATATAATGTTTTTGTTTACAAACCATAGCTTGTGTTCACCAGATATGCAACAGAAATATTGAGGTAACTTTTTCATAGAATCATAGAATCACCATGTTGGAAGAGACCCACCAGATCATCGAGTCCAACCAACCCTCAACCCCCTCCCTGGGCAGCCTGTTCCAGTGCCCAGTGACCCTTTCTGTGANTCATCTATTCTTTTTATCTCTCATTATCTGAACCCTTATCCACATTTCCACAGCCATCCTCAGAGGTCTCTTCATCTCTTATCACTTATCTAACAACCTGCACACAACTTCCACATGTTATTTGAACTACTATGAGCAAACACATTTCATTTACTTAGCTTAAGAGCTAGAACAGAAAAGACTTTATTTATTTGCCTGGTTTAAGGTATTTCACATAAATATCAAGTTTGGCATTTAGTCAGACTCCAGGGATCATGCCTAGAAATTAGGTAGCCAAGAGAGGAACTTAACTGGGATTTGTATTATCAAGGTGAAATGTGCCTACTGGCATCAATCCAGGTTCCTAAGACTTCACGATATTCTGTCTAAAACCAAAACAAGCAAACAAACAGAAAGAGTTTAGCTAGTTTTTTAGGATGTATTGAGACATCTCCAGCACAGGCTGAACAATCCTTTGCTTTAGCATAGAGTTTTCTAGCTCATCCAGGACTTGACTTCGCAGTAAATGCAACCCAAGTAAATATCCCTAAGGAAGTAGGAAAAAGAAATATTTAGAGTTAAAATGTTTTATTTCTTTACCATAGTATTAAAATGCCAAATTCATCAGAGACTGAACCGTTTCTTCCTTGGTACTTTGGAAAGGACACTAATGATTCATACAACAAGCTGCTGCTAATGCTCTGGAGGGCACAGACATATTTCTGTACCAGTTTCATAATTTCTTGTAGGTGAGGCAGACAAGACCTTATCTTCCATAGATACCAAATCAGATATTAAATATTAAAGTTGCCAGTAATTTTGTTGCCTTCTGTGGGCAATTAAGCTGTGGTGCAGGTTTTGTTGACTCAGTCTCTCTACCCTTCTTTATTTACATATGATAACGCTGGGAAATGAAAATAAATCTGTAAAAAAAAATACCTCCTTCTATATGAACAAGTGGAAATAGATTTGCCCGTTCAATTTTTTGTAAATCTCAGAAATATTTCAAAATGGCACGAGACTAGATCTATTAAAATTGGTCATCAATTTTCTGTTAAAGTGTTTGTCAGTAGGAAAAATATATTTTTTAAGGGTCTGGAAGAATACTAGATTTCTTTAAAATATATTTTCATTATACAAGTCAACATAAATTCTAGCATTTTTGCATATTGTTTTTATTGAGCTGGGTGTCTCTTTGTGTGATTGTTGATGGTTTTGTATTTTTTTAAATTTTTCTTTTACTGTGTCAGTCTTATATGAAACACTTCCTGTCTGAGCTATCACAGGGACTTGGCAAGTTCTGTAATTTAGATGTGTCACATCCTCATTCTCTTTCAGGTCTAGCCTAGGGTTCTTTCATATGTATTGTATTTGTTGATGCATAGAAAGTTCCCCTTTCTGGCTTCTGTCAAGCTGAAAAGAAAAAAAAAAGCAGTCTTCCACTCCATTGGCTTGAAGTTACACAAAATTCCAGGGCCACTCAATTTCAGAAATCAAAAATGTTTCTTTTCTTTTTCAGCAATGCATAATATGCATTATGTTATTTGTGATTTCAGACATATTTTTGAATGTTTTCTTTCACAAATAATTTCATGTGTTCATTTTGAGTTCCACTCTAGGATGAAACCAAGTTTTCGTGTGTGGAATCTCTGTTATATATATAAGCCTCATTATTTTATAGTCACGTCTATGAAAGTTTAGGATGTCAGAGGCTTTTTCTTCAAGCAAGAAACTTTTTCTAAGCTCTCCACAAATATGATATTTAAGAGAAGAAAACACAGGTACAACCTAGCAGGGAATGCTCCATGAATCCAGGCCCTCTCTTGCCCTGTGGCACGTTCGTATAGCTCTGCCATCTGTTTTAGCATGAGGCACTTTTGCATTGATATAATGACATTCATAAAGGGAGCTGTTCTCTTATAACTACTTAATTAGAAAATATCACACTCCTAACCAGTGTCGTTATACTAATACCGAATCGATGAGTGGGCAGGGTCCACCGAAGCATGAGGATGCATTTAGATGTGCTCTTTGGGCACTGATAGGTCAAGGTAAGAGAAAAGTCTTCCCATCTTGTGTCTCCTGCTCCCTTACTTCCTGAGGAAAGATAATCACCCATCAAATCTGCTAGAAAAAAATCCATGTGCATCTACCCCACATCAAAATTATAGTAGGTGGGTCTAAGTAGTTCCCAGATAGGGTGAAGTGATCGGTTTGTAGCATCTCAGGCCAGTTCAGGTCCAATCTGTGCAGTATATCTGATCATGGCACGAGTGTGCTGAACCTCCAGCTACTGGTACCAGTGAAGCTTCTGAGGAATTTTTCAACTTCCTTCAAACTAGACAGGTTACATCCCACCAGCTATGGATCCTCGGCAACTGGGAGCTAAAGCAGCGCAGAAGCATGTAATTTGAGGTGTGAATGGGAATTACGCATTTTATGAACAACGATCAAAATATCCCCTAAGAAGAACTAATTTTTTACCATGTTCTGTATAATTTTGGACTTTGCCACTCCCCAGAAGGCCCTGAAAATGACTGCAGCAGATATGTGTTCTCCTATTTGGATTTTTTTTCCCTTCTATTTTATTGAGATTTTCTCTGCAAATTTGTTGGCCTTTTTGTCTATGCACTCTCTTTGACAAACGACACCTCTCGTTTTCACTGCGTTTATGTAGTTTGTTTGTTTTCTTCCACCTTCCTGCCTATTCTGCATCTCCATTCTCTTGGAGATTGATGAGATAATGACCACAGTAAAGTTTGATTCAAATTTTCCAACATGCAGCAGGTGAGGGATTTAAAAAACAGACAGAACTTGTCTACCCATTCATATCTGGAGGAGGCACTGGGGCAGCTGAAACAGACACCTTCAGAAGAAAATATTTTTAAAATATCTGCTATATACATTGATAGATAAGCCAAGTATAGGGCTGTGTAGTGTTGATTAAATACCGCTGCACTAGATTCCTCTGGTCTTGAACCCAACTCATACTTCCTTGACATGGGCTGACTTTTCAAAAACCAAAAATACAAAAATTCTCTTCATATTTTCTGACCATCCAATATTTCTTAAATATGGCCTCCCTTTGTAAATAATTCTTTTCCTGATGCTTTGCACACCTTTGTAAAGATTTCATTAAAAGAAATAAACATGCATATGATGGACATGGTTTAGTGTTTGATAGGAAAGGTTGGACTCGATGATCCGATGGGTCTCTTCCAGCCTGGTGATTCTATGATTCTATATGTTAAAAAAAACACCAAACCCCTTCTATTAATTTCCTTAACACAGCATTCAAGCTCTTTGTGGCACTGTGCCTAGTTTATATTACCAGGACTAGGGTTTTTTGCAAATGAAACTCTTTCAATTAGTGTTTCAGGAAGCAATTAAATTGTCTAAAATGTATTAATGAATACATTGAAATCTGGAAGAGTACCCTTTTTCTAATACTTCCATTATTAATGCACCATCTGTTTTGTTTTGTTCCCTCACTAGTGTACAGTTTCAGTAACCTCATGTCCACAGAAGAGAGTATTCTCAAAAAAGCAAAGCCAAGAAATTTAAGCTGATAATCAGTCTTAATTACACAGTATACATTCCAAATAATTTTACAGATATAATCAAGGATGCTACTTTTTTTCTCTCTTTTATTTAAATGTTTTGTGTGGCAAAGAAGCTCTCTGAATAACTGTGGGTTTGATCTTTATTTTCGTGCAACAATAAAGACAATTAAATATTTGGCTTCAGTATGTGGGGTTATTTCTATAGCAGGCAAAAAAGCTAACTTTTGCACAAGGACACGCACAGTAATGAGGTGTAGGGGCAGTAGAGCTTTCATTAGAGAAGAACACTACAGGCATCAGATGCATTTGGGGTATTATTTGTGTAGAGCACTTAAAAGAATTTGAGCTAATCGAGATAGTGCCATGTGCATCACCATCTGTAGAGAGCATCCATAAAATATCCTGAGGTGATAACTTAAAAAGACGTATGAAAAATACTAATTTATTCAGGCTGCCAGAAGTATTTCTTTCTGTTTTAAGGGTAGGAATCATCTCATTTGACCTCAAACCCAGCTAAAGCATCAAATAGTTTTGAATATGCTCTAAAGAGGAAAGATTGCTCACATGCACCCGTGTGGCTCTTTCATGGGATGAAACAAGGCGTAAGGTGAGATGCCAGACTGGGTTCCATTAAGGCGAGGGGCAGAGGAGTCGTCATTGTTCACTTCGGTATCGAACAGGACATTTTTAAGGATCCAAAACAACTTGAATGTTTTCATGTAGCTGATTTTGAATATGTATTTAGTGATGTGGATTCTGAGATACATTGCTTCATCTTTTCTGGTTGTATTAGGAACACAAATTTTATAGAAATAAAGGCTTGCACGCTAAAGTTCTATGGGCTTTCCAGCAGTTTCCACAAAGGGCATGACACATACCTGTCACTTAAAATGAAGGTAGCAGGGATTTCTTGGAAACAACTAGACTTTTAGACATGAAAGATCCAAAATCTGTACATTTCGGAGAACCAGATTCAATGTGCCTTTCAAACCCAAGTGTTCAGAAAAGTCAGGGGTAATGTAAGGGCTGGTGATGAAGCGTATTATTTTGTTTTGCTTAGTACCTGTGGTTACTTGGACTTGGTGCCAGGGGATGGTGGAGAATGAAGATATTTGCCATTTTTAGGAATTTGAATTATTTATAGAGCGTGCATTTAATGTTTTAGTTCCATTTTCATTATTGTTCTATGCAAATAGTAACTACACCCATGGCCAGGTGCCATATTAAGACTGGCAAACTGATTTTTACACTGCAAGACATGCACTAGTTTACTCCACTTCACTGATTAGTCTGCTGGTTAGTCAACTCTTCTTCCCAGGACTTAAAAAAAAAGTAACATATAAACCTTGTGTGAGCAGATGGAAGAAATTAACAACCAGTGTCAGGATTTTTCCTACGCAGATGTGTGACTGAAAGAGAAGAGACAACTAGCATATAAATCCAAGGTCCTCAGGTTCCTCAGGCTACAATGTACTTTTTAACATTTGATCATTTTTAAATTATCTTGAGTTTGTCCACCCATCCTACATTTAGATCCAAGACCTCAGAGAAACCTAGTCGCTCTTAATTTGTAGGAGCTTGAAGAGACAAAAAAAAATTGCTTTTTTATTCACTTTAAGGAGGATTTTTATTACCGGAGCAGTGTGAAGGGATCTAGTACAAAGGAGATTTAGTCCTTAAATTTTAAACATTATATAAAAATTTAAATTAGTCTCTATTCCTCAGATTGTTGTCATTATGGAAAGGTCAGAGATGATGAATTGTTTGTTGCTGCTGCAGATATAATGTACCATACAGTTCTATTATTTGCTGTTGAAGAAAACATGATTTATTGGATAGTGTCAGAAAATATTTGCTCCAGGCCTGCAGTATATGAAATATATAGCTTGTATTCAGCCACGCTGCTTAAGGGAACTACCATGCAATCCTCTGAGGCTAAAAGTGAGATCTTTCTACTAGTCGAAATTATTATTTAGTGATTCAGCAGGAACACTACGTCTTCAAAATAGTTTTTACAGCTACGCGTCAAATGCTAATTAATAAAAAAATAATCAAATAAACAAAGCGTGCTCTAAGTGGCCTTTCAAATGCTACTGACCTTTACAGTCGTTTGAGGAGTCACTCTGTACATTGCAACCACAGTCATAGGATGGGAGCCAGGGCAAGAAATGCAGCGAAAAGCTGTGGCTGCTGAAAATTGGTAGAAACAAGATATATGTTTAAACAACATCTTGTATTAAAAAATTAAATAAAAAATATAGGAACAGTTTTTTCATCTTATTTAAGCATCTTAGATTTATTTTTCTCCATTCCCAACTCAGAATATAGCAAGCAGAAATAAAATTCTAAAACCCCAAATTATCAAGTAACATTCAGTTTGACTTGAAATTGTTTAATTGTTTCTCATAATGTAAGAGATTACTGCATCAAAGTTAAAGTTAAAATCCAGAGGGTGAATTTAAATAATAAAATTGGAGATACTGGAATAATGTGGGAGCTTTAACGCAAATTGAAATTAGCCACTTTTCTGCAAATGTACTTAGTTCCAGGAAACAGGTTCTTTCTAACAAAACAAAACAAAAAAGTGTAGAAAATTTCGTGCCTACTCCAGTTATGTGTTCTGATCCGTAATTTTATTTCATACCATCAGTGTTTTATCAATGTCCAAGCAATGGTCATTTTGAAACATAATATCTTCCTCCAACATGTGTTCTGAGAACTGTTTTGAGCAATAGGATATTCAACCATGTTGAAAATGGACAATTTTTCATGAGATTCTCTGGAACAGCTTTCATTCTTCAGTCTCTGTTGCTGAATCCACCTTTATATATGAAAAATAGGAATAGAGTTATAATTAGCTGAACATAATTGTTTTCAAAGAGTATTAACTGGTGCATCACATCTGGTGAACAGGAGAGTCTCAGAGTGTGGGGAGATGGCGTGAAAAGAAACGTAAGGAACACAAGAAGCTGGGAAAACTAGCATGTGCACGAACACACACTGAGAAAGGCAGAGATCTTTCCTAGGGTGTCTTTCGAGAATTATGACATCAAATTCTAAAGTGCTTTACAAAAACGTAGCAAAATCATCTCAGCTGGTAGGTCTGTTAATGTCAATGGAGTTACAGCGGGAATGAATTTGTTCCAATGAAAGCATCGCAAGGAGTACACCACTTCTAGGCTGTTACATTGGTTATTAACTTGCTTTCCTTTCAGTGCTAAAAAATATACCTAAAGCTTCATGGGTCTATTTTTAAACTATGTAAAGTATTTGCCTCATGGATCAAAGAAATATGAAGCCAAACTAACCATAGCACAGACTGATGGAAAAATGGGCTAGACAGAAAGAAATGTCTTTGAAATATTCTAGCGACCCAGCATGAGATGTGGTTAAACTTGTATAACTTTCCATTTGAAAGGTCATGTTAAGAATTGGCTTATAGCTTTGTCAGACAGTTGCTTTTCAAGCTGAAAGTGTCCATAGGTATTCTCAGTCAGGGACTTTTTTTTTTTATAGTATGAACAAAAAAAGGGGAAGTGATTTTTAAATTTTTACTTTTGATTAATTGCCTTCAGTGCATACAATAGCAGAGGCTGAACAGCTGATGCGTGTCTGTATCAAGAAGGTGAAAATTCGGGTTCAAGCAGGTGAGAAACATGTACAGAGAGTTACTTGGGAAACAGTAAAGGGATTAGGGACTGAACTGGGTCTGGAGAAGTGGAGAATGATGCTTAAACTTGTGAACTTCTTTTTATTGTTTTTCTTTTTCCAACAAGTTCCCTTGGCATCCAATTTTCAATAGCTTCACTGATGGCTTTTCACTCTTGTAGACCCCTGAGCAGTAGTCTGTGGTGTGCAGCAAGAGGAAAATGTAGCCCCAGGATGAGTGAGGCAAAACAAGTTCCACCTGCACTCTGTCTCCTCCTAGGATCAGACTTGCACAAAATAACCGCTCAGATCTACGCACAGAAAGAGGCCACCTTGGTCCTGCTTAGGCACTTCTGTTCCTGATGTGTTGATTGTAAAGTCTGGACAGAGCCCTGGCTGAGGGTGGTGAGGAAATTCACAAGCTAACAACTACCCTGACTGCTGCTGACTCATATAGACACTGTAGGTTTCCAACCTGAGGTCTAGGTTAGGTATGGGCTGAAAAAGCAGATAGGTAGCTACTGAGGCTGATACAACCTATGGAATCATAGAATCATAGAATCAACAGGTTGAAAGAGACCCACCAGATCATCGAGTCCAACCATTCCTATCAAACACTAAACCATGTCCCTCAGCACCTCCTTCACCCGTTCCTTAAACCCCTTCAGGGAAGGTGACTCAAGCCCCTCCCTGGGCAGCCTCTGCCAGTGCCCAATGACCCTTTCTGTGAAAATTTTTTTCCTGATGTCCAGCCTAAATCTCCCCTGGTGAAGCTTGAGGCCATTCCCTCTCATCCTGTCCCCTGTCACTTGGGAGAAGAGCCCAGCGTTCTGCTCTCCAGAACCTCCTTTTGGGTAGCTGTAGGGAGCAATGAGGTGTCCTCTCAGCCTCCTCTTCTCCAGACTAAACACCCCCAGCTCTCTCAGCCTTCAGAGAGGTTCCATGTGTATTTGCAAATATGCCAGGTCCTGTAGCATCATTCATTCAAGGGTGCACGTAGCCAAATGTGAATTTAGGAAAAGGATCTTCTTCCTTAGATCCATAGAGGACACCCTCTAGGACACCAGCACAGCTGAGGCATCCCCAAATGAAGACCGGGACCTGCCATGATTTAAGTACAAACAAGATGGAATTGTTTTATCGGCAACTGTTGGATGACCTTGGTCACAAATTGAGAAAGCAGAACACTACTGTGTCAGATACTGCCCTGGCCATCTGACATCACAGAGAAGCTTTGTCCTCCTCCCTTTTCTCTAACCTTGGAGACAAGGAGTGCACTTTTGCTGTTCCCATAGCTGCCCTCTGGTTTTTTGTGCTGCTCCTCTAAGAGATAGAATCAAAAGTGGGGTTTTTTTCCTAGAAGAGGGTTTAAAGACAGGCACTACCGATGAATTGGGTCTCCTTCATGGCTTTGCACTGGATGAAATCCATCCTGCTCACCTACCAGTGTGAACACAATCTCAGGCTATTCCTCCTCCTTCCTTTTCTACTTAGTGATTTGCTGAACTAGATGAAAGCAGAGCCCTCTTTTCTGCTCTGTGCACCTGAGAGGCCAGAGAAAAATACGCATTGGTTCCTCCTCAGTGTTACCCATTTCCTCACACAGCAAGGGCCTCCCTCCCTCCTTGCTCTAGTCTTTTATGTGGAATAATATGCAGCGGTAAACAAAGCATAAGCTTTGTTCAAACACATTAATGAGCAGCCGGTCGATATTACCTTATTCATTTATTAGAAACTGAGAAAATGCCTGTTACCTTTTGAGGCCAGACGACTGCAGGTGGTGGGCTTGTTTGTTTAGTATATAAGGAGTTATCGATCAGAATATTTAGTCAAAAGTCAGAATGCTTATTGTGAACAGTTGCTGAGATTTGTCACTTTAGTGGACAAATCTAAAGCAAAAATTATTAAAGTCAGGTCAATAATATGGATTGCTCACTTCTTTAACATCTTGCTCAAAGAAATACAAATGAATTTATTTATAACCATTTGTAACATAGATTTCTGCATCCATTTCTAATAAACTGATATTTATTCTTGTGGGCATTCAATTGATAGGTCTTTCCTTATCACATTTACTGTCATTAAATCAGCTGAATAATTTTGATACATAACTCAATGCGTATATCCTGTAAAACAGCTTAATAAAATCAGTGATTAAGGTTCTTTCAAAGCTTAAAACAACATTTAGAAAGCAAATATATTATGAGTTCTTGACTCGGCTTGAGAAATAGACTTTCATGTTTCTCAGCAGTATATGCAAACCCTTTTTCTATATATCAAAAACAGATTTCCTACCCTTTACCTTTCTATTTTCCTATGGAAACACGTTTGTCTCTATTAGACCTTCACACGTCGTAAATCATACTCTACTTACATACTGTGTTTCATTTGTGACTAAAAACAGGAGCCCCGTATTTCCTTTCTTGAAGTGAAGTCATTTGTACTTTGGTAACCAGCATTTAACATACACAATTTCTATTTGAATAAGCCTATTACAGCTTGCTTTTGTGTTGCTGTGCAATTATAAAGCACTCTAAATGCAGTATGGAAACTCGGAAGGTACAGAAAATAAAAGATCATTTGCAAGGAGAACAAATACAAAAGGTCACATTTGATACTTAGATACGATTGATGCTTTCCTGCATCCCAACTACTCTCCTTCTGAGCTACGTGTTTGTATTGATAAGCACACTTATCTTTCTCTTTGGTAAGAATGTGCTGATTTTAGAATCAGTGAAGTACTACAAAAACTAGAGGGCTATCCCCAGAGGCCGGTCCTCATGCCTCGTTGTTCATATTTGTGTTTTTCAGCTGTCTGACACAAGCAGAGCGTCCACATTCGGGCACATTCATCACTTCAGCATTAGGAGGCTTATCACTTGCTGTCATGAGGTGATCCACTGACAGATGCTCTGGCAGTTTCATCACCCTCGACACTGTTTCCATTATATCTTGTATAGGTTCTCTGAAGGGAGATGACAAGCACATGTGGAGACAAATTCTTTGAAACACCAAGCAAAACCCAGCCTATCTTTTCAAGGAGTATTGAATATTTCTAGCTCACTTGACAAGGAGTTGTGTTTTCTGGAGAATTTTGGGGTTGAGTTATGTTGGGAGGGGGTAAATCATGCCAGTGGTGAAGGTTCTTATCGGTACGAATAAAATAATTACAATCTTTTGGGAGAATTATAATTTTTCACACTGTATTTCTTACAACAGACCAATCTCAAAGCACTTAAAAATATGCAATATATTTCACACATGTATCACTTTGTCATGTGGCTCAACCAAGTCACAGAGAGCTAAAGGATGGAATCTCCAAGATCTTACCATAAACTGGAAAACTCCTTTCATCAGATTCATAATAGACCATATTACATCATGAGTAAATCTACATTCTGATTTGTTGTTTTTTTTTTCCCAGAGCACTAGCAGCCAATTTGGAGTGGTCTGTATCTGAAAAATCGAGAAAACAATAATGTGGCTTTAGAAAGTATAGTGCTGCCTAACTCCTTTGAAATAATTTTTCCTTTTAAAAGCTATCAGAAAAGAAAAATTGCTTGTGTTGTTATGTGCCCTTTATTTGGTAATTTGAACTATTTACAGTATATTATTTTCCTCTTCCACAAGGAGGACATACAAAAACATATTTATTGTACTGCCTCTCTCCATTTAAACACCGGGCTACAGGTGTAATACCTCAGCATTTTACAAGCCTTGTGTTTACAGCATCTATGAGGTACTGAATTTCTGCTTGTAGGTGGTACCACAGGATTTTTTTTCAAGCCTGGAAGAGTTTAGAAACTCCTTGAAATCCTAACACAAACATTATAGTGTAGACAATCCT